>UELW01000267.1:1487443-1982443 GCA_900490495.1 Danionella dracula | reverse complement strand
AAGAGAGCTAGAGTCCTCTACGAGAGACAAGAGATATATGCTCTCGCAGTTCACCTCTCGCTCTCTCCCTCTTGTAGTCTCTCTCTCTCTCTCTATCCCCTACTCGATCTCTCTCTCTCTCGATCTAGCTCCTATCCCTCTCTCTCTCTCTCATAGAGATATATTATATGCTGGCTGAGAGTTGAGTCAACTTGTGCACCAACCAGTTTGTTGTTCTCACAGACTTCCGTTATGACACAGTTGTTAGGACTGCATTCATAAAAGGTACACAAAATGTTTTAATAGACTTTGACTTTCATTCATTTTTTCATCAAAGTATTTAAAAAAAAAGATGCTAAAATCTACCCAAGAACACTTTTGTTAAAGAAAAACCTTTTTTTCAAAACTTACAAAGTTGAGTCTCCCTTCAACCAAACAACTGCTTTAAATACTTCATTTTACAGAATATGAAGGAAAATGAAGGAATGTTAACCTGAGGCGTATGAAATATCATTATGTTTTAAGTCGATTGTTGCTAATGTAAGATTTATCTTTATGTAAAGGATGATATATCACTTGTTTTTTACAGTCATTTTAGACACTTACTTAAATTAGACACTAATTTAGCTTCCAAAGTAGGTAAGGGTGTAATTAGGATAACAGTTAATGCTTTTTGTGTGCAAAGTACAATGTAAAAAAGTTCTGAGCCTTTTTCTTTATATAGTTAAATTGAAATGCATTAAGTTAAACTATTGCTTACATTAAGACACAACAAAAAACGTGTTTTATATAGCAAAATACAACTATTTATTCCAAAGTTTCAGTGAAAATGCTTCAATATTTTAACTCAGTTGAAGTGTTTTTGTACTCTATTCCGAGAGGAGCCCAATTCACTCAGAAAAAAAGTACATTTTGTTCTCAGGAATTTGCTGCGTATAAAACATGTGTAACTTAATTTAAAACCCTTCAACCCTAAAGTTTACACAAGAACACTTATTCTCGGATAGAGCTGAAGTTACCTTTCTCTCTTCTTTGGCGTTGAAATTCTTGTCCGGAGCATTGTTGTTGACGTTGGAGGCCGTCATGATCCCGATCGAGTTTAGACACTCTCCCACGAGTCGGTCTCACTCTCTTTCAGAAAGTTTAGTTTGTGGTGGCATAGCGGTGATGCACAGGCTCACTTAAACGGCTCAACCTCATTTAACATGTACTCAAGCACCCCCTCAAACCTCCACCCACCTGGATTAGCATAACAATAGACAGGGCTTTCTCCTGCACAGATTCCCACAGTCTCGGGTTTGGCCCACAAACCAACACAGATCCCACGTTCCACGCTTCGTTTCATTAGGGCTGGTGCTCAGAGAACCAAAGGGTCAAAAGTTATTCAGAGAGATTGTGTTATGTTATAATAGCATTGATTGGGGATTTCATAATATGATATTTTGGGTAGCACATTAAAACACATTGTTTTTTTTACATTGAAGTTGCTGTGCTCTTATTAGGAAAGTTTGCAAGGATATAATAAACCTGTTTTAAGTTAATACAAGATATTTCAAGTTGATGCAAGATGATCCAGAACTCGTCTTATCATCAAGGAACCGAAGCAAGCTCATGTTACTTCCATCTACATCACTCTTCATTGGGTCCCCATCGCAGCTCGTGTTAAGTTCAGATCACTGATACTGGCTTACAAAACCATCTCCAGATCTGCCCCTGTCTACCTTTACAGGCTCGTTCAGCCCTACGTGCCCTTCAGAAGTCTGCGCTCTGAGAAGGAACAGCATCTTGTGTTTCCGTCCCTGAAAGGCATAAAATCAGAACTTTCTCTTTCACTGTCCCTGGCTGGAGAAACAAACTCCCTGAGACAGTCAGGAAAGCAGCAACACTAACAACTTTCAAAAAGCACCTAAAAACTCTGACTTGACTTGGGTAGATGTGACTCTACTCGACTCACCATGCTTCTTGTTGTTTCCATTGATTTTCAGAGACAGATCAGAGTAGGCTTGTTTCAGACACCTCAATCACGTGTCCCTCTGCTACATCATTCCGGTTCCGCTCGTTGATGTCGGAGAAAATGAGACCACCTGTCAACATTATCAGAGATCGACTTTTACGCGTTTAATAGGCAGAAGGTTGTGTCTCCTGTCTTACATTTACATTTACATTTATGCATTTGGCAGACGCTTTTGTCCAAAGCGACTTACATTAGGGGAGAGACAATATGCAATTTGTTACACCGTCGAAGTCTATCTCAGCTTGTGGTGCATGCAGTGATATGAATCCGGCTCAATGCTCTCAGGGAACTAGTGATTTGTCGTTCATCAACGAATCATTCTTTTTGAACCAGGCCTTAATGTGACTCCGTAGGAATGAATCGCATCGGAGAGGGATTCATTCAGTTGCGCATGAACAACTGTGGTTTTCTAAGTGTAACCCGCTCATCATTATTGACAAAAGAACAAAAGGACCCGGAAGACTTGAAAAAATAACTAAACTTTTACATTTTTTCTATTCTAAAACGGCATTGGTTAACATTACGGAGTACTCATGAGCCGGAAACCTAAAAGATCAGTTCTTTTCCTGAGTCCCTTTGTTCTTTTCTGTTTCTGGCTCATACTGCATTGGTTAACATTATGGAGAACTAATCTTTTAGGTTTCCGGCTCATATTGCATTAGTAAATATTAGGGAGCGGTCACGAGACAAAAGAACAAAAGGACTCGGCCCGGACTGCACTCGTTCACATCAAGACCTAAAAACAGATCAGAGGTGAGGTGAACCAGACTAAAAGACCAAGGTAGGCATAAGTAATATATTGTTTGTCTTCTAGTATAATAGTTTTGGCTTATTTGATGTTTGATTTGCTTTTGTGTATATAGTAAATGTGTTAGGGAAGTAACGCACAACATTTTATTGGTATTTTACTAAAATGAATGAAATGACACGAAAAAAGATTCAACCATTTTGCTGAACGAGTCATTAAAATGATCCGAACTTCCCATCACTACTGGGGGCGGAGAAATCAGTGATCAAGAGGATGTTGCGTCACACCTTGCTTTCCAATCAGAACAAAGTACAGACAGAACGTGATGGAAACAACCCCAAAACTAAGTCGAGTCGCATCGAGTCGAGCTGTTACTAAAGAGCTCAGTGTAAGAGCAGCAATACAATCTTTAAAACAAAATTCTGTTCCTTTACTTTTAATTTCTTACTTCTATGGTTAATTAATCAGCTGATACAACTACTGTTGTGCGCAACCCGCATTGTAACAAAATGCTTATAGTCTCTATAGAGCATAAATGAGGGCAGTTAGATGAACTTCAATAAACGGGTTATGCTCATTAAGCAGATTACTCAAGAAAATGTTTTGTGCGTATACATACCAAACAAAAAACGGGTTTTGCAGAAACCTGTATTTATGTGAGTCTTAACCTCAACCTAAGCTGCGAACATTATTCACAAAGCTGTATTGTTTTATCTAATTCTTTGCCTGCAATACCTGCGAATGTATCTTTGTTTCTTTTGATGATTGTACTGCAACTGTGTTATTCTAGATAATGATTTAACTCAACAAATCATTCTGGCTCTTGCTTTCTGTGTGTGACTTCCTGGTCACTTTGAACATGTGCCAATCAGCTGAAAAAAACAATAGAATGTGAGTTATTGATTTTACATGCTGGAGAGACTGGATTATTGGAAAAAATGATCTCCTCCGATTGGCTTACTCAAAGAGTTTTATGCCCGTACCCTGATTACTGAAATTCGTTTTCTGCATTTACATGACACCAGAGAAATCAGTTTATTCAGCATAACCTGTTGATAGAAGTGCATGCAAATGTACTTAATAAAAATACGATCCAAAAATCGACCCTATTTTGTTGTGAAATTTAAAATGCATAAAACAGATTAGACCAATAAACCCAGACCAATAAAGCCAGGATTTTAATTGCTCTAGAAAACGTGTAAAATTTTAAACTGCAAATTTTAGACAAAGCTAGATTAGCTCAGGAGAGGTAGAGATTTTGTATACTAATTTGTATATTCCTTTCTCTTTTGGCTGTTAATTCACCTGCTGATGAGGAATACTATAACTTAAAAAAAAAGATTGGCAAGTACAGAGAAACAGACAGGACACATACTACTAACAAAAAGGGCAAAATTATATCACAGGTTGAAATTGCTTCCCCTCAAATTGAAAGAGGATATGCTTTCAGGATCTTCAAACTCATTTGAACACTGGGATCAAAAATAGGAGTATAAAGCACATAAAGAGACGACACTTTAATGGCTGTTCACTTCTTAACAGAGAAGCACAAACAGGTCTGGAATGAAGCAGGCTTGGTAAATGATGTCAGGATTCCAAGTTTTTGAGGACCGAGAGGAAAAAAAACTTTTTTTTGAGCTGTGCAGAAAAGAAGAATGGATTGGTCAGCAGCCAAACAAAGGCAGAGGATGCTAAATGTTGGAGGATGGTAATCTACAACAATGGCAAAGAAATCTGAGTTTTAAAGTGTTTTCACAGTGGGAGAGCTTCTATTATCTGCTAGTTTCCCACCCCTTCCCTACACTCAGTCCTCTCTTCAGGCTTCAGCATTGTTCTTTTGAGTTGCTGGACGGGCACACTCCACTGAAGCACGCCACAATCTCTTCTTCTGTTGTTGTTTTGTAGGTAAACACCCAACGCGGAAGTTTTTTGTTTTCTTTAAGCTTTTTATTATTTTTGTCATACAAAAATCAAACTTTATTCTTGATCCCCTAACAACTTGCAATAATAAAGAATACCACCCGAAAACCAGGCTGAAATACAAGAACCTGGGAAAATGTACTTGCTACCCTGTGTCTTAATTATTGTAACAAAACATCAGGATAAGCTCATTTGATAGATTAACACCGCTATTGTAACTAGAGGACGACCAATTTTGTTTTTTCTCTGGCTGATACCGATATTTGATAATCGTAGCTGGCAATATAGAATTATGATTTAAAATGCAAAAGCTTAAGTGGTTGAGGTAGGGGAGTGATGTAGAGTTTGTCCCTTAACGGGTTCATAATGAACATGTGCCGGTGGATCTGCTGAACAGAGTGCAACTAAACAATAGCAATACTCTCAAATCTTGAAATTTCTATCTGAAATATCGGTTGACTGATACACATACTCTACAAATCTTGAAATATCTTATCAACCTGTAGCAATACTCTACACATTTTAAACTATCGGCCTGATAAATCAGTCAACTGATGCCAATACTCTAAAAATCTTAAAATATTGACTGATATATCAGTAAACTGACAACAATACTTTTCAAATCTTGAAGTATTTGACCCGATCAACTGATTGAGATTCTTTAAAAATCTTGAAATATCGGCCCGAGATATCTGTCAACTATACCAAAATCTTACAAATAGTGAATTATCGGGCAATATATTGGTCAGTTGATACCAAAACTCAACAAATCTTGAAATATTAATATATCAATATATAATACCAATATATCAGTAAACTGGTACCAATATTTTAAAAATCTTGAAATATCGGCACAATAAATCAGTCAACTGGTACCGATACTTTAAAAATCTTGAAATATCGGCACGATATATCAGTAAACTGGTACTGATACCAGATTTAAAACCCCAGATTTATCTTGGGTTACAAAGATCTTAAAAAACATCAACCAACAAAACTGGTTTACAGCATATATCTACATGAAATAACACCATTTTCTGCCACAAGAGGGTGCTAACGTCTCATAAATAAATTTTGTCTCAGTGGCCCAGTGACCAACTCATACTGATTGTATTTAAATAGTTTATAGTGATTAAAGGCAGCTCTTTAGTACGCATTTAAATAGAGTAGTGTTTTGTTGTTTTTTTCTATTTTCTACATTTAATGATAAATGATAAATTAATGATATATTTAATGATAATGATACATTCTTTTAGACAATTATGTAGCAAATGGCAAAATACAATGTTTTTTTTTTTCAGTTCAGTTCATAAATTAATGATCAAAATGACACAAATTTAGAAATGTATTACATGTTCTAGATGGAGTCAGCCAGAACTTGCAAGAGAAGATCGGGAGGAACATGATACCTAATATCTCTGTGCATGTTTGATGTCAAATTTTATATAAATATATATCCAGTTTTCATAATGAGCTGCAACTCAGATGTTTTGGGTGGTGGTGGTGGTGGTGATGGTGGTGGTGACAATCCCAGATTAAGTTTCTTGTTGTTGTTTTTTCTCTCTTCTCTCATTGGAATATAAAAAAAAAACATTTTTACATTTACATATTTTGTTACTCAATTAAAGCATATAATTTCAAATTTTCCTCCTTAAAAGTCGAAGCACACATTTTAAAAGCTACTTTAAAATTTAAAAGTCCTTTAAAAACTACTCAATTAGAGTCTTCTACTCAAGTACAGTAAATGTAATTTTCTACTCAAGCATTATAAATGTAATATCTTGGTTTTTTTTTTTATCAAATACTGATTTGTAACAACAGGTCAACAGAAACATTATTATTCCACTGTGATGTAAGAGACTGGAAGAGAATACAGTTTATTGAGAAAACATCAACCAGTTTTACTCAACATATTTCACCAGGCCAAACAAAAGTGGTAAAGAAGAGGAATAGAAATTACAGAAAGCAGTTTAGTTGGTTTAGGCCAGGGGTCTGATGGGGCACAGCTCTGCACCGTTACTAGCTCGTAACCTTAACCGAACACACCTGATTCCACTGGTTAAGCTCATCTGGAATTGAGTTTGAGACCCCTGCTTTAGGTGGTCAAGCAACATTAAGTAGCAAAACTAAAATATAATACAAAAGCGTAGAAATGTACACCTTGGTACTGGTATGAATACCTTATCAAACAAACAATACACAGACTTCCTTGAAAAATTTGCTAATACTGATATTTACAGCTGCTGAACTGTGAGGGGAAAATTCTAAGCATTTTAAAAGACTAAATTGTAACTTGTTACCAGGGACAGAACATTTTCCCTGTGGCAGGGTTGGGTTTTACATGTGTGTCATCAGCCACTGAATTACATTATACAATCACATCACACCACATTATAGAACACTAGACTATCATTACATTAATATCAGTATTCATTTGTGATCCTTGAGATCTCTTGCGCAATAGACATGGGCTTCGTCCCTTTTGGGGTCGCCACAGCGGAATGAACCACCAACTGCTCTGGCATGTGTTTTACACAGCGGATGACCTTCCAGCCGCAACCCACCAGGAAACATCTATACATTCATCATTCATTTATATACTATGGACAATTGTTTTTACCCAATTCACTTATACAGCATGTCTTTGGACCGGACCACCCGGATTAAACCCAGGCGATCACAGGGAGAACATGAAAACTCCACACAGAAATGCCAACCGACCCAGCCGAGGCTCGAACCAGTGACCTTCTTGCTGTGAGACAACTGTGCTACCCACTGCACCTCCATGACGCCTTGGTGTTAGATATCAATTTCCAATCACATCAGTGATTAAATTTGTCCCAAAAACAAAGCACGAGAAAGAGTAGGTTCTCTCAAAAGTTTCATCTTCCTTCCCCTTATCAAAAGTTCTTCTTACATGCATCAAGTAAGTAATCGATTCAAAGAGGTGAAGCAGCAGGCATCTTGCGATCCCATTTCTATCTTATTTCTGAGTGACACATCTGTTTAATCTCTTTACCGATCAGTTTGTTTCTATCTTGTTAAGGCACATTACAGTAACCAAAAGTAGGTGGTGTGTGATTACGTTGAGCGAGGTGCACGAGAACGATTGTTTCCTTCTGAACTATTAGTGCTCACATGCCAAATTTTGCGTACCGCCTCTACATCCATTTTTCTTCTGAATGTCTCTGTTGTGAAATAGTATGCCAGTGGATCTAGCACTCCATTGAGGCATGCTACCATCAGGCTGAAACGAAATGCTGTCAATAGTGAGCATGATGTTGAAGCATAATGAAGGACCACAAGCATGATGTGGTATGGCAGAAAACAGAGAAGAAAGATTGCGAGGTTTGTTGTTATCATTCTTTTAATCCGTCCACTGTCCACCAGGTCACTGGTCTGAGCAGCTGTGCTTTTACTTATTGCCCGAATGAGCCCCCATGAGCTGATGATCATAATGATTAATGGGATACCAAACCCGACAATTACAGTGGAGGTGACAGCTGCTGTTTTTGTAGCGTATGTAGGAAAACTCCCAAAACAATCCTTGCTGTCATTCTCCGAACTGGAATTTGGATATCTTCTAAAATTCTTCTGGAAATACATGGGGATACTTGTTCCGATGGTTAGAATCCATATTCCCAGGCACACACACCATGCTTTCTTGCGGCCCTCACGTACACAGGAAGACAGTGGGAAACAGACTGCCATGCAACGGTCGAAGCTAATGCAGGAGAGGAGGAAGATGCTGCCATACATGTTACAAAGCAGTATGACACCAATAAACTCGCAGAACCGCTGATCCAACAGGCCAAGGCCAGCATGGTAATAGATCCTCACTGGAAGGGTGCTAACCAGAAGAACATCAGCGAAAGCAAGGTGAATCATATACACTGTGGTGTGAGACCTTGATTTAGAGTTGCGTAAAAAAATCACAAGGGCTGTAAGATTGAGAGTCAGTCCAGCCAAAAATACAACCGAGTACACTGCAACAAAAAGTGTGTTTTGCTGAGCTTCGTATGTGGAGTTCAAACATGTGAAATTAGACATCGCTGTTCTATTCTTCTTGGGAAGTCCTTAACAGCCCTGGAAGAGATTGTAACATGATTATGAAGAAGATTCACACATGTTGAAGGTTGAAGTCTCAGCACCATTGAATCTGACATGTAGCTACTTCCTACTACGCTTAAAGGGAACTAAATCAACTGACCCTTACCATCTTTGCAAGGAAAGGGTTTTCCACATGTCTATTCCTGCGGGCTGAAACAAACCTCCACTCTTCAGGTCTAACCTTCATTTACTTCAGTCCTGTTTATAGGTAATGATGAATTTATCAAGAGCTTTACCTCTGCAGATCAATGCCCATCTCTAGCACTGGCAGGAAGTGACCCAAATCCAGCTTTTTTGCCTGCATGTGACCTGAATCTAATAGTTTTATGGCAGTTTTAACAGCTCAATTCAGTTTTTTTTTTTTCTAAATCCGACCCAGGTCGCTTTCATATGTGGTCCTCAATCCAAAACATATCTGTTTTTTTGCAACCTGACCACAGTCTGAACAGCCAGTTCGGATTTGTCCATCACTTACGTCATTGTATGAGGACAGGATTATGATGGCAACAATTATTGCTGTAAACAGAGCAAAAAGAAGATAGTGGCAGGAATGTGAAGTAATAGAAGTAATGAACATCTCTTTATTGTCTCCTTTTTAATATCATTTAGTGGAAATAATTGCAGCTCCAATCGGAAATGAACTGAAATAAAGCCACACAATACCCTCAAATCAAATCCCCGTTCATTTTATTTTCGTTTTGTTCAAAGCCTTTGTCTGCACAAACACACCTCCCAGCGAACTTTATGATATCTATGATATTCAGGTCCGTGTCACGGCACTAACTCAACATCCTCTTTCTGCACCTCACATTTTTTAATTTCAACCTGTAATAATCCGTATGTGATTAACAGGGAACTTATTCACTAATTTAGTCATAGACGACGAATGTATTAGCTTAAATCCTAATTTTTATTTCTATGAGCAGATCTCTTTTATTAAGATTTGGGTCACGGCACCGACTCAACCCCCTCTTTCCACATCTCACCTTCTTTTACTTTGACGTGTAGCAATCCATATCAGATTACCAAGGAATTGGTTCAATTGGTTTTGTCATAGCAGGTGAATGTATTTCCTCTAGCTTCAGTTACAGGAGCAGATGTGCTGGAATTAATTTAACATTAAAAGTTAAGTTAACATGCATTTTGAAGCATGAGAAGTTAAAAGCGCAAAAAAACTTGTCAATTAATAAAATGCCCTTTTATTGCCTGAAGACTTGCCACAGAACACTAACCAGTTTTGTTGTATTTGATATTTTAGTGTCAGTGTAATATTCCATTCTTGTGTTTAACAGTGTCAAAAAAAATTTTAGGCACAGGAAAGAACATTGGCAGTCAAAAGCTGGTTGTGAAAGTCTGAATATGTGAGTTTCCTCCAGCTCAAAGGGCTTACATCTTCCAATTTTAAAGGTCAAGTGCTAAGAAGTGCTTCAGTACTAAGTTCTTTTCATCCTTTTTCTGCTGAGGTTTATTTAATATACCATACATGATTAACTTATATACTTCTGTTTCTGTGGAATCAATCTCCTCTTAGCATTTGCGCATCCTTAAAGAATGGAGTTTGGTGGAAATCTGAAGAAAGTAAAATTAAACAGTAATCCATGCTTGCAAACCTGACAAAACACTGTAGTATATATGATTTTGTGTAACACACATGAAGGTTTTTAAAAACATTTATATTATAATAATGATATAGCCTTTATTATCCTTATATTTCTAGACTTTATATTAAGCTGTAAAACAAAAGAAATCCCAATTCAATAAAAACTGTTTGAGTTGATGATTCAGTTTCATTAAGAAATGTGTTTTTTGTAAATAGTTCACTGAAAATAATTAGATTAATTACTGAAAAGTCCTTTTTGATTTTAAAAAGACACTCACCGTGTGTTTTGAAGAAGTGTTTCTTAAGCTGATACTGCTGACCGAGAGTCAAGCCGTTGCAGTCTCATCTCAAGCTTCCAGGAAATGCTCGTGTGGTGAGTGCAGACACGGTCGTCTTGTCATTTCTGTATCATTTGAGGTCTTGTATTCAGCTAAACGACTAAACGCCCACAAATAAACAGCCTAAACCATCGCTTCCCTTCTTAGTAACAATTTTAAAACAACCTGTAAGAATAAGCACACTTTTATGGATGGGTTTAAGGTACTTTATTTAAGCAACGTCAACCTTATACAACGTTGCATCCCTTGTTCCAATAGAAAGAAAGCACCAAACGGCATTTTTGCATAAAACATAAAAGACAAACATAAACTCATGAGAGCTTTGTAATATGGGAAGCCATATCCACTTGTTAAATAGTGTTATTCATCTTTATAAATATGCAAGCATTTGTTTAAATTAACAGGATAACAACAACAACAACATCATCATCAAAACACAAAATATTTACATTTATACAAAATCTAATCCTGAAGGAGCCTTTGTCTTATGTCCACCTAACAATCTTCAGCGGAGCACGTTCTTCCGTTATCCTCAAGAGATCATAGGTCAGTTCTAGTTTTGCTGATGGCCACTAATCGATAGCACGCATCAATTGATAATTGGTCTGCAGTCTTTGAAGTTATGCAACCTAAAACAATAAAAGGCAATTTTAAAACATGATAGTGCCTCTACAAACTAAGACCATAAACCATTTTGGTTACATAAATGTAATAAAAGCGGTTAATGGATGACCGCCCACACATTATGAGTCAAGTCTCTTTTGTGTCTAAGCACCACGCACCTCTTTGCGGTTGCACGTCCCACAGATGCACCCGAAGAGGCCGTTGAAGAGCTGGAAAGCGCAGAGGAGAAGTTCTAAGCAAGCAACACAGAGAAGGATGGCAAACAGACCCAGGTTAAACTCCACTATGTTTTCTGGCTCTTCACAAGCGTCCCACAGGTCAGAGTTCCCCAGGTAGTTTTCAGTTCTGGACAGGGAAAATAAGAAAGATAAATAAAATGATAAACAATAAATATTGGATAGGGATTTTTTTTTTGCTTTTTAATGTCACATTTGCTTTAATAAATTCACACTTTCCTTACTTTTTGAATTGAAAAAGTGTGCAAATTCCTTTCAAGATTCCAAGCTTTCCTTCCATCATTCTTTTCACACAAAAATATGGCATCAAGAAAATAATTAAACTGTATTCTTAAATTTAGAAAAAGTATTTTTTTTTATTATTTAGCGAAATCTGATCTTCATTATGAAGATATAAACATAATTATTTATTTATTTTATAGACTGAAAATCTTCAGAATTTTTTTTACCTTTACATTACAACAATAGTTTAACAACTGAGAAGTCACCTTTTTAAACTCTAGGCTGTAAAAAAAAAAGCCTTTTGTCACCACATGCTTACAGAATAATTATTATCCTCATTACAAAAAAAGTGACACCTGTTCAAACTTTTCTTCCAAAGGGATTTTTACTTGCAATCTGTCACATTTTGAATGTAATGTTAAAGTGTTTTGGCTTAATCAATGATCATTTAATTTTTAACTCTTAGATGCACTTTGTGTCCTTTAAAATGGAGAAAATCATCAAAGTGTCAGCTTGATGTAACTGCCATGCATGCACACTCTGAAGCAACACCCATCAGACTCTGACTTCTTTTCAAACTAGCAGATATCGATATGATCCGACGCAGGCGAGTTTCAAGAGAACAAACTAGATCTTCAGAGATGCGGGGGCTGAGATGCGGGGGCTGCCAGTCACAGACAGTCTCATGAGTCTGCAGTTGTGCTGAGACAAAATGAAGCATGTTTCAGCTCTTCTCGAAACGTTGACAAAAAAAGTATAATTAAACAGCACAGTTTATGGGGTGCTAAGACAAAAGTTATATAGCACCCCTAATAGGTCCCAAAAGTCACCCGTGGCTTGAGCACAGCTAGTTTTTTTGGCAAAGCTTTAAAATTCATCCCAGAACAGATTTTGACGAGACGAGAAAACAAGACGAGACGAAATTCTGTAAACATTGAGGTGACGTCCTAAAAAGCTGCAGAACTCATACCGTGCTTGTGTTTTGTTCCCCACCAATCGGCTTGTTATTGTGCCTTAAACAGATTGTGGCTGTTTGGCTCTGCCTAGTTAACATGTGACAAATTAAACTGGTCTCTCCTAAAGAGGAAGACACTGATACTGTTTTAGAAGCATAAAATACTGGGGGAGACAGCTTTGTAGATGATTTAGTACTAACTGGGAGTTTTTCCTCCTCCAAGCTTCCAAATAAGAAACTTTAGAATCCACAAATACGATTGAAAACAAAATTTTCAAGCACTGACGATTCAGCTCCTAAGTGTCAATTGGGTTTATTTAAAAAAAAAATTGGTAATTCCTTACGTGTTGATGAATGGTCTTTCCCATTCTTCACCTTCAGTGAGGCAAACAGGTCCCTTAATCAATCCAGTCAAAGCAACAGCACCACTGTACACAGCCCCGATCACACCAACCACAGCAAAGATAATGGACAGGAACATCTAATGGACAATAAAACACAATCACTTAAGTACTTTACGGTTAACTGATAGAAAATATTGCATTAATGTTTCCATTTGTTTCGATCGTGACATTGCAAATTACATAAATATATTTTTGGAAGGAATACTGTTAAACATTTATATTGTTTTAATCACCCATATTTTAACCCCAATGCAGATCTGCAGTCACAAGGTTTTGCTCTCCAGCTCAGATAAGGCTAAAATCTATTGCAGGGCCACATTCTCTCACCTTTCACGCTCCCTCACTCACTCCTCATGGATGTTTAGAGTCTTCAATTCACCTAAGGAATGGGGAGAACGTGTAAACTTTACCCAGAAAGAACACTGACCATCTACATCTGCCTTTTTTCATTAAACCTCCAGTTTTATGCAGGATAATGTATTCCTGTATAATGTCCACAAGATCTTTTGAGGTCTTTTTTAACCATCGCATGTCAAAAACAGGTGTAGAGGGAAATATGGGAGGCCTTTCAGAATCTACAAAAAGAATCCCAATATGTTTTGTATTTATTACTAAAATTGCTAAAACAGTATTATACAGTACTTATACGTTACTCATTTATGCACTTGTTTAATCCTGTAATTATGTCATCTCTCCATGAGACTCCAAGCAGCTTGCCAACAGACCAGATTGTTCCATTAATGATGCAGTTATCGCAAATTCAATTCATTCTCCTGCTCACTAGTAAAAATAGAGTCAGTACTTTGAGGAAGGAAAAGTTGAGTGAGTTTTTTGAGGAAATGTTGAGTTGAGTGAGAATTGCATTGTCCTATGTGGATGTGTGTGACTAGAAAATGCAATGTTATTTGACAAACTTTTTTTACTGTCCCATTTGTTTTTGTCCACACTTTTTGCTGTTCTTTTAAATATTTTCGCTATCCAAAGCACTGGTCAGGGCCAATGGCTACTACCATCTTGAAATTTTGGTAAATGACCAAATAAGAATATCAATAATAGCAATAATAATAATAATAATAATTTATGAATTGTAGATTTCATTTACCACTTTTCTAGGCACTTACATCTTAAGGGACAGCTAACTTTTTGGACAGTTAGGCTTAGAATGCCCAGCTAATCTTCCCTGCTAAACAGCCTGGAACTTTTTTTAATAACAACAGAGAGCCTGGACCTCGGGTTACCGTCTCATCAAAAGGACGTGCTCCTTAACAGTACAGTGCCCCTATCACTGCACTAATGAGCTTGGATCCACACAGACATCAGACACCCCCTGCTGGCACTAGCACCACTTTTCACATCCACTTGGTCTCCTATTTTGGTAACCAGACTCAGACCAGCTTCATTCCCATGGAAAGTCAAGCATTTGGTTGAGGGATGATTTGGTGGGGGCAATTATTTTAAACTAATACCCAGTTAAAAACATTTGAGCCAAGTTTGGCTCAAATGACACTCTCGGCCTTCACACTGAAAACATTGGCCAAATTTAAGGTTAACCTGGCTGAAGCTTGAGCCTGTCAAAGCCATGAGTGTGCCCCATCTTTGGCCCTTGTCTTACATTAATTTTGGCATTTGGGCCTAGCAAAAGGATTTGATCAAGCCAAGTAAAAAATGCTATATGGGTAGAGTTGAATAATGTTTCACTTTCTTTACCGTAGATGAACACACTGATAATTCTCAGCTAATTCAAGTCAAATCAGATTTGCTGTGTGGTATAAAAAATGTACGGAACCTTGTCTTTGGAAATAAATCTGTTTGAGACTACACAGCACCACAGAACTCACCCCACATCGATTTCCACAACATCCTTTCCTTCCAGTGCTATGGATGTGAATAGCAGGGATCAGCACCTAAATATAATATAGTAGATAATTTTAAAAAGATATGACGCATGATTTTTCTACTGTTTTTTTTACCAAACACCGCAACAACTAGAAACTCACCAAGATGCCTCCTCCAATAACACCTCCCATGTATTTAATCTCATCGGTGAGCCGGTACAGTCCCTGAGAGTCCTCCACAGCGTAAACCGTTTGGAAATCAGGGAAGAACAGAAAGACATTTGCGATGATGGACACGACTGCCAGCGGATAGAGGCTGATGCCGATGAACTTGGCACACTTTCCTGTACACATGCTGAAGGGTCTCGGGTGGGTTACGGCTCAGAACTGATACGGACAGTTGACTTGCTTCTTGAGTCTCAAGTTGATAAGACTAGGATTATAAATACTGATGGTGACCAGACTAACACACCTACTGAGCGTCACACCAGTGCTGATGTCATATTGTTATCTTTCAATGGTGGCCATTAAAATGATTGTACTTTGATTAGCCAACATCAGACTTTCAGACATGGCTTCATGTTAGATCATTCAAGTTTTTCTAGCTAAAACAAGTAGTGCTATCATTCATTTCCTTCAATCTTACAATGCATATTTGTGTGATTGATTACTGTAAAACACTTTGAACTCCCTGCAGTGTTTGCTCTCTGCTCTAGTAGGTGTGTGTGGTCTCCTCTGAACTTTGAAGCGTTCTGTGCCATCACGCGCTGTCTCCCACACGCTGTAATCAGTGGAAACTCTGACAATGCTCAATTTTTTATTTCAGAAGTCAGACTTATGATAAATGGGTCAAAGTACAGATACCTAGAGGTTTTTAATGATTAATTCATGATTTGATTTATCATTCATACTGAGAGAAAAGATGTGAACATGTTATGTTGTAAAGTAAAGATACTGTGTAATGTAAAGTTGAGTTTACATGCAATGTGTGTGACAAAGATGAACTGAAAAGAAGTGTTTAATTGATTTGATTAGCACAACTCTTTTAACTCATCAAAAGCTGGATTTTTTTGGAGGTTCAAAATTTGCTAAAGATTTTAAAGATTTTTTTTGCAGCTTTACTTTGGTTCAGTCAGGTTTATGAGTATGAATTAGGTATTTGTACAAGAACTAAGTGTAACACAAAAATTACTAGCTTAGACTTCCTATGTCACTTTCATTATTCATAACTCCAGTCATGATGTGACTTTGGTATGTTGGGGTCACTCTCCGGTCACTAGATGATGCCAGCAACTGAACAGATTTTCCACTACAATATAATCCTATACATTTTTCCACTATACACTTAATCTATATAATAATAATCTATTTTCAAGCTAATTGACCAATTATTATTGACAATATTATACAGTTAAATACAGCCACTAATATTTAATATTATCTGATAAATGTAATATATTTAATAGTACAGATCTGATGTATTTAATGCTTTGAAAGGTCAAATTAACAATCTAAATTGTTTTATCATGATTGGTATTCATATCACTATTTCAATTATTAAGAATATGTATATTCTTTCTGCAGGTTTCATAATGTCAAATTTAAGAGTTTTAAGACCATTAAGAATAAAATTTGATACATATATAAGGTTAAATTGTCTAATAGTTGTCACTTGCTAGAGACACTTCAAAGTAGTCTGAGGTTTCTCACTTTTAGTGATACGTGTTTTTCAAATACGTTGTTAGGAACCAGTATCACGTCAGCGATGCCTTTACAAACCCAGAGAGAAGCCAGGAGCAGAAAGCTGACCGGTTGTTGCATGTTTGTCTCATTTTTAATCTAAATACAGCAAATTTTGGCTACAGAAATAAAACACTAAATCAATTCATTCAAATGAGCTTTACATTGACACTGGAAAAAATAAGACTTGTGAAAAAAATGTCATTATTTTACTTTACCTAGAACAGTAAATGTAATACTTTTCAAGGCCTAAATGTCCGCCTTTTAAATGTTAGGATTTTTAAGATTGCAGAAAACCTGTATTAAATAGATGATGATGTTTTAGTAGATTTTTTCCTTCAGTAAGTCACTGACACAATGTATTAACCCATGATGCCATGGAGTGCCCAGTGACACAAAGGACACTGAATTCAAAGCTGAAATTACTTGGAAATGACACAACAAAATCAAAATCACTTTCGACTGACATGAAGTCAATTTGTTTAGATTTGTCTTTGCTGGAAGTCACAAAACAGTTGCAGGTCACATAATGCTAAAACTGCCTCCCCTTTTTTCTAATAAAAGTTTTAACGTATTTGGTTTACAAAAAAAATTGGTGTATCTTTTTGTATTGATAATTAATAGGAAAGTGTTTCTGTGAAAACAGCATTTCTAAATTAATAATCTTGGGTCACATGACTTTAAAACAAATAGTTTTTTTGTCTACACCGATCAACAGAAAACTTGATATCCTTTACCTCATAGTTGTTCACCAAATCCAGATATATATATATGGTTATTGATTTTATTATTATGTATGCTCATATTTATGGACTATATTGCTTAAGACTAAACATTTGATCCTGAAATTTCTAATTGAATTGAACAATGTGAGCGAAAGCAACAATTAAATTCCACACAGAACATTGCTCAGGCTTCTTTGATCTTAAACCTTGCGTATCGCTCAATATCCATCAATATCCAGTCCTGGATTTACTGTCCATCAACAGATTTACTCTCTATAAACTCTGAATAAAGGTCCATGCCCAGGAATGATGACATCAGCCATCTGTAATGCAATCTGCCGGCTGGCCTCTTGTCTCTGAGGGTTCTCGCTCAGCTCCTTCCATGAATCTTCATCATGGCAACGCTCAAACAAGTCTCCAGCAACAAGGATTGAACCCTCGGCTGTTCCCTTTACCAGGACACTGACGTCTCTGCCCATGTGACCCGGGGTGGGAATGATGGATACCTAGCGGACAAAAGGACAAGTGATGAAGTCAAATCAACACATCTCAAAATATTCAAGGTTACATGATATAACCTTTAAACATGGTCTGCATATCAGGTGGAGTGATGATGCTTTGAAGCTTATTCTTTTTTGTATTATGTATCTTCTCAACATTCTACAGAATTATTTTGTATAATTGCATACTCAAATGACATCAAGATACTGGCAGATGAAGCTATGGTGGGAAAGAAGATTGCATATTACTACGTTAAAGATATCTGTCCTGGTTCAAAACATGGAAACTACCCTATAAGTATTTGGTCATTTACAAAGTAAAGAAGTTCCTTTTAAATTGATTTATAAGTACTACCCATCAAATTTCCTTTAGGCTAACCTATTTAACTTGAGTTATTGATACATCGGGTACTTTTTGTTTACTGAAACCTTTTTTCATCTATTCTGGGAATGCCCCTGTGTAAACAACTTTTGGTCAGACTTTTGCTTCCATGTCAGAAATCCCATTCTATCCAGCTTCAACTCTGTTTTGAAAAGTTACTTTTTGATTTCTTCCTTTTTGACTCATCACTTCATTACGAATATTTGTTGATTAATTTACTTCCATTAGGAAAATTGAGCATTCACAATTCTAAATTCAGCAATAATAAGCCACTCTTTCTTAATATTCAGATCTTAATTAAATTTGTATCTGAAATAAAGAACCAATTCACTAAACAAGAAAGCTGTAAAATGCATCAGTATTTGTAAACAATTTTATATTTCTGTACAACTGCTCCATTCTTGTTTTTTTTTTTACAGCTCCAATCTTTGTATGCCCTTGTCTTATTCCATGCAACCATCTTATACGCGTTGAACTCTGGGGTGAGATAGAAGATTTTCAGTCTTGCTGAGAGGCATTAGAACGCACTAATACGCCCCTGTGCTGCCCTCGTCTGGATCAATTTAATCAACAAATATTCAATTAAATATAAAACGCTTGTAACGTGGCAAGTAACACTTACAAATTCATCAATAGGATAAGGCTGTCCCTCAGACAGTTTATTTGGGAGGTATTTATCTCCAATGCTTATGTCACATCCAACGATTATTTTAGCATTTGGAAACAAGTTTAAATTGCCCACGTGGTCAGAATGGCCGTGGGTTCCAACTACAAGAGCCACGCTGTCTGTCGTCAGTCCCTTCTCCTTCAGTTTCGCAATGAGAAAGTCTCTGTCCCACGGACCACCGGTGTCCACCAGAATAGTCTGTGGTCCGGTAATTAAAGAGATAGTTCCGTCAGCTCGGAACGAGCCGTCGGCTTCAGCCGTGCAGTAGCCCTCCTTCAGCACTGCCACGCTGTATGGCTGCCCTGAAACTTCTGAGCTGATGTCGGATTCACTTTTTCTCACGGACTGAACAAAAAGCATAGTTTGACCCTGCGCAAAGTAGCATAAAAGGCATAAATAGAACTAACAACTTCCTATTATATCAAATCATTTTCCTCTTTCGCACAAAAAACTTCTACGGAGAGTCGACGTGGACAAACTGCAACGAGTCCGATGGCGAGCCAAATTAACAATTATTAGAGTGTTCAAAGTCGACTCTAGACGACCACAACAATCCAGGACAGATCAGCTTTAACTAGCATGTTAAACACAGCTGATCACACCAGTTAAGGTCTGCTTTGCAACAAAAATTTGTAAAGCTGCGGACTGGTTTGTTCTAGAGAACATGAACTCTATGGAAGATCTTTGCACAAACCCAGTAGGGACGCGAATTATAGAATTGTACACGGGTGTAGGTCGGGCTCTGCCTTCACTCTTAATAAACCTGAAAATTATTTTGTGGATCATTATCTACTTTACATAGTATCTACTTTAGATAGATGCAGATTGGGTATTCGGATTGGGATGCAGAGAGAGTGTAATTGTTAATTTGGCTTGCCAAAGAGCTGTTTATGAAATGTCCTCAGCGGCTCTCCGTAACCGGTCTTAAAGTGAGAAACAGACCGTCACGTGACGTTTGCAAACATGGCTGCACCAGAAGCGGTTGTTGAAACATCATTCATGGATCCCTTCAAAGATATCCTCGTTAATTATTTAATGCCCGAAAAATGTTATGACGAGTTCTTTTTACAGTTTAATCTTTTGCACGGTACGCTCATATCTAACCCGTTTTGTTTGAATGTGATTAACTTTTAAACATAACATTTCAATGACAATATTACATTTCTGTCCAATTGCGCGATACGTTTTACATTTCCGACTTTTTTAAAGACTGGCGTTACATAACATTTTTACCAGTAACCTAAATTTAAAAATCGTTGAAAAGTTATTCACCGACCTTTCTTTCCGAATGTGACACGTCATTTGTTGGTCTGAAATGTTACGTGACGTCACAAGCTGGGTTTTATTTAACATTACATTAAATTTAACATTGAACTTGGACGGTGAACTATGTACTCGGTAATCATCGGCTGTCTCCATAGAAGCTGTCAGAACTTCGTTCTGTTGTAGATCACTTCTCGCAGCTTTTCAATAACAAAAGTTGAAATGTTTGCTGGAGGATTTTTCAGCTTCAAAAATGTAATTAGTTGTCACGTTACTGTAGCTGTGAATATGTTTTTTAAAAATAAAGTTTGTTCTTGTTTTGGATTTTCTACAGTTGAATGTCTGAAGGTCGTAATCAGCAAAGGTTTGGGGATCGGGATCATCCTTGGTTCTGTATTAGGTAAATGTTTGTCTTAATCACTAACACATTAAACATGGATTCATGCAACTACGCTCTCTTTATTCTTGTTTTATTTTTTAAGTAAAGCTACCTCAAATCCTAAAACTGATGGGTGCTAGGAGTGCAGAGGGTTTGAGCTTTAACTCTGTGCTGCTGGAGCTGTTTGCCATCACAGGCACCATGGCCTACAGTATTGCCAACAGCTTCCCCTTCAGGTATGTTATGTTAATATTTCATGCAAATATCTCAAGAAGATTTAGAGACAAAAAAAATCACCCGTGTTTCTGTGCTGTTAGTTCTTGGGGGGAGGCGCTTTTCCTCATGCTTCAAACTGTGACCATTGGTTTCCTAATACAACATTATGGAGGAAACACCATCAAAGGTAACAAAATAATATGATTACATTTTAATTCATATTTAATGTTTTATGAGGGGTTCTTATGTAGCGGAGATTGTGGACACTACCTTCCCTTCCCAGTAGAGTGTTTTAAGTCTTGTCTTAAAAACCATTTTCTCTTTTTAGCTTTAAATTTTTTAGTTTTTGTGGTTGAGTTTTTGGTATTTTTCACAAAAAAATTCCTTTTTGATATTGTTTTAAGAATTCAAAGTGTCATCTCTTTTAAATACTGTTTTGTGCAGCAGAAACTTTTATGTTTGTAAAATGCGCTATATGAATAAGACTCTAGACTATTGCTGCAATATTTATTGTAAAAATGTCTGTGAATCACTTGAATAGGTCGACCTACGCCAAACGAGCCATATAACCCCTGATTCCCCCACTGACATGCCCCCGTCACGCCCTCTGTTGGGTTGTGCTTGTTGGCATACAGAAAATCTACCCATTTCTGACAAATACGTTAATCTTTTGGTAAGCTACTTAATTTTTTTATTGACACGGTGCTACTACAGATTACACTTTCGGGTCAGCCAGAGCATTCGTTCTTTATTGAGATGCCTTAGTGGTTCCTCTGATTGGTTAGTTGTGGTCCTGTGGATATGGAGATCTACTTGTGATCTGAAAGTCGCGGGTTTGATCACCAGATCCACCGAGTTTAAGGTGGTGTGAGTGATGAAACACTTGCTCTCCATCTTCAACAACCACAGCTGTGGAGCCCTCGAGCAAGGCACCAGTTTCGTGACTGCTGCCGGAGAGCCGCAGCCATGGCTGCCCACTGCTCCGGGTGGGTGTTCACGATGTGTTTGTTCACTGCTGTGTGTGTACACTGGATGGGTTAAATGCAGGGCACAAATTCGAGGTGTGGGTTACTCCATATCTGGCCAATTGGTCACTTTCACTTCACTTCACTTAGTGGGCAGTGCTATGACCAATGGGCGTGGCTACAGCTTTTGAGTCATTTTGAAATCCCAGAAAAATAAAATACACAAACATGCATGAACAAATCTAAATCACTTGAGGCTTATTTTAATTGAGATTTTTGGTGAGGGAACAATACTAAAACATGCAATAAATGTCTTAAAAATTGAGTTTACATGATACAACACTAAGTGAATCAACATATGCTGTTATGGGAAGTTTTAATGAAAAAATAAATTCTATCTTTTATATGCAACTATTCATAAAATCCACTCTAACAGAGCTGTCAGGGTCTATGTCTGACGGTGTTAAAGCATGTCAAATGTAAAAATACCCTAGGTTTAATTTCGGTGTTGTGATTTTGTGCAGGTTTGGGTTTTTTGGTCGTCTACTTTGGCCTCTTGGGAGTCATTCTCTCTCCTGCGACTCCCATGTCTGTTGTCACTACCATGCAAGCCTCAAATATGCCTGCCATCATCTTTGGACGGGTGAGTGGGACCAAATCGTCCTCACAGGAGACACTGAATCTTTTTTTTTGTGTAATTCTGATTTTGTGAAATCCATTGTCTTCAGTTGATTCAGGCAGGCACCAACTTCAGGAACGGTCACACTGGGCAATTGTCTGCTATCTCTGTGTTTTTGCTGTTTGCAGGGTCCCTGGCACGAATATTCACTACAGTGCAGGTAAAACAATCAAGATAGTATGCAGGTCTTATAAATCACTTGCATGCAAATATATTTTCTAAATACAATGTACTTAAATAGTGTGTTCAAGCAAGATATGTTTAACACGGTTTTGTCTTATATTTTAATGATTCGGATCATTAGCATCTGCCTTTTTAGGACATAATCTTCTTAAATGGTACAATCTGCTTCTTTTAAGTGTACGTGGTAGTGAAAAGTTAGTATTTAAATATTTTAGGACTGTAGTGAAAATTCAGATTTTTAAGTGGCCTCTTACAATCTTGTGTTTTACGTTCATTTAAGTAGGTTTAAATCTTCTTATTTCTAGCTTTTAATTTCTTTGAATGTTCTACTTAATGCCATTTACATGTTCTGAAAAGTACTTTAAATTTGAAATAATGGAATTGTATTACATTATCTTGCCTTGTGTGGTGTTTAGGAAACAGGAGACTCCCTCATGGCCGTCACCTACATCATTTCCTCACTCTGTAATGGTGTGATCGCCGCTCAAGTCCTCTACTACTGGAACAGCAGCCCTAGCACCAAGAGAAAAAAGGAGTAGATCAGAATCAAACATGACAGAGTCCTAGGCTTAAAAGTTGTCCATTCCAGTCCAATGTATTCCAGTCCCAAAAGCGGTTCTTAGATAATTGAGTTTGAAGACTAGCTTGCCGTAGTGGCTGGTGAGAATACTGTGAAACTTTACTCAAATGTGTTTCCAGGAGCCCTGAACGGTACCAGAGAGCGGGATCCTCAGTGCATATATAGAATATTTCCCTTGTAATTCCATTACATGACAGTGGGCTAGATTATAGTTGGACCTGTAGCTCCAAGAGGAGGGTTAATTGCATTCCTCTATTTTCTTGAATTTATTAATGGATTCATGGATTTTACTGGTGTACAGTATTGTCCTCGATATTGCCACTCAACCAGAATGATTCCTGTCTATCCACAAAACATAGCTTTATTATTAGTGTTCATATTTAACTTGATTAGAGGTATTTATACATTTAATATTTGAAATCTTGCAACAAAAAAAGTCCAAAGGCAAATACAAAGTCTCCTGAGTGGAAAACCTTAAGAATATGGATACTGGTGCTTGAATATTTTGTTAAAATGTTACTTTGCCCCATTAAAAGGAATGGAACAGCATTGTAAATGAATAAAATACGGTCATATGTGTTGTTAAATTTGCATATTACCCCCAAGTAAAATTGTATTGTTATTAAGGGGGCTGGTTCAAACAGGATTTTGTTTCTTCTTTTTTATGTGTTGATGTGTATATGATTATTTCATTCAGCAATACAAGTATAAGTCTACTACTGAAAATATTTTGTTTTAATCACACAATGTAGATTTGCACAAATTACTTGATTTCTTTTACTTTGATTTTCTCCTCAGGAAATATGATAACATTTTCCAATAGCTGAAGCTGTACTTTTTTCTAGAAATGAAGTAAATTACTACATATATTGTGATCTGTGCATTATTCCTAAAAGTCTTTGAAACATATTCAACAGGTCAGCTGTTCATCTGTGTTCCAACAGAGAGGGCCAGTGAGCTTCACTTCAAGTCTTTCAAGTTGTTTGGTTACTTTTAAACTGCCACAGCAGCTGTTTACCACGTCAGTTTATCTGCTGGTATCTGTAATCTTGTTATAAACTAAAAGATCTTGTCTAAAAACGAAGTTGTCGAATATTCAAATGATATTGCACCAATTTTCTAATGAAAACGAGCTTGAGTCAACAATTCAGCTCTGCATGTTACTCCATAACCTGTGGAAGGCCATTTAGGCCAGGTAAAAAATGGCTTTAAAAGTCACGATTTTGACTTAGAAAGTAACCATTTTAGATTAAAAAAAGAGTTCGAATTTAGAGATAAAGAGTCGATAGTTTTAAAAGAAAAGTCATTCTAACTTATAATGACAATCGAATGTGAAAACACTTTATCTCAAAATTTCAACTTTTAAGTAAAAATCTCGACCATTTATCTCTAAATGGAATTTTTTAAAAGCCATTTTTAACATGGTGGAAATGGGCATCCTCATTAACGATAACTCCTCAGAACAATGTTTTGTTATGGAATGTTAGCTATTAGCATCCGTGGCTAACAGCTTCTGTTAATTTTAGTTCCCGTGTGATTTTCTCTCACATAGCAATTATCTGAGAACCTAATGTTCACTCGGGCTGGCACTCGGAGTTTGATCATCTTTTTAAATAGAGTAGCATCCGAAGAACACTGAGCACTTTTGACTGGATGGCAACACAAAGAGTTGGCTTTATTTGGAGTTTATTGCAGGATGTCAACGAGAACTCAAAGCATGAGTTAAAAAACGACATGGTGTTAATAGTTACCGGTACATCTGTTATGGTTTTAGGCAATTCAGCACTTTCAGATATTTGTTTCTTTCAGATTTTTAAATTTAATTCAGACATAGCTCTGCTTAATTTTAAATTATCCATTTAAGCACAGCTTGTTACAGGTTACATCTGATCATCCTAATTCATGGATGTATTTTCAACAATTTATTTCTTTACTTGGCTAGGGCACTATGGGACTATAAGCTCAGATGACTTCAGCTTTTTGAAAGGAAGGGTACCTCCTCAGCTAATCTCATTTACTCTCAAATTCTCTTCTGAGACACTGTTTAATTCACAAGAAGCTTGTTTTTTTGATTGTGTGGGGAAACCATGGGGTGAACATGCAGTTGGAGCTTGTCTGATCTTTAAGAAACCGAAGAGAGCTCCCATCACAACACATGTTAAATTAAAATTACTGATGCTCGCTTACAAAACCACCACCAAATCTGCACCTGTCTACATTCACAAGCTCTTACAATCCACTAGAAGAACAGCATCTTGTGTTTCCGTCTTATAAAGGCAGAAAACCCCTCACCAGAACTTTCTCATTCACTGTCAATGGCTGGTGGAACTATCTCACTATCCACTTTTAAAATGCTAAATAAAAGGTAAGGACTTAAAACCATAACAATGATTTTTTTATCTACATGAACTAAGTAAGTTTGAGCTGTTTAAGAGTAATCAAACTAAAAACCTTTATTGCGATAATTATTGAAAATGAGATATACGGTTAGGATCTCATGTCAGACAAATGGACAGCATCAAGCCAAAATCTAATTGACATCCAAAAAACAACAGGAAGTAGCCATTGCATACTGGGAGAAAAAAATTCAAGCAGTGACTGTGAAACGACCTTTTTCAGTGGCAGTGTTGACTTCATCCAGCAATCAGAGGGCAGCATTTTAACTGCTTACACCACAAAACATGACTAAGACACATACAATTGTTTAGTTTTTCTCCCTACAGTAAGATTGTGATGTCAATTTGATTAAGGCCAATAAAACTCATAACATCCAAACGTGAAATTGCTAATTGTAACATCAAAATAAAATAGTAGTAAAGCTATTCAAAGGCATTTATTTTAAAATCTCACTTAGCAGTTTAACAATAACAAGAAAACTTCTCATGTAGAAAAGACCCACCTTACTTTGTTTGTAAACTCCACCTCCATCGACAACCAGCTATTCCTGTCCACTGGCTGTGCAAGTTCATTTCAGTGCACCTCACCAGAGCAGGGTGGCTTAGGTTATCATTAAAGAAATAAGGTTTTTTGCACAGTAACAATGTAACAAATAAAGAACAGACGATTCTAAAAAGAAATTAAAAGTTAAAATCACAAAAAAACTCATTTGAATCACTTAATGAGAGCCTTTTTCTTGACCTTGGAATTATAACACACATTTTTAAAATTCACAATCTTCTATTTCTCCCATCATGTGAGTCGGGATTCCCTAAAAGCACAACCCATGCTCTTATCTCACCTCCTCAGAAAGAATTTCTCTTATCTGTATCTTTTCATCAAATACTGGTAACAAGTTCTTCATATGTGAGTAGGATGCCTGACAAATGTCTACTGTAGGCCATTCCAGCAGTTAGCATGAAATCTTTCCCTCCCAGCTTCTCATTAAAGTACTGAACAGCATACCATCACAGGTACACATGTTAACTCTGCATGTAAATGCAATGTGTCAAACGCTGATGGGTTAGTGTTTTTGGAAATGAGTAATGCGGAGAGTCTCGTTCCAGTAGCTGTGCCCTGGTTTGCTGCAGGACCAGTCTTGTTCAGGGTGTGGAGGCTCATTAGTGTTCACTGTCAATCAGTCTTTCAGCGCTGCACAAACATTTCCTCTATTAGCCACATTAGCCTGACACAAATGTACACGTGCTCAATCAAAGCCTGCCTCTGCCGCTCTGAATGATCCGGGGTCTCTGCTTTAGAAAAGCATTTGGGTTGATCAAATGGAAGGATTTCTGTTTTCTGCAGCAAAACTAGGCTTCAAAGTTTAGTATGACTTCACAAGCCCTAATTTCTCTTTTGTTAGTCCAGCACAGGAAGAGTGAGCAATTTTCTGGTTATGTACTACAGTTAAAGTCTATCGTGAACAAGTAACTGAAAAACTGAAAATGTTGAATTTATCAAGGTTACACAATCAAATCTCTGTTTAATTATTATGTTCATTTTAAACTGAGTGCATTTATTTGTGCTATAAATACAATTTACACTAAAAAGCTGTCACGGTCAATTTCATTCGTTTTATTAAAGTGCTGATATTCTTAGGTTTACCCTACTTTCACTTGTTTCAACATGCTACGTCCATTTTATATACAGTCAATAGCATGAATTAATAGGTACGATTTAGTGAATATGTCATGAATTGCTGTGCGACTGGGTGGAAATAACACACAGTAAAATATTTCTGAAGTATTTTTGATAGTAGTAATGATTAAAAATAGAAGTCAAAGCATTGTAC
The DNA here is from genome assembly GCA_900490495.1 of Danionella dracula. Classification (NCBI taxonomy): domain Eukaryota; kingdom Metazoa; phylum Chordata; class Actinopteri; order Cypriniformes; family Danionidae; genus Danionella; species Danionella dracula. Next base: position 1,954,951 of record UELW01000267.1, on the reverse strand, counting down.
AAATTGTAATAAAAAATTTAAATGTAGAGAGATGCTCTGCTGTTCAGGTACATTACATGGAGATGAAATTGTTGAAAGACCTATTCCATTAAGGCATTAAAATAAAATGTTAAAAAAATTATGTTCACATTGTAATATTTCACCAGATGTTGGACTATCGTTACTTTGGGGCGCTTAGGCTACATTCTGCTGCAGCTGAAAATGTTTTTTAATATTTTTAGTACAGTCTGAACAGCTCAATTCAGAATTTTTCAAATCCGACCCAGGTTGCTTTCGTAAGTAGTTCTGAAGCCAATACATATCCAAGTTTTGTGCAACAGACCTCTTTATTTATTTTTATTTATTCAACTTTTTCAGATTGTTTGGCAACATACGTCGCATACGGGCATAGACTGAAGACAACAACACTGAAAGCAGTCAGTCGAAGGAAAGTGAAGTAATAGAAATAATAAATATTTCTTCTTTGTCTTCTTCGTGATATGATTTGGTTGAAATAATGACAGCTCCGGTCGGAAATTGAAACACACTGATCAATTCACCAATCAGCTAGTTCTGTGGCAGAAACTGGAACCCCAAAAGGACATAAACATAACATCTTTGTCTAGACTCCAATAAGGAAAATCTGCTGTGAGAGGGAGGCGTGTTAGCCACTGTGCCACCATCAGATAAGAGCAATGAATGTCACTGTGCTGTCAAATTAAGAGATTTGATAACAGCAGATCCTGAAACAGTATCTCTAGCCATGAAACACGCTTGAGGTGCTTTAACACTGGGAACGATTCAATAGTTTTGCACCTCGGTACAGATTTCCATCCCTCCCTGATCTACCACAGATTTGTGTTCATGCAATAAATCCAAGAATACGCATATATGCTGGAAATACCTAAAGACAGATGGCAGATCCAGATTTAAACGTTTTTTTTTTTTTTCAAAGCAAGGAAAACATAGCTTCAGTCACACAATTAGTTTCTTAACTAAAACATGTTTGGGATATAATAAGCAGTCAAACCCAATATATGGTGAGGCCCTTCTGGAATCCTCCAAGACATCAGTTTTGGAACACCAGTGATGTCGTGTCGTCTCTAGTAATGATTATCTCACCCAGCCCCAACTACTTCAACCTTAAACCCAAATCATTCGCCCTACCCCTAACACTCAAATCAGCGTCAATCACAGGTGGCGACACCACTCGTGAACGGCGTGGCTGCGGAACTCCCCCTGGTGCTGGTGTTATGAGTTTGCTGCTGCATGCTACTACTACTACACTATTCCAGATGCTCAAAGACACTTTACAATCTTCATTATTCATTCACTCCACATTCACACACTGGTGGTGATAAGCAATTTTTCAGCTGCCCGGGGTCTGACAGAATCTCCTGCCTACCCTCAAATCAGTCACACACATCCATATCCATATGGCTTGCCCAAGGCCACAATGGCAGAATGGCCCTGTCAGGGATCGAACCGTCAACCCTCCGTTTATAGGACCACCAACTCCACCACTAAGTCTTTTGATCCTATTGAGTTCTCCAGAGAGCCACTCCAGACCTGACTCATGTGTTTAACTGTGTGATGTTTTGAGAAAAATGTGCATAGCTGCACTCAAAAGCATAACAGGTACAAAAGCAAAAGCAAGTAACAGGTACAATACAGGCTGTTTACTCAAAAAACCTGAGAATATAACTTCAAAACCCTGTAAACAACAACAAAGTAGAACAAACTGTGAACTTAGTTCAAAATAAAGAACCCTGTTCCAGGAGACACACCGGAAGCTTCAACCAAACTCAGAGGAGCTTAATGAGTAGATGCAGGCGTGTTCAGTTATGGCTGGAGCAAAACTATGCAGGCCTGCAGACGTCCAGGATTCGAGTTTGTGACCTCTGGTTTACTCAATACAGTTGAAAATATAACTTCAAAACACTGAAAACACCAACATTTACAACATTGTGTGAAATTAGTTCATAATAAAGAACCAAGTCACACTGCTGCTTACTGTCTTTTACAGTTTAAAAAAAGTCAGTATACTGTAAGAAAATGGATCAGTTAAACAGCCTTTGAAATAAGATATTTATTGTCAGCTAATATATTTAGCTCAATAATGTATTTTTATGGAAGATTGTATTATTATGATCAAGAGTTTAAGTATGCTTTGAAACTTTTTACAATATCCAGCTCTACAAAAGCCATCAGAAATGTTTTCTCCTGAACAACTCTTCATACCTTCAACTTTGACAAAAGTTATTTTCAGGCTACTGCTCTGGGCTTGTGCCAGGCTTTTGATTTAATGAAAGATGAGATTTCTTGACAAGCTGCAATCAGCGTGTTTCATTTAGTTTCATTCCGAATAAATCAAACGCAAAGGTTACAGGAGGATACATACCTTTTCCCTCAAAGAGAAGCTCCCAAATCTTACTTTTAAAAAGATCAAAAACATATATAACTATATACTGATGTTTTACCAGCCTTCTTGTGTTCTAATATAATTTTATTTTATATTATTACAATACTTTCTTCACAGACTGTTGTAAGAACCACACACACTGTTCACTTTAGGATTTCTTGTTATTAGTTACATTTGGCAGAAAACAGACAAAACATAGATTGCTATCGGCTGCGCAGCCTCCTGATGTTGCGTGACAGGCAGCGCTTGTCTGGGCTGACTCACACACATGCGTGTATCCAGCCCTGGTGGCATTTCAGCCAACCGAAACGGCTCTGTAAAAAAGGAAAAAATATCCTCCCACTCTCTCACCTGTGTACACACAGCGTCTGAGGTATAACTGATGAGATTTCGGACAAGTGAGTGATGACATGTATTTTCAGACAGACCTGTAGACAGATTGGAGATATATTAGATTGTAATCATATGAAAACTGAGTCCAAAATTTACAATTTGACTTCTCACTCATCCTGTTCAAGCTGTTATTGTGGGCCAAAATTGGTCCAAAGTCTGGATATGGTGGCATTGTATGTGGCACGAACATTACATTTAAGGCTAACTTGGCTGGAGCTTGGGCCTGTCCTTGACCAAGTGTGGCCCAATCCATGTGGAATCAGTTCAGTCATGTAGCATAAAACATTCTGGTACTTAGGCTAAGTAAAACTTGGTTTAGACTTGAAAAGGTTATGTAAGAAAACACTTTGTTGAATGGTTTGTTGATTAAAAAATCCCTGTGTGGTGTCATGTGTCACACAGGGTTTTTACAGGTTTCAAAGTTTACAAAGGTTACAGGTTTTAAATGTAAGACTTTTTAAGATATTTTTATTTCATTAAAAATCTAATTAAAGATCTATATCATAACATCAAGAACACATACAAAACTTTTTTTCACAATAAACAAAATACTTTGAATACATTGTTTGAAACCCAAAAATCACTTTTATGATTTTGAGCATGTACAAAGGTTTTCTCAAACTCTGCCAACCCCAAGCAACATAAAAACACAAATCAGATGAGACTGACATGAACATAAAAGTTAAGACCTATAAAAGTGAATTTAAATGACGCCAATCATCAGATTAACATAAATTCAGGAGGAGCTTAGCTGATAATTGACTAATCGTATGATCCCACCTACCCATATCATCTCCAGTATATAAGACACGACCAAAGAGCTAACATCTACATCATGCAAACTATCCCTCCTTCCACCCCTTCGCTACTCACTATGTATGCTTCAGTTTTCATTTTGCATAAAGATTGTCTACTTTGTCGTTTAAACTGCGTTAATAGTTGGAAATGTAAGGTGGCGTGGGGGTGTTCTCCGGGCCCAGGTTGTTCAACGGTCACGGACTAACACTTGGACAATTAGCCTAGTTCGCTTCTCCATTTCTCGCCAACCACGCCTGCGATACAAGGCAATTATGAGCAGAGTGAGACTTTTTAAGCCCCAAACTGTCATCAAATAGACTAACCAGAAAAATCAATGAGCATTTTGGGGGGTGTAAAAACGTTCAACAGCTTGGCTATACTATTAATAGACAATAATACTCAGGGAATACTACAATATTACGTCCCAATCCACGCACTATTCACACTTTAATGGGTGCGAATGAGAATTAGGGTATCCCAGACCGTAAAAAAGTGTGTGGGTGGTGCCCAGATGTGTACTTTTTCCGGTTAGATTCTGAAGTGCATATGAACGGTTAACCAGCTGATATTACCCACAATCCACCTCACTCGGGCAGAAATAGTTTTCTCTGGGACCCAAACAAACGAGCACTCTCTTTAATACGACTCATTTTTAAAGAATACGCACACGAATAAACAATACCAATATTAAGAATTTTATATTTATTATTGGAATATTTTTTATGATGGAATGAAAAAGAAGGAGCTAATTTCTCGCACATGTCGTGCGTGATGATGTGCTCAACTACATTTACATTTAGGCGTTTGGCATACGCTTTTGTTTAAAGCGACTTACAGTAGGGAAGAGACAATATGCAATTTGTTACACAGTCAAAGTCTATCTCAGCTTCTCATAATAGAAATTGAATCAACTGATCAATAAACCGTAGCAGGAAAAATAAAGACAGAGAAGGAAAACAAATGTTTTATTCTGTCTATCTGTCTGTCTTTCTTTTTTCTTTTTTTTCTTTTTACTTCTGTCACGTGATGTGTAACTATGTACATTTTCTTCTGAAAATTAGTATCTACTTTAAAGGTGCAGTGTGTAGTGTTCGAATTGAAACGCAGTATAGGACCTTTCTGAATCTGTGCCACAAACAATTATGACCGGGTCGAAATCAATTCTCTGTACCAACTGAGATAGTTTTCCTAAAATGGTTGTCAGAGATACATTAAACCTCACAGGTTTTAAAATTATATTGTTCAAGTGTCTGATCATACCCAGAACGTTTGTGTTTTTATTCCATGAGCACAGCAGCGAAGCGGATCTGCGTGCAGGAGAGGAGCGGCTCCCGCGGAATGCTTGTAAACAACACACACCTCCGTTTCCAGAGCAACAACACATCTGGTTTCCGGTGTTGCGTGGAGGTATGTTCCACTGCGTCTCTCTCTAATACAATATGATATTATAATCATTTCATTGTAATTAATGATGACTGCGAATAGACAAACTCACATATACAATTAAAAAGCATTACCATAAAAACAGAAACAGACTAAAGAGTCTAAATTAAACAACGTATTAAAGTACCCCCCCCCCTCATTGCATTCTTGTTTTGTTTAATCTTAAAACATTGCTATATTTAAATCTCATTATTAAAAGACCCCGTCCCAACTTGACTACTACACCATAGGACTCAAAAACTTTGGGCAAAAACTCGAGCACACATATCTGGAGGAGTCCAGATATGTCCAGATATGGGAATGTGCACTTGATGGGTGCGCACGAAAGAATTTTGGCAGCTCCATATTGGCTTGGTTTTTCACGAGGAGAATGACAAATGAAAGTTGGACATAAAAGAGCAGCTGGGTGGCGCTCGACTGCAACGAAGAACGAGGCGATGAAGAGCCGAAGAAGAAATTGTGAAAGTGGAGAATATGAACTTTCAGACGCTTAATTGTCTTGTTGCTGTCCGATCAAGAGTTGCTCAACACTTGCATTCTTTAGACTCTCGTTCATTAAAAAAAATTAATGGTTTGAATTATTTATTTATAGCGTTCGTATGGACTAAAATCCGCTCATCTGTGTCTTCCGATTATGAACAGTGTAATCCACACAACACGCACCAAAGAAAATTATTTATTCTATTATATTTGCTCATGAGTCATTTAATGAACCCTGCATCCATATACTTTATCTACAGTCAATGGTTGCAACCCATCACACCTGTTCAAAATGTTTTAATCAGTTCAAGTGTATGCATGCACATGTCAGATTCTCAATGGATGCTTCAAATAGCTTTTTTATTCATAATGTGAAATTACAAAAATGAACCCGAAACCAAAAGATTACCAAATTGTGCCTTTTACCATGGCAACACTTAGTTTAAGCGTCACTGGTCGTTGCCAAGTGATTGAATGCTTAAGAGAAAATTCAGCATCCCTGCTCTTGCCAACACTACAGCCAGCAGCTCTTTTGAACTCTCTATTTTCTCTCTTATAACAGTTAAGAAGATTGAATTCACTTTGAACAGACTGAACAGAGTTTATGACAAATTAAAGTACGTCCCCTCCCCTCCCCCTCCCCCTCCCCCTCCCGTCGTCCTTCGATTAGCCGGAGCTAGCTCTTACATTTTCATGAGAATGACACGAGGGGTGAGGGGTTAAACTCGAGGAGAAAACGGGGAGAAGCGATGGCAAAGCTGATTTTCCGCTCAGCAGGAAGCGAGAAAAGGGAACAAAGTGGTCCAAGAGAGCCTCTGCGGATTCGCTGGCTTACTACGTACACCTGCGAGCTGAAAAGCAAAGGACAATGTGTGTCCGTAACGGCCAATTACCAGCGCGACAACGGGCCCTTAAAGAGGGTTGTGCTGAGGTGGACAGTTAATTTCGGGGCAAAAAGAGTCGCAGTTGCTCTAGTGTCGGTATAATTGTTATACTAGTGGATTTTAACAGATTCATTAACATGATTGATTAACGATTGTGTAAGTGCTATTCAAGACGTTAAACATAAACCATTGTTCTTGTTATGTGGCAAAATTGAACCTTGAGGGGTTGCCAGATTGATTTCTCCAAACACTTTAAATGCTTCAGATAATATTACACAATCAAAAGTAATCATTCTAAAATATTAGATTTTTTTGCTTGTTTGGTTAAACGCATATTGTTCCTAATGATTTAAATATAACAACTGTACAGTTAAGGAAAAAAAAAGGGTAAAATATTAAAATGTAATGTAGTTAGATTTAGGAGAAACGTTTTTGAGCAATTAAAATATTATTAAACGAACATTTACAGCAAAAAAAAAAAAATAATAAAATAAAAATACTAATAATGTAGAGAAATGTAAAAACAAATATGCTACACCTACTATAGACGCCACCGCGGAGGATTTATGTTTTAGTCATTTAACATTTGACTTTTTAAATTATAGCAAAATATGAATTTGCTTACTTTTTGTAGGCATTTTAAGTCAATAATATGAAAACAGTATACACTATTTTGTAAGGGGTTCCAATTTGGGGAAAATAAAACAGTTTTCTTTTTTTCTCAACGCACCCTCGATTAGAGATTCAATCCATAGTCTGCAAAACAAGTGATTTTTAAATAACTTAAATTGACATTTCATGCTTGTTCAGATTCAAAATTCCCAGTTGAATGAGAATTACAGGCTCATGATACAACGACTGATGACAAAAACTTGAGAAACGTGTCATATCTTTTTATTCTACACCGGGCCCTTATAAGAGCCACAAAAGCATACATTTATACTGTACAAAAAAAAAAAAGATATTTACAAGCCTGATAAAAACAAACCTCTTGGAAGTTATCCCACAACATTGTTATTTTAATGTCAATGTAAACATCTTCCATCTCAAACGCCAAAAAAAGACTACATTTCACATTTCTGATATGCACAAAACATCACAAGACTGAAACAAACCTCAAGTACTTGAAATAATTTGTTCACAAGTGCCCTGTCATTCTAGGACAATAGAAAATGCTACTCAAAAATGTAAAATTCAATGAATTCACTTGGTCCACATCAATCTCGTAGCAGCAGAATTAATGCAATGATAAAACAGAAAAGACCAAGTATTTGAAAAAAAAAAGAAGTGCATTGACAAAGAGCAAACATCACTGAAGTCAAACCCAAACCCAGCTGCTTTAAGAGGTTAAAATACCACCTGCAGAAGTACAAATCAAAGTTAAAGGCTGCAAAAACTGGTTTAGTTCATGTCACTTATGATGCTTCATTGCTCTCCTGTTCAACTAAAGGCTGGTCAATGTTTCAGCCAACCTGCAGCGATTTTAACTTGAGAAAAACCCCTGAAATTGTCCTAAACCCCACCCTCCTTGAAATTACCATCAAGCGATCAAAACCTTAATATTCCTTCATGACAAGTCTTCACCAGGGGATTGTGATCATTTGGACTTCAAAGAGGCCCATCTCATTGACCAGGTCTGATTTTAAGAATGGATTGTGCAGTGCCTTATGAACACGAGTAAAGTAAAAATCTACCCAATCCAGAACGCTCCTCTGCTGAAAGGTTAGAAGGGAAAGGCTAAACTCCAAGTTTAAAAGTGACACTGAAAAGGGACCTCCAATTCAATGAGCAGGGAGGAATTCAACCATTTAAAGTTTTTTTTTTCTTTTTCTATGCATGGCACTACATTCCCAGTAAGGGTCCAACTACTCTGAGCAGTTAATGGAACGCTCCTTCAAACATCATATATGAGTAAGCGGAACAGTTCCACCTAGATAGTGCTGCTGAACAGCCGGATACGCTCTCTGGTTAGAGCTGTCGGAGGCGTCGCTCCCTGGAATGTACATGCTAATCATGTCCCTCAGGTCTCCTTGGAAAGCTCCCCGATGATGGCTAGGTGGTCCAGGAGGTGAATGAGACAGCGGCTCTGGTTTAACCATAGACATCACTGGACTGAGCTGTTGAGGACTGCTGCTGTACGACATCGGGCTGCAGAGATTGAGAGGGAGAGGTCAGGCAAAATGAGGATAATACAGATGAAGTTTTAATCCTCCATTTTGCACCACAAGTCTTTTCACATTAACCCTTTGTAAATAACATCATTGGCTCAGAATCATAAACACAGAACATTGTTCCTGTTTTAAGGCCTGCATAAACCGTCTATTTAAAACAGGTTAATTAATATAGTATTCATGGACTAATTCATATTAAACAATAAACTCTAAAGTTAAACTTGTTTCGAAGCTGATGGGAGAACAAACAAAACTAATTGAAGCTGCTTTAAACTATACAAAATCTACATTATGTTTATTCGAGTTCACAAACCAAGAGCTATTTGAGAAAGGAAGTTGGGATTAAATCAAGTCGAGGTCAAGAACAATGAAATATTTTATTCAATAAACAAATGAAAAGCAGTCACCTATATAAGTGGTCCAAGCTGGATCCTGAACACTATTTTATATTTTTGTTCACAATTTAGTCAGATTCTTCAACATAAAAGCCAACAAACAGGTAAAAAGCTTTTTTTTTTTTTATTTTATTAAACTGGTTCACACCCACATGAATTTCAATTTTTCAGTAACGACAATTTTCTTATATCCAAGTACACTTTAGTTTTTTGTAAATGTTAAATGAAATCTAGTTTTGATGACAGAATGGGCAAAGAGACAGATGCTTAATTAGTTTAAGCTTACTTACCAGGAGTTAAAAGATAAAATATATAGCTCACTTTATTGACTATCTGAAGCAGGAGCAACTGTGTGGAACTCGAACGTTTCCATTACGAAATTGAAGTTTGAAGACCTTTTTCATTTTGTTGTCCACAATATGTTATTACACAATGACAAAAAAAAACATGAAATAAGATAATCTGTTTGTTTTATCCCCCGTTTGCAGATCTTCAGTGGATAGTACTTTTGGCACAGGAGTAAACATTTTACATTAGAAGTAACGTAAGTGTCATTTAATTTTAACTGAATAAAATGAACTTGGACATCAATGCAAGCTCGGAATATTGCCAGCATTTCATTGAAAATGTAACCGTGTACTACATTGAATGGTTTTTATATGCTCATTAACAAAAATCAAAAACTTGTAAACTTTTAGAAATCTCTGCAATTCTCTGTGCATATGACATAAACCAATTGAAGTTAATAAAAAAGGAAGACTAACTTAGTCAAGTTAACCAACTCCCCTGCATTAACCGTACAAACCCCTAAATTCAAGCAGCTGAAGACAAAAATAAGCAGAAGTTTTAGATAAATACCTCATGTATGTTTTTTTAAACCATTATACTAAAGTAAGACACGTCAGCACAAAAGCTACTTTACAGGTTAATTTTTGTTAATAACTAGTTGTACAGTAGCAAATGTCATTTAATTACGATATTTTAACAAATTGTAAAAACTTATTGTAATTGTAATAAGTTTACACCGCAGCCATTCCAAAACAGTTTTTATATAGCTGTGTGTTGCATTTAACACTTTGGCATTGTTTATAGGTTTCAAATTTGACACCAGGAGTTGCAATTTAATACGAATACTTTAAATACAAACTCAAAAAGTTTACGTTAGCGCTTTTAGCAGTTGCTTCAAAGCAGCTTCACAAATGTAGATTCAGAGTTCGACAGAGTTCTTACTGGATACTGCTGCCTTAGGAGTTATAAAGTTTATTAATACGAGAAAGCGTGATTTAAACTGACCAGAATCTTGCTATAAAATCCTGGTTTAAAATTATTGTGGTGAAACAAAGCAACCATATTTTACTTTTATTGTCGTGTGAAAAATTGGAGTAAAAAAAACCACTACCTTTTACTGTAAAACGTTAAAGAATAATTGACATTCTAAAGTGTAATATTCGAACAACCCAAATCAGGCCCACCTGTAGGAACTGGCGCCGCTCATGTACGCCTGAGCCGGAGGGTACGGCAGCGTGGTTAAATCGTACCGGTGCAGCTGTTGCGGGTAACCGAGAGCGTCCCCCTGCATACTCATGTACCCACCGGCGTGGCCCCAGCTATAGCCCTCCATTCTCGGACTGCCACCTTGTCCCTGTCCCACGGCTGACCCCAACATGTTTCCGGGACCAATGGGGTATTTACCCACGAGGGCGTCCTTCTTCAGGAGCGGTTTGGTCTTGCGCCGGGGTTTGTACTTGTAATCGGGGTATTCCTTCATGTGCAGGGCGCGCAGTCTCTTGGCCTCGTCGATGAACGGCCGCTTCTCCGCGTCGGTCAAAAGTTTCCACTCAGCGCCGAGGCGTTTGCTTATCTCAGAGTTGTGCATTTTGGGATTTTCCTGAGCCATCTTCCTGCGCTGTCCTCTGGACCACACCATGAACGCGTTCATGGGCCGTTTGACTTTGTCCATGGGGTCCCCGCCAGCCGGGCAAGGAGTTTTCGGTCCCTGATGAACATTTGGAACCGGAGGAGACATCCCCGGACTGTGATGGTGAGCGTGGGTTTGACCCGGGGGCTTCAGCTCGTGCTCCATCATGCTGTACATCGTGCCTCTCGCGCCGAGTATCACCGGCTCCGTGCGGGAGCGGCCAATTAAAAGTGCCCTAATCAGGTCAAACCGACCCTGCGCAGGTGAAAGCGCTTTACTGCGGGGATCGTCAAAGCGGGTGAAGCACTAACGCAGCTGAGCGGAATGAGCTCCAACATTTACCAAAACGAGATCAAGTTTAAAGAGAGCGCCCGCTAGTTTTTTATTAGCGAAGTTTGATTACTCTTTTGAGTTCTCCTCATCTCTATGAGTATATAACAGGTTCTCCTCAAGCCACTTGTTGAAGAGAAGTATCTTGCAGGTCGAACCAATTGCATCAGTTGTGTGTTCCTCGTCTGACCAATAAGCACTCAACAAAACGCTTTGGAAATTTGCATAACAAAAGAAACTTGCGAGAGTTTACACTTAAACGCTCAAGAGGGAGTTTCAGTTTTTCTGGTAAACAAAAAACGCTGAATTTGTTCAACTTTCTTATTCTGTCTTTAGAGTAGAAAAACAGTCAATTATATTAGAGAATAATATTAGAGACTTATGATATTTCTTTTTTTTTAAAACCTAGTTATTAATTTCCTGTTCACAACTTCTGCAATTTCAAATTAAAATCTATATTTTTACTTTCATTATATTTGAAATAACTTGAGTCTTTCTTTTAATAGCTTTATATAATGAATTAAGATGCTTCACCTTCTGTCCTATGACTTTAAAATTTAACTTTTTTCTTTCTTTTTGTCTTTTTACTTTCTTTCAGAACCCATAAAGGAGCATGTAAGAAAACTAAAGAAGGAAAGAAAATATGTTTTTATAATAAAAATGTTGCTTATAATAAATTTTGTTTGCAATTCTGTATATTAGCTTTGCTTCTCTCACAAACAAAATTTGTGTTAACTACACATATTTATGATTACAGGATAATGCAAAGAGTTGCCTGAGAATGCAAAACTTTATAAAGGAACACAAAAAAAAAGATTTTTTTTCTCTCACTTTTATCATTTACCTTGTATATAGATCGTTATATTGCTAGTTCTATAAAATGTACCTGATCCTTTCTTGTTTTTTCCTATACCTTCACTCTTAAAAATGTCCTTGACTCAACATACAATTGCTAAGAGAAAAGATCAACAGAAATTTTACGTCGAGTCCACTTTGTCTTCCTCAAACTGATTCAGTATTTTTATATTGACTTAAACCATCAGTCTGACACAGATCGACACAACAATTCAGTAAACATACTTGTTTTAATCCAGTCAACAACAGCCACTGAGAACTTAAAGTCAGTTAGATAATATTAATCCAGTCAACAACAGCCACTGAGAACTTAAAGTCAGTTAGATAATATTAATCCAGTCAACAACAGCCACTGAGAACTTAAAGTCAGTTAGATAATATTAATCCAGTCAACAACAGCCACTGAGAATTTAAAGTCAGTTAGATAATATTAATTCAGTCAACAACTCTTCAACAAAAATTGAGCAAACAAAAAATAATTGACAATTACGCCTTAAGAAAAAAAAATTGTCCAAAAACTTTATTTGTTGACTTTTTTTACAGCGTTGTATGACATCTGTCAAACAGTGACCTACGCACCAATGAAAAGAAAACGTACAACAGTTATAAGTAAGATGTAAGCTTAATCGAGCAATTTATGTTAAAATAAACTTGGTTTCCTCTCTAAATGGCTTTCTATGGCGATTAGTCTCAGTTAGCACCTTAACTCCGTCTGTGTCCTTTTGTTAGTGATGAACCCGATCGTCCTGGGGTCATGGGAAAAAGACCCAGCCGAGAACATTTCTGTCAAAACAAGCTTTTCAGCGAACACGTCATCGTTATCTTTTGATTTTTCAATTTTTTGTAACTTTTATCCACCGTAAAAAGGACTTGCAAAATAATGCTTCTGAAAGAGAATGTAAAGAAGTCAAGATCAGTAGTTAAAGATAAATGATTCTTTATTTTCAAGTTGGATATTTAGCATCCTTTAGGCTTCATTCTAACATGAAGAGTTGCAGCTCTGTTTGTGTGGTTGAGGACACTATTCTGAATGGAATGATAGCAACTTCATGAAATAGTTTTAGTCAGAATGAGAAGAAAACGTTCCGCGGTGGCTGTGTTTAAAACGGTACTTGCTTACTGATCTATATGTGAAATGTAGTAAGCGAACTAAGCAGTATTTTTGAATACAAGGTATAAAAACAGATGTCCCCAGAGAATCTGAAGTGTTTTAGGAGTATGTTGATGCCACGATATTGTTGTGGAAGTAGTTCCCAATTTTAACAGCGAGTTTCATCAAAAGAAATTAAATATTCATTACTTGGGCTTAACCCCTTCAGATCTGATTTATTTGAAAGTATCAAAAAGAACATAAACTGTCCATCTTAAGTCAAGGCTTATTAATTATAAAGTCTTTTAGTTAAAACTCTTAAGTTGTTGTTTTTGTCCATTTCATAGAAGAACATTTACAAAGGTTTAATAAAACCTGAGGTGTTTTCTTTATGGTCCCTCTGCACTTTTCATAAAAAAAAACTTTTCAGAAAACACTGCCATTTATTGATAATTGTATTAATCAGATTACAACACGCTGAGCTTTCCTCACATTTGAATGCATAAAAAATTCTAATGTAAGGAAAAATTATTAAAACATAGAGTGAAATGTTCTAAATGCTGTGAATAACTGGTGGTGTCCAGTGGAGTGGACGCAGGGTCTGAGGGGTTAAGGTAAAGGTTTTATAAAAATGTTGTAGAATAGAAAACATTAACGTTATTACATTGAATTATTCATGCAAATAATACCTCCAGAGCCTGCACTTATTCAAATATTCACCAGTAGGTGGGGTACACTGATAATGACCATAAAATGATATGACAGCATCTTCATAAGGGATATTTATATAAAGCTGAACAAAAACATTTGTATTTTATTTATTTATTTTTTTTGCTGGAAACAAAAAAGTGTTTTACTGTATTTGATTGTGTTTGCATGTTTTATTGCACATAATTTTTTATACTCTTTTCTCCTTCCATGGTCTAAAGAACAATTCCTGGAGGGCTGCAGCACTTGCTGGTTTTTGGTCCAGCCTTATTTTAAGAAACGCTAGAGGACCTTGAATCAAGCCAAGAGGAGTTTCATTAGTAGAATCAGGTGTGCTCCATGAAGATTGAAGAGAAACTGTCCTGTGCTGCAGGAATTGACTTTGAGACTCCTGCTAAGTGCCCCCTGAGGTGACGTGTCTATGGTGTGGCCCTATGATGGACTAGAACAGGGGTGTCCAACGTCGGTCCTGGAGAACCGGAGCCCTGCACATTTCTGGTTCAACCATCATGAAACACACCTGAGGCACTAATTATGGTCCTCTGATTGGCTGAAGTAGAGTAGTATGCATACTACAGCAGGGTTGCAACTAAAATGTGCAGGACAGTGGCTCTCCAGGACCGACGTTGGACACCCCTGGACTAGAATGAAGCTCAAAATGTTCTCTTATTTAACAGACAATCATGTGACTCTGTAACCAAAACTAACTGAGCAAAGAAAACAGATGGATGAACGATTGAACCATATTAGACAATAAAAAAGTAATTTCTGAACAATTGTGAAATTGAGGGCTTTTAAAATACACTTTTTTTATTTAATTACAATTTTAAAAAATTTAACTAAACTAGTTTAAACTAGCCCAAACATTACCTAGCATTAGAAACAAGGTTACTTAACGAAAACGAACATTGATTTCTGCTTACTAAAACTTAAAAGCTAAACTTGAGCAATATCATCTTAGATTTTTTTTCAGAATTGTGAATTTTTTTCTCTGGATGAAACCAAAATATTCAAGCAAGGAGCGCTCATGTGTAAACTAAGCCTTGATGCAAACAAGAATTAACAGAATTTAAAATGAAGAATTTAGAATGGTTCAAAACAGACAAAGCTGAAATAATAAAATAAAATCATTACAACAATAACAAAAAAACAATCAAACAGTAACATAATAGCAAAAGAAAACTATTATCATTGGGAGCTTGAACCATTCCTTCAGTGTGACGACCGTTTAAG
This sequence comes from Danionella dracula, assembly GCA_900490495.1. Lineage (NCBI taxonomy): Eukaryota > Metazoa > Chordata > Actinopteri > Cypriniformes > Danionidae > Danionella > Danionella dracula. The sequence continues at coordinate 1,939,852 of UELW01000267.1, read as the reverse complement.
ACGAGAGACTGACAGATTTTTCTAAAGGGCTGTGATTTCCAGTGTTTGTAATTGCCTGAGTAAAGGTGTGTGCAAAGCTTGATGTTCTTTCTTTCTCTTCCTGTGGACACAGGTGTGAGTAAGCGCTTTGGAGTTTGTGGGTGCTTGGTGAACCCTGTGACCACATCTGTTCTTCTCTGACAGTTTTGCTTTTGTGCAAATCAAACCACAGACCGCCGGACCTCATTCTTATTTGTATCCATATTCAGACACCATTCTTGGACAAACAGAAAAGCTCTCATGAGAAGAGATCAACTGCTCTTTGTTTAGCGCAGAGGAATTCTCTGAAATCTTAAGTGTAGCCCCTGCAAACACAATCAGATCGCTCAGAGAGCGCACATCTGCACACACATGAGATGTGACTATTGTATCTATGTTTTAGCGGGTTCATGAGTTTGAATATGTATGCCATAAACAAGTTTCAACACAGTTGTTTTTTTCTAAATAGCACACAAAGGAAAACAGGCGTTCAAAGCTGCTCAAACACAGCTACCTGAATGAACATGTGAAGAACCCTCAAAGGCTCTTCTCTCGCATTTGAACTGCTTTTCTTATCATCCTTTAGTTTTTGGTGCAATTCACAAAAATGGTAAAAAGTACATGTTCTCTAGACTATGCTGCTGTTCTCTCATGTTCATATTTATGTTAATTAATCTTGATTGACATTTGTGAATCAATTCAAAATGAACCCTTCAGACCTAAATTCTTTTCCAGTTTCAGAAAAATATAAAAGTTGCCAATATCTGAGGAGAATCTGTCAGCTATCTGTCCAACGTGATGGACAAAAGGCTTTAATTGGAGTCCTTAGATGTAAAAAAATCCTGCCTGACATTCGATGTCCACTGAAATGGTCTGAAAGGGTTAAAGATTGTCATTTAACATTATCTCTCATTGAACATCCATTAAAATCCAATTTTAATTTTCTAAATGTTTGATTACAGAGATCGTGACACGAGAAGGAAAAAAGTGTTTGATATTATTGACCAATGAAACAACAATGAAAGTTTAAGGACTCAAAATGTTTGTTTAGAGACATCAACAAAGTGTCAAAAGTTCATATTTCAATCAATCAATCAATCAATTAAAGTTCTATTTATAGAGAACTTTATCAACAACATTGACAGTTGCCCAAAGATAAAAGTGAAAACACACAGTGCACATAAAACATCAACCACACTCCATCTTAAAAATTAGTTTTAGCTTACTCTAACTTTAAGGCAGATGTGGTCTGCTGGATAAGGAGATCAGAAGGTCGCTGGTTCGATCCCTCAGATCCACTGAGTTGAAGGTGGAGTGAGTGATGAAACACTTGCTCTCCATCTTCAACAACCACAAAACACCAGTTCCCTGACTGCTCCCTGGGAGCACTTTCCCTTTCAACTGTGCAAAATCTGTAAAGGTCCTTAGTCCAGCTGAAAACGCTAAAAGACCGCTGTCTAAACTCTTTTCAGATGATTCTGGGCAGCAGAATTTAGGGGCAAGTTTGAAAGATAAGTTTTAAAAATGTCACTTATTATGCTGAAGGAAAAACATATATTAAAACCCTAAACTCCACTCTAAAATAAACTTTGAGCCAGTGGAGGGAAGTCAAGACTGGTGTGATATGGTTACATACGTGCAGCAACATTCCAGCTGCTGACCATTCAACTTTGAACGTTGCAGTGATCTAACTTAGGCATTTGGCAGACGCTTTTGTCCAAAGCGACTTATAGTAAGGGAGAGACAATATGCAATTTGTTACACAGTCAAAGTCTAACTGTGGAAGTAAGCAGTGGAAGTTCAATCATAGCAGGAAGGAAATAATAGGAAAAGAGGTTAAAATTGTATTTTTTCATAGTAAATGTTCCTTGAAGAGAAAAGTTTTCAGTTGCCTTTTGAAAGCTGTTAGTGTTGCTATCCTGACTGGATCAGGGAGTTTGTTCCGACAACAAACCAGTCAGACTGAGGAAAGGTTTCACTTTAGCTAAAAGAAGAAGTTGATAAAGTCAGTTTTCAAGATTTATTGACACCTATAATTTGTTTACCCATTCCACTAGTGATGAGACCCACACAACTCGGCTAGGAAGCACGATGAACAAAAGAGAGACATTTCCTGCTCATCGATGGAAAGAAGGAATTTCTTCTTGGAGAAATGATGAGCAAACAAGAGCTATGCAAGATGAGCTGCTAGGAGTCTGTGCGTGTAGGAGAAACGATAAGCCAAGAAATGGTCTGGTTCTCTTAAGAACGTTTTCATATTAAAATCTATATAACTCTATAATTAGACACCAACGAGAAGTACAAAAATCCACTTGATCATCAGAGGTGAGCAAAAGGTATCCCACGGACACTTTTATCCCATCAACGTTACTCAGACATTTGCCGTGTTGTTCCAGGAGGAGTTCTGCCTACACATTTTAGATTCAGTCTTCTTTAAACTCACCTGATCACACTCCTTAAGGTCCTCTGAGCTTTTTAAATGCAGACTACTATAAAGACAGAAGTATTAGTGGAACCAAAACATGCAGGGCTGAGGCCTATCCAGATATAGTCAGTAATACACCTGGTATTTTTGGTAAATGGGATATGTTTACTCAAGTGCTCTTTTTAAGTAGCAATTTTTTAAAAATCCACAAATTATGACATTTTGATTACAAGGAAAGCCAAAGCTCAAAAAAAGAAATGAAGTGTCCCCAAAAGTGAAGAGACTGTGCTCACAATACCCCACAAAGGCCCTGACGAAAGGAGGACGGATGAGGAAAAGCTTGAGGAGAAAGGGGGAATGATGCGGATAAAGAAGAAAAGAGAGTGAGAGGGGAAGAGGGCAGCTTGGAGAGAGTGCGGTTTGTCCCCGAGTCCTCCCTGACAGAGGCCATGAATGGCGCCTCTATTCTCTCCCTTCTTATGTAAATGGTGGCTTCAGTCTCCTCGCCATCCGTCACTGCACAGAAAGAGGCTGGCAGGCCCTTTACGAGCCTCCTGCTCGCATAATCCCCATCCCACAATCGTGCACCCAGCAGGGGGGAGAGCACAGAGCGGTGGGGGGGTTTCCATGCAGACAGTGAAAGTGTTCGGTGGGCCACCTACACTGAGCACCCACCATCAAAACATCTCTCATAAGGTGTATTGATGGAGGAGAGTGAGGTTGTTATGCCTCCAATGGAGGGGTGTGATAGAAGGGTGAATACTGGGAGAACTGGGGTATAATAGGGTAGGGAGAGAATTGAACTGAATTGAATGAAGGAGACGTGGGACAGGGGTACATGATGCGGGAATTAACAGAGTGTTTGGGTGATGGACGGGTGAATGAAGGCCTTCAGTACAAGTCTGGATCGGATCTTGCTGAAATGATCAAAAGTTGCAGCCATGGAATTGTACTGACACAAGACTTTAGAGGGTTTGGGCTACTGTTGGCTTGCTGGTGTGTGGAGGGGATACTTCGGTTTGGTTCTTGTGTGCTGGAATGACAGACAGCTTTGGTGGGATTGGCATGTGTCCCGAGGTCAAATGTTCTCTACTCTGGTAGATGCTGATGCTGTGTGTATCTGCCCTCCTGTGGCCACATCAGGACTAACCTGCAGTTTCAGGAGATTCTGCTTTATTAAACAAAAATTTGTTTTCATTTTACTCAGCTGCAGGTCATTTGAGACGTGAGCATTATTTTAGACGATCAAGCTCATTTTACAGAAACCACAGCTCTTGGTGATTTTGTTCAATGTTAACAATAGACTTCTTAGCTGGACAGCATCTTAGCATGTTATAAAATGTCTGTTTTTGTCTTTTGCACAATTTATTGCATATTTTGAAGTAGGGTTGCCATCTTTTATGTTGCCAGCCAAATAAGAGGGGTACATTTCTTTGTTTGAGGTGGGTAAATTATATTTTAGAGCCAGGATGTTTATGTATGAATGTTTTTTTTTAGTTTAACGCTTACATTTGGTGAGTTTTAAGAGAAAGATGTTTGACCCCAAAGCATACGGGCTCCAGAAAAGGAAGTGAATTTTAAGATAAGGGGATTTACGTGAAAGTGACCTGGTGGCCAGAAATGGAGTAACCCATACCCGGAATTTCAGTGTACACACAGCCATGGCAAAAACTGATAAACATAGCCTGTCTCTAATATATTAGTTAATAGTTATATTAGTTACTAGTTAATTTTTAGCTTTAGTACTTACATTTGGTGCATTTTGTGTGGAAACTTGGGGATTCTTGAGCATAACTTCTTGTTGATAATATCCTTACATTAGTTGTATTTTATTGTAATTTTAGTAGTTTGTTAAATGTTCAATTAGATATAAAATATTACATTTTGGGTGTTATTTTTTTTTATATATATACATTACTTACATTAGCCTATGGGTCTGCATATTTTAATGAAACCAATGGTAAAATCAGAGATTAAAGACCCTTAACATTACCTTCTCAGTTAGGTTTGAGACAAATGTGGAAGATTGCTTTAAAGTGGTCATCTGAAACATCATGGTTCAGGCATCTCTCTCTTCCGTCTGTGTCTGAATCTGCAGCAGTCCTGGGAGCAGAGAGGGTGCCGATTCTTGGTACTCTCTTACCCTCCTCGAACCTTTGGAAGTCTGGATGTGCAAGTTTTAGAAGAACCAATTATTCACTTTTAACACTTTTAAGGGTCCTTTAATGCTACATTCCGTCCAAGGGGCAATATCCTGCTTTCCCTCTCAATGCTTGTTAGGAAGTGACTGAACTGCAATTCCACGACTGGCCACTTTATGTTGACTGCAGAAGTGAGCAGGTTCTCATTCACTCCCATGTTAAAACTGACAAACTTTGGAGCTGAGAAAAAATCTTTACACACCTGGAAAACATGGTGCTACTGACACCAGCAAGAGGTGTTCACTGTTAGGTGTCTGTGGGTCCTAATGTAAAGAAGCATCATCGTTCAGGTGAGACTTTAAACGAAGGTTTTGACTCTGTGGTCATTAAAACGTGCACGCTCTTTTTAAGCACTCTACAGGAATGGCTCCCAAATTGCTCCTGTCCACCATTAGCCTGTGTGTGGTGAGTTCTGTCACAGTGTGGCAACAACACATGGTTCAGATCAGACTCTTTCAAGATGTCAAGCACAAGATGCACTGATCGTTGTTGACAGTTGTGCAACTATACATACAATACTGCCAATGTTTTAAATATAACACTGTTGCAACTGATTGCTTTATTTATGATTGTGATCAGTTATTGCATTTTCACATCCAGATAGTGAACTGAATTTTTAAATTAACTTATTTTATAAATTGTTTTACCTTGGTTTGTCTGTGCATTAAATTTACTGTAACTCAGTTTGTTAAAAAAAATCATTTAAAAGTTAATGGCCTTATATAAGCGCTTTTTACATATTATTGTATATACACCTCAGAATCAATTAGAAGGCAGTTTTGCATGTTAAAATGGGAAATACCTTTATTTCAGACCTTTAAAATAAATACTATACAGAGTCCAATGTAGAAAAGTTTAATACATGGCTTCTGTTTCAAAAAGGTTAATAATTATCACATTTGTAATAAATTTGTTTAAAAAAATAGCACTGAACAATGTCAACCCCACATCCAAACCCACCCAACAAAAGACAGGCATTTCTTTTTTTAACAATATGAAGACAATGATCTCTATACACTCTACTACTGCAGTTTGGTCCTTTACATTTTTAGACCCCGCCAACTCAATTTGGTGAGGTAGGTTACAGGAGCAACACTCCCCAATAGGACTTTGATGCAGAGAAAAACCAAAGGCAATACAATGGTGGGTCTTTCACCAAGCATAACCCACTCCATATCTTTTTCTAATGTCTTCAGCCAGCCCGCCAGAGTAGAGCCTATTTACAAAAATCAAAAAAGCTACAGCCACACACACACACAGGACAAGAGGAGTAACAGAACAACTGGACCACTGGAGAAAATGATTAGAACACATTTAGTAATTTTACAATCTGGTTTGCTACCACAAACCAATTTTCCTTTCTGATAGAAGCATCTTTCTCTCAGGTTGCTTTCACAAAAGGAAAATAGCAGTGACTCAAATCCCCCATCCATTATTCTGTACTTCACATCCTGTGTCCTGTGCTACAAAAAGGATATCCTATGTAAACAGTCACATCTTATAAATGTTTAACCAATGCAATCAAGAAAAGCAGGGCAGGCCTCCAATCCGTAATATCAGTCCGTGCATTAATTTACACCACTCATGCAGATAAGCCCTGCAACGCCTCCTCTTGATCAGTAGATGGAACCAGTCGACAAGAGGCAGATTGAATGCGCTGAATAACTGAGGGTTCAGTGATGTGACCGACTTAAAGGATTTATGAATCACACCCCTAAACGGGACAGTACTTGATTTGAGGGAGTTGTCTGAAATAGGATGTGGGATGGAATGAACCTAAAGGGTGGGAGAAGATTGAGGCAAGATGAAGGGTAGGTGGAGGAAAGGATCAGGCAGGCTCCTTAGATCAAATCAGCAACATTCATGGGCATCTCTTCCACGGTAGTATTGTAGAAGGTCTCGATGTCTCTGAGTGTGCGCTTGTCATCCTCTGTGATCATGTTGATGGCAACCCCTTTTCTGCCAAAACGACCACCACGACCAATTCTGTGCAAACAGAAAGAGGCCGTTACACAACTGACAAAGACAACCCCCCTCCCAAAAAAAAAAAAAAAAAAAACACACAGCATGCAGACTTACCGGTGGATATAATTCTCCCGATTAGTGGGAAGGTCATAGTTGATAACCAGAGAAACCTGCTGCACATCAATACCTCTTGCCTGAGGGATAACATTTCAGTTAAAAACAAGTCTTGTAAAGAAAAAGAAATTTTTTTTATTGTTTGTGAATGTAAACTGCTTATATGTGAAAAGGGATTAAGGGACCCTGACACAGTAGAAGGCAGTTTCAATAATCTCCCAAGGACATGATGCCCAGCACAGCAATAAATGCTGGTGGAAGAGGAGTCTTTGGAGGGAAATAAAAGCGGTGACTTACCAACAGGTCAGTGGTAATAAGTACACGACTGGAGCCGGAACGGAACTCTTTCATGATGACATCTCTCTCCTTCTGTTCCATATCGCCATGCTACAAAGCACAAGAGTAACAATGAGTGGATTTAGCCATCTAAAAACAATTAAAATCAAAGCTGTCCTCACCAAATAAACCACAACTTCAAACCAGGTCAAGTTTGCTTTTTCCTCATCCCGTAGATCATTAAATATGAAGATTACGGAAGTTTAAATTTGTCAAATGCATATTATTTACAACTTGGCTCTTAAAGCTTTTATTTATTGACGTCTTTCCAAAACAATTTTTTTTATAAAAAAATATTTTCAAACTTCTTTAGATCTGTGTAAAGTGCTTTGTTTTGCTTCAATTCATTTCTTTAAAAAAAAAAAATATATATATATATAACTTTTGTTTAGACAACTGCCAACATCGACTAATTCAGAGAAATCTCATGCTGCAAAATAATAAAATAAACTGAGTGGTCTATATGATTTGTCACTGATTTTATCCTTAGACTTAACCAAATTCAAGTAAAGGGGAGTTTATATATCAAAAACACATTCAACTACAAGTTAAATGAGATACTTTAGTTGGCAGTTTGAAGTACGGTGTGCAGGAGACGCTCAAGGCATATAAACAGAGAAAAAGCCTTGCATTAACAAAAGAAAGTTTTATCTACAATTTGGAAAGCACTTAGACATGTCAAACAAAAAAAATGTCAATGTAAAACTAAAAATACATGTAACTACATAATGAAAGATTTAATGTTTTGACATTCATCTAAACCTTGTTGATTGTTATCAGTTTACGGTTCTCTACTAAAAAAATATTTACACTGGCTTTGTTAAATAGTTCTAACCAACTTGCATTTTGTTTTAAACATATTTAGCTTAATTATATTTGCCAGCTTAAATTCCTTGGCAAAGATTAAAAACGTTGATTAACTAGTTATATATATATATATATATATATATATATATATATATATATATATATATATATATATATATATACACATACATACATATATAAAAAACTTTCTTGATTTGTCGATAAAAAAAAACATGTTCTCCTCACTTACCAAAGCAGACACTGTGAAGTCCCTTGCATGCATTTTCTCTGTGAGCCAATCCACCTTCCGGCGAGTGTTGATGAAAATAACAGCCTGCGTTATAGTCAGCGTCTCATAAAGATCACACAACGTGTCCAGCTTCCACTCCTGAAACAAACAAAAACACATTGAGCAAATGGAAGTCTAAACAGGAATAGAGTACGAGCTCTACCACTAGATGGTGCCGTTTTCAGAATAGAGTCAAGATCATGTTCTGAGAGTGCGGCTGGTTCAAAATGCACTGTTGAGCAAAACGCTCACCAGACACTGAACATAGCAGGACATCCCAGATCAGTTGACACGCATGGGAATCATCACTAAACAGACACGTAATAGTAAGCAATCTATAGCTGAACTCACCTCCTTCTCAACATTGATGTAGAACTGACGGATACCCTCAAGGGTCAGCTCCTCCTTCTTAACTAGAATGCGAACAGGATCTCGCATGAATTTTGTAGTCACCTCCAGCACCTCCTGAGGCATGGTGGCAGACAGAAGAATGACCTGCAAAAGTCAAAGCACAACAGTGTAAAGACTTTAAATGCACATGAAAATAAACTGCAAATAGACAAGTGATTTGGAATGTTGAAGTCGCTATACAGTGATGAAGAGGGACCAGGAGCCCAATCATAGTGGAGAGCCTTCACATTATTCTACCAAAGAACTTCATTCCAGACAGCACAGAAAAGCTGATGGAAGAGTAATCTTTGGGGGTGCAACAAACTGCAGACAGATGTGTACCTGAGTGTCGGTGGCCAACTTCTGAAAGATTTCATAAATCTGGTCCTTGAAACCACGGCTCAACATCTCATCTGCCTCATCCAATGCAAACTGCTTAATGTACTTAGGAGCTGTGAGAGAGGGAAAAAAAAAAACGATAAAAAAGACAATATGAATTGGTGCGTACACTTATGGAAGGTATTAGGTAGAACATTCAAGCAAACAAGTGCTTACAGAGATATCTGCGGTTGAGCATATCAAATACGCGTCCTGGTGTCCCAACCACTATATGAGGCACATCAGCTTGAAGCTTCTGGACATCGTTGCGTACATTGGTGCCACCAATGCAGGCATGACAGGTTGCCCCCATGTAGTCTCCAAGAGCCAGGACTACCTTCTGAATCTAAAAAGCAGACACTAAGGATGAATAAGAATCTCTCAGCAGAACCTTCTTTCACTGTCCCTGGATGGGGGAACAAACTCCCTGATCTAGTCAGGAAAGCTGCAACACTAACAGCTTTCAAAAAGCAACTGAAAACTCTTCTCTTTAGGGAAGACCTACTTTAAAAAAAAAAACACTACTTTCTTTTTTTCCTACTCGGTCTATATCTTCTTCCTCACTGCTTTGGTTTATTGATCAGGTGATACACTTTCTATTATGAGAAGCTGAGATAGACTTTGACGGTGTAACAGATTGCATATTGTCTCTCCCCTAATGTAAGACGCTTTGGACAAAAGCGTCTGCCAAATGCATAAATGTAAATGAATAAAAGAACGAACAACCACTGAATTCTTTAATGGTTATCTGTGCCCATAGCATGAAACAGTATTTCTCTCACTGTGTTGAGCTGACTGGGATGAATATGACCTTCCTTTCCTCTACCCCTACCAGATAAAGGACTTTGTGCCACTGACAGACACAGCCTTGCCAAACGACGGGGGACATCCACACAAAACTGATGACCTCGCTACATTATCTTTTGTCCATTTAAGCCCTCTAACAAAGACCAAACTAGGAGGTAAATAGTTCTCACCTGTTGGGCAAGCTCTCTAGTGGGAGCCAGCACCATAGCTTGTGTGGCCTTTAACTCCACATCGATTTGCTGCAGGATGGAAATGGCAAATGTGGCAGTCTTCCCTGTTCCGGACTGAGCCTGTGCAATGACATCGTAACCTATGAAGACAATAAAAATATTTAGTTGGGACTAATGTAATAGCTTTTCTTTAGAAGTTGTGGCATGTATCCTATGTGGCTTGTGTCCATAGTATGAAGCAGTCTATTCCTCACTAAATAGAGTTGACTGTGATGAATATGGACTTTATTTCTTCTGCCCTCACTAGATTAAGACCTGTGTGTCATTGAAGGACACAGCCTTGCCCAGTAAGGGTTTAGAAAGATGTACAACAATATGACTCAATCATATAATTAAGATAGACATACCCTTGATACAAGGGAGAATTGCCCTCTGCTGAATGGCAGAAGGTTTCTCAAAACCATAAGCATAGATTCCTCTGAGAAGAGCCTCTCGCAGGTTCATATCATCAAAACTATCGACAATCTCCTTCCAGTTGCTCTGTGTAAAAAAAGTTCAGTTGGACATTAATACACTTGAAAAGGAAATATTCACTATATTAATTATACAACTAGTTTCTAGACATTATAAGAGGTAGGTTGTTTCAATGAAAGTTTTTTTATAGCCATTTAAAGACCAATAGCAACTTGTCTAGAGCTTCATTGCTCATGCAGATGGCTAGTAATTTCAGGTGCGTGATTTAATGGTGGATGCAAACAGCTCATTACCTAACTTCTGGAAGAACCTGCTTCAAAACTACACCTCGGAAATAGCAAATACTATATTTTGATACAAAAAATCAAAGAGCCCAATTAACACAAAAGATTCTGATTGTGTTACCCCCCCCCCACAGTTAGAGGCTGGGTTTGACACTCAGCTACACAAAGCTGCAAGTATAATAGTGAACGTGGCCATGAGGAGTGTTACTCTTCACAGTGCTAGAGCAAGGTCTTGTAGAGTGGTAAGAGAAGTCTTTATCATGGGTGTCGTTATCTTGTGTGAGCTGCTTTGACCAGTGAGTCATGCGAAGAACCGGACATATCAAAATTGAAGCAAGTTTAGGGTTAAATGTACCCTGCCACCTAGCGAATCAGCAAACTCTTTAAAGATGCTATATCACATGTCTCTAGTCATTCAAATTTGTTTATCAGTTTTGTTTAAGCCTTTTTGGGGCTTAAAATGGCTAGATGGGTGCTGCAGAACTGTGTTGCGTTGAACTACGAAAAGAAATTGTGTTTGTGACTATCGCAGGCCACAAGTGTTTTTGGCAAACCAGAGGATGTATGTATTCATTTCTGTGCGCTAACAAGCTAAACCCACCAGGGGTCAAGGCTGCAGGAGGAACAAGGGAAGTCAACCATTTGAGACATGGTTTATAACAAAAACTGCCTTTAGAAGACAATGCTATAAATTAATTATTCACATAATTAACAATTAATCACATTCAAAACTAAATTTCTTGTAAAAATGCCAGGGTACTTTGGACATGGCCTTGTGTGGGCGGGGCAGACAGCTGAACTATTGATTGCTGTATATAAAACAAGTACAAATTTAATAATTAATTTAATATATGATTTAAGGTGTTTTAGCCAGAATAAGGTGCTCCTTGTTAACATATGCAACAAAGTTGATGGCTTGTAAAGTTAAATCCGTTTGGGAGTTGTAGGCAACAGTATTTTAACAAAAAATAAATAAAACTAACCTCAATGACGCCATCTGGGTCCATCCCCTCAGGGCCATTGTCTCTGGGTCTGAAACGGAAAACACCACCAGCACAAAATTAAGAAGCTTTAGATTGCGAACATGAACACATTAAATTTAACACATTAATCACCAGATTATATACCGATTTCACAGTTTCGCATTAACTTAGTTACCAAATTAAGGCTGCTGTCTCTCTCTAATATATATATATATATATATATATATATATATATATATATATATATATATATATATATATATATATATATATATATATTAACATTACTTGTCGAACTGACTTTACTTCACGTTCTAAACGCGTAATTAAAACGCTGACCCAACTATGATAACTTTACCTTAAGATGTTCAACAGGAACCACAATGAAGAATTTCCTCACTCAACTCTAGCGAATTTCTCGTTCGAGAACAGAGCGTCGCTATCAGTGAAGTTACCCTCCGAACACCAAGAGGCGGCCATTTTCCAACAGCGCCATTAACAACGTGGACCCCTCCTGTTCGTCTTCATTCATCCGAAAGAAACGTCGACACATTTGACCTTCTACATAATAATAAAAAAATTTCACTAACGGATTGGTCAAGTTAAGTTGGTATAGGGGGTAATAAAGCTTTAAATTACAAGTTACACACCCATGTATGACCTCTTTAAAATAGCTGAAGCGGGAATTTTCGTGAAAAACTTAAACTTTTATCATTGACCATCTCAAATCCCAAGTACTTTTGTAATAAACCCGAGGCAGATTAAAGAACAGGCCTGACGCCTGCAGTACTATGTGCCGCCATTGTCTCGCCCAGGCCCAGAACGGCCATGTGCCACACAGATTTTAATTTAACTGCGTTCGCAGCTCTAAAAAACTATTTAACCCCAATATAAGACCATAAATAATACATTAAAGAAGACTTTTCCCAGTTTCGTCCGTCATTTTGACACAATTTCGTGTGGCGTATGGGCGCACCGGTCAAACGATGAAGACAGTGCGCTCGTGAGACACGTTGCGTCACAAGAACCGGCTTTCTAACGGAACACCGAAAATACCGGACAAAATCATCAAACACGACGTTATAATTGTTAAGTAGTTAAACAACTACACTCAAACGGCAGTTAAGCAGGCAACATAACCGAATAGCTACACTTTTAGAAATCGTTTTAACGAGGCGGGAACAGTTTGGCCACGAGCATGGCTAAAGCTAATTGGCCTTTAAATGAACTAAAATCTACGTTTAGAATGCACTAAATGGACAATAGATTCACACACAACCATAATATATAGTCACCAACAGAATAACTAAAATTATCGGAGATAAAAACCAAATTCTTTGAAGACATATTCTTACCTATCTTCATGTTCAGACGACATTATTACAAAAGACTGCACGCAGGCGGAAACGCTCAAATACTTAACCAGTGACGACGCTTAAAGTCCGCTTATTGGACGCCTCCCTTTCCATCCAGCATTTAGACCCGCCCACGCTCAATAACCATTGGTCCATCAATACCAGGCACCACCCTTTCCAAAGCCCCCTCCTCAGGTCAGACGTCACTAGAGGGAACATATATTTTATCATAATTTGATAAAGAAAGGTATCCTTTTAGTTAAACTGTTAATTAATGCGCAAGGATACTTGTTAACATACACATAATTCTTACAAAATGTAAAATTCCAGTTACACCAGAAAATTTGCTATAGTAGTTGATGTGATCCCAAATAAGGTTTGGTTTTTACAATTGAAGGATTCAGCTAAAGTTTATCTGACTAAACCCTGTGATAGAATCTTTGAGAATATTGATATTATAAAACAGAGCTGTAGCAATAAGATTTCATGAGATGCTTTTTTTAACGTAGCAATAACTGCAGTAAGATCTTTATGGGCTTAATTTTTGGGGAACTATCATGAATTGAAACAGGAAAATAGACCGATTTAATTAACTGTATTTTCCAGCCAGGAAAAGGAAACAATTTAACAATAATTTTTTATTGTATTTATACAATATTTTTAGAAGGAGTTGGAGGTTTATGTTAACAGGACATCAGAACATCAACTTAATATTTCTCTTTTTGAAGTACTTTTTTATATTTATAGTGAAGAAAAAAAAACGTGTTATATGTTTATTCATCCTGTTAGGAAAGTACCACATACAAAAAAAGAAATGATCCCAAAGCAAACCTAGTTTTACACATTTTATAAATGAGTTATTTATATCTCCTGAATCAAAACCAGAACAAGAAAGGTCTGAAGACATGCACAGCATTAAAACCGTTAAACCTCATATCATTTATTTTATATACATATACAATATAGCCAAATTCTTTATTACTGTAAATCTGAACTGTCTGACAAATTCATTTATTTAAATAAAAATGTTTTACAGTATTTTTTCGTCTGATATTCTTTATGTGATTACGAATATATTGGAGACTCTGGCTTTATGTATACTGTATGAAATTAATGTTTTATGTTGCTGAATATAATGCTGAAAAAAATTATTTAAGACATTATCTTGTTAATCTATGTTAATTGACAAATTTCACATTCACTAAGTAAGTTCTTATACTCTAACCCTCCTTTTGAAATTCTGTAGATTGTAACTTAACCTTTACATCTCTTTAATCTTGCGGAAAATAAAAAAAGCTTAAACTTGTCTCAAAATGTGTAACAATTCATTTTATATGCCTATATTTGTAATGCTCAATGTAAGTGCTATTCTATTCAGCGTGTTAGCTGTTTTCTTGCTTTTATTAAGTGCCATTCTTTTTGTTTTTAAAAATTTAGTTTGCAAATGTAATGCGCTTGTCATTCATGATTAGAGACTGTATGTTTGATTTAATCTGTGCTTGACAATAAAAACTTCCCTCAAAAAATACAAACACAATACTGTATAGAAAAAAAACGAATTTAAGACAACTTCATCAAATACACAATACACACCTCGTGTTATTCTTGTAGTCACAGTGAAGCAAACAAAATCTATATATTTAATGTGAATATAAAGACAACAGAAGAGCTAGCTAGATGACTCTTGTGCATTATTGTAGAAAATTCCCTAAAAGAAAGTAAAAAAATACAACTTTGATTCTTTTAGTCAGTTAATCCCAAAACATACCAAAACCATATTCTTTAGGGATTCATTTATTCTATGAATTTCAATGCTTTCTCTAATTTTTTAAATATACAATTTGTCTTGCCTACAAGTCCTTTACCTTTAAGTTAATGCTTTATTCAGAACTTAGGGGAAGTATAAAAGCAAATTAAATATAAATCACTGAGTTTTATTAAGTATTACCTGTATAAACTCATTAACATCCATATTTATCCTGACGTTTATAACATTGTAAACTTTAACACACCGTTCAAATAAAGTCCTGTGATCAAACTGATAATTACACATCACAACATGATTTATTAAAAACACAACAGCAGACATGATTTGTTACAAGATTCGGACCGTTTACTCTCATGCTATGATTTATGATGATTTTTGCAACATCTTTATGCACTGAACAAGAACAGAAACCCAACACAGAATGTTTTGTTTTGTTTTGTTTTAGCGGTATGTTACACGAGCCCGATAGCAGTCCACCAATCAGGAGCTCAGGAGGCATGATCTCGTTGCTGGCACCCAGTACGAAACACAAAAGAAAAATAATACAAAAAGTAAAATACGCACGAGGATTACATATCCTCAATGTGAAGTCTCTCAGGCTTTTTGGACAAATGTTGCTCTCCGCCCCGACTGATGTCCACACAAATATCACACAGAGAGCCGGCAATGGCACAGTTCTTTGTACATGAGCCTCCTCAGCTTTGGCATGTCCTGCTGTCTGAAGCTGAAGGGCTGCCCTAACGCGAGACACTTGCAATACTGAAGAGATGGTGCAGAGCATGAAGAGAGAGAGAGAAACAGTCATCAGAGCAAATTTTTAACCGTGCAACTGCAAAACACCTTAATAAATTAACTTTTATAGAGGTTTGTTAACAAAAACTTCTTTGTTGAAAACACGTCTAAACACAAATTCTAATGCGTTTCTAAAAAAAAACATACCAAACAAAGAATGTAAACAGATACCATGGTGCTTTCAACAACAAAAAAATCTGAAAATGTTATTTTTTCAAACCATGTTGTTGAGATTTTTTTGGAGAATAAGATGCTTGACAATGAGTAATTTTCCAATCTGTAGTAAATGTATAGGACACAGTGGATCTTCAATAGCACAGGACATAGGCTGCTTTCCCACTGATTAGTTTCGTTACAGTACGTCTTGAGTCTGCATGTTTGTGTTCTCACAATGTTGTTTAACCACATTCTTTAATATTTTTCTGAACCATATGGACGAGGTTCTAAAATTCTGCTTTTGCAAAGAGTTCGGCATGCTTTTGGGGTCGTTTTTGAGGTCCTTAAAAGTGAGCTGAGGGTGTTGTGATGATACTCAGGGTGGCCCAGTGAAACCTGCGAGATGAGCAGGTACAGAGAAAAGTGCGACCGTGGGTTCTTTACGGACAGATTGATCAAAGCTGCCTGAATCAGAGTCGCCAGGGTTGCAGTGCAGACTCCGGGAAGAGCGTGAAGCCACCTTATACTATTGGGTAACCCCCTGACCCTCGAATCACTGTACGACAGGGTACTTTGTTCTGGTTGAAAAGAAAGTAGTGACAAGACATCCTGCTAATTGTCGATTGCTCAGTCCCCACAGAGCTCTGGATCATTGCTTACAGATATAACAGCTGGTTGAACAATTTTAACCATTCTGCTATCTTTAAGAGTTTATTTTTAAGACAATGTGATTCCATTCAAAAAGGAAGTGTTACATGACATCCTGTTAATCGCTGACTAATCAATCACTGAGCTTGCTGAACTGCCAACCAGAGACTTGCTCTTCACTAAGAGGAACTAAATTGCCAACGTTGCAGATGGGAAACAGGTCAAACCCAAAGACGAACCACGTCGAGTAGAGTTTCATGTTAACTTCAGTAAAAGAGCAAATTGGGCCTTGGAAGGGATTTTGATCCTTTGCTCTGATTGTGGCTCCAAATATAATATTCCTTGTTGGGACCTCATTAACATTCCCACTAAACTTAATAAAAAGGAGAATTTAGACAGGCAACTCTAAGAAAAAGCAGTTACACTCAGGAACTGTATCATAGTGTTAAAAAAAAATTATATATATATATATATATATATATATATATATATATATATTTATATATAGATATTTATATTTTTTTTTTTTACTGACTAATCATGTTTTTAATAATTATTTTAGATAAATAATTTTCAAAGTTTCACATGTCAGTAATTATTTATATCATCATTTAGATTAAAATATCCACTGCTTTATTTATGATCAAATCTGGTTAAAGTTGCTGTATCATATAAACTGGACTTTTCAGATTTTTTTCACATTCTAATATTGTTCCCTCATCAAAAACACGCCTCTAGTCATATTCAGATTGATTGTGCATATTTGTGCAATCTTATTTTCTTTTTCTGGGAGCTCAAAACAGTACAATGGCCACAGGATTGTATCGGAAGAACAATGAAAAGAAAAGAATGATGCATGTCCCGACCTAAATGTGTTTTTGGGTTACTAAATTATAAATATATTCGTCCAAAATGGGTGAATTTTCTGTGTGGCAAACATTCAACAGGTGTATGCCAGTGAAACACGAGGTACACAGTTCATTTGAGAGGACACAGCCCTTTGAGGCGATTCAAAGACACTTTTTTTGAAAAATATTATCTTTTGAAGGTAATTAAAGGTGCAGTGATAGTCTAGAGGGGTCAAATATTTATTATAAATTATTATAAGGGGCATGATATGGCACACGAGACATCAAAACAAAAACTTTGTTCACATTGTATATTTCAAGTTTTAAAAGAGTTGTGAAATATATTGAGATAAAAAGAAACACTATCTACAACATAGTATTTGTTTGTGAATGACAATGGACGCTAAAAAAGATTTTATATACATGTACCTGTAGGACGAATGCTCCACAGTCACTGTCATTATTCTGTCTGCCAACATTCTGAAACATAAAAAAGAGGATTTGTTAACTATAACAAACTTTTGAACAGCAATATCCCAACTAGCTGTTTACCAACGAACTCTGGATTTAATTAAATATATAACCATTACAACAATGCCTAAACTCACCATTTTAAAAAAGCCCTTCCATCCCGTAAGAAAGTCCCTCTTCTCTTTCTTCAGGGCTTCTGCCTGCAGGTATTTAAAAATATGCTGCGAAGAAAATAACATCACTTGGCTTAGTTGAGACAAACATAAACATTCCACAGCTTGCAAGGCAGACTCGGACGTGTTTCAAGGGTTATACCTTGGGGCAACGTCTATTGAGGGTTCTCTGGGAATCAAAGTATGTGACCGAGCGCTGTTTAATATCCACTGACACCAGGGACCAGTGCACTTCTAAATGAATGGGGATCAGCAACAGATCCTTCTGGAAGATGTCCACCTGAAACATGTTAGAAGCTGATTTTAGACATTTTCATCAATAAAGGCTGTAGAATGAAAAGGACTGGAGCTCATATATCAGGAAAGCACATTGCTGTCACACACACATTTTTTTTCCATGCAATGATGTCATTTTTATGAGATAATTATGTTGTTTTTACGAGATCATTGTTGTTTTAAATAAATATTTTTTTTTGTTTTACAAGATCACTATGTTGTCTTTATGAGATAATTACGCTGTTTTTACAACAACAAAAAAAAAACCAGTGAGGTAAAAATGACAATTATCTAATTTGTGACTGTTATGTTTTGCCGTTCCTGCTCTTAGACAAGACATGGCACATTTCAATGAACTGGTTCCCTATTACTTTTTCCTTGGTGTAAATCACAAAGACATTTTATCACAATTGAGACATGGGATTACATTGAGCCTGCAGATTCTACAATTGAGACTTTAAGATATCAAATATCCATGTTGCCAGGTTGGCTTGTTCAACGACTGATGTGCTATCCCCAAAGATCTCTGTTTGAAATGGCTGAAATGAGTCATTGTACAATGACAATGTACCAAGACATAACTGTCTTGTTTTCATGACATTTTTATCTCGTGAAAATGAAATAGTTATATTTTTAAGACAATTATCTTGTAAAAATTACATTAGAATCTCATGAAAATAACATATGTTGTAATAACAAGATCTCGTTGTTAAAACAACATAATTAAGTCGTATTTGTATGAGAAAATATCTCGTTATTATGACATAAATGAGTGGAAAAAAATGTGTGTGGCAGCAATGAGCTTCTGTACAATATAAACATTTATATCAACAGAAAAGAAATATTGTAAATTTTTAAGATTGATTCGACCTTCCAAGCCTTTATTGGAAAGGACCATGAAGAGAAAATTTTGAAGAGGGCAAAGAACTGGATAAAAGGCACAGTGTTGACATTTCATTCCAGAACAAAAGCTTCCACTACCCATATATTTAGGCATTTTTGTTTAGACAATTTTGATATCTTTTTAGGAAACACCCCTTTAAATTTAGTAAAACACAGTTGAAAGCTTTTAATCTCTTCCTATGCATTAACTGTATTTAAATGACAATTGCGAAGAGGGGCCTTTAGATGTTTGCATTACATTTCAGAATCCCACCTTTTTATTCAGAATTGCAAAATGCCTAACAGCCAATAAACACATTTTACCATTTCTGCCATGTGTTTGAAAAAATACATTTTTTTAGCCGATACAGGTTTATTTAATATGAAGTTATTCCTGTTTCACTGGAATGTCCTGACTTCAACTGAGATGTGTTCTGGGACTGAAAACTACAAATAATACAAGTACCACAGTTCATATCTGAGTCCATGATTGGTCCACCGTCTCACATGACATATTCAAGTTCATGTAAACTTGATATTTCTTGACGAGGCTTACATTCTTTGTCCAGCGCTTCACGCCATCATATCCTTTGGTCCTCAATTTGTCATAAAAGAAACTGTTGAAAAAATGCACCTAAAACAAAAAAGATAAAATAAGACACTAAAGACACAGTATAAATACAAAAAATATTTCTTCAACAGAAGAATCACAGTCAAACCAGATTTGTTATTAAAAAACCTTACTCTATGTATTTTAAAATGTACAAAGACAGTAAAATAACGTGAAATTTCCCTAGGATTTTTCAACTTGTAAGCCAGTTTTCAAATCAAATAAAAAAATGTCTGTTCTGCCCTTAAGAATAAATTGTTCTCACAGATGCATTTGCCTTCACAATTACGGTCATAACAATAACAATTCAGACATAAATAGGTAAAATAAGAATCACTGTGCTGACTGATTTCGTGTTTCACCTGGGTTTACAGGTTTGGGAGAGGCAGTGAAGTGAAATTCATTCTTTTAACCAGATTTTAATCATTTGAGCAAGTAAGGACTGTATTCCTGTATCTTGTTAAGAAGTCATGTAGTAGTTATGAACAAACATTTTCAGACAACAATTTCTGCAGGTTTCATCAGGTCAATATTATTAGTCAGTTAAGAATCAATTTTATGTTATGGCCTATATCATACCATCAAAAACACATACAAAACTTTTTGCTTAATAAACAGTATGCTTCAAATGCATTGCTTTAAAACCAAACCATGCCAAAGTTGAACATTTATGGGCATTTTCTCAAACTCTGGAAATTACTTGTTTGCTTTTGAGCATTTTTGTGCATTTTCTGAATAGCTGGCAACCCTTACAATCCCATTTTTTTACATTTATAATTTGTATATCAATAATTGGTAACCCCAACAAACACTTTTATGACTTGAGTGTATATGAGCCTTTTCTCAAACTATGGCAGCACTAAAAATTACTTTTATTTTTTTTACGAAATTTTTCTCAAACGCTGACAACCCTGATCATTATTATTTTTTTTTTTTTTACATTTATGCATGTCTCAGACTATGGCAACCATAACCATCATTTTTAGCATTTAGAAGCATTTTCAATCTCTGGCAACCCCAAGCAACAAAAATTAAAAACACATATCAAATGAGCTTTACATGAAGATCAGGAAAATAAGACAAGCTAAAAATTTGACTTTTTAAGACCTCCCGGAAACCCTGATTTTGCACTAGTTTTTAAAGATACTAAGGGCATCAAAACATCAATTCATCAATTTAACACCAATTTCTACAATTTAGTGCTTCAGACCTACAAGAAGATATCCACTTTGATGCAAAGTTTAATCACTGAACTCAAAGCACAGTAACGAATACATCACAACTTCAGCTATAACTAAACAATAACAAACAATAAGCAAAAAAACACAACTACCTTGTCAGGAACTGAATCCATCACAAGGTCTCCGTACATGTTCATGACCTTGAAAGATAATATGAAAGAATGTGTACATTAGGTAGGTTTTCATATCATCTATTAAAGGTATCATGTAAACTCGCATTATGTAAACTTAACTTTTAAGACTGTTTTGAAAACCCTGTTTCCTCATCAAAAACATGAAAGTCATCATCAGATTCCTTTATGTATGTTTGTGAAATCCTGTTTTCTTTTTCTGGGAGCTCAATATGGCTCAAGGGTCGTAGCCCACCCATTGGCCAGTCTATGCATCTCAATGAAGAATGTACGCACTGACTTACCTGGAAGTGTAACCGTAGCAGGACTATGTCGAAAAACAATGAAAGAATGTGTTTTGGATGTTCTGGGTCAAAACTGTATTGTGGCTTACCAAAAGAATAATATATTCATCGAAAATGGCTTGACTTTCTAAATTTAAACATATATTTAGAGAAATAAGCATTTCTTTTTTTGTAAAACAACCATAAACACGTTAACATGACAGAAAAATGTTTTACGTTTTGGAATGATCACTGTAAAAAAATATGCTATTGTTATCAAACGCATATCACGCTCAATACTCAACAATCTCATCTGGCTTTGGCAGCAGCCACAGTATTACTACGACAGAAAAATATATGTAAAATATAAAATATTCATCATATTTTCAAACTCCCCCGCAGTGAAAAAAAAAAAGATTTCGCTCTATCACGTTCTTCGTGATTGGTTATTCAGTGCCAACGTCAGTCTTTTAAGTGCATGTGCCCCCTCAAGTTAATAAGTAGTGCATTACTATTTTGGAATGTGTTCCATTCTATCAGATTCGACAAAGAAACTTGATGAGCTGCTTCACGGTACCGATTAAAGCCTGATTCAAACAGTTAGGTTTTATCAAGTTAAAACTTATCTGGTAATACTGTGTTTGTTAAGCCATGTTCATGGTGCACGCCACTGGTCTAGAGCATATGGGTCAAGCTCAAGGCCTGGGGGCAAAAGGTCTTAAAAGGTCTGACTGTTTAAAAACAAATAGGTCAGAAGCATGCGTTGACCAAAAACTATATTTTCCATAATGGTTTAAAAGGGGCAGGATATGACACCTTTAAATACAACACCCCATACTGCTTTCTATACAAAACACGATACTGACCTGGTCATTAAGCCAGTTCTGTCCATAGAGGGTGCTGAGGTCATCCATTGTGAGAACATGACGCTTGTAATTGACCCGGAACCCTTTCACCATAGCAGTGCCTTGAGACCTGTGGTAGGACTGAATCAAATGTTGCACCACTGCTTTCCTGCGCACACGATAAAGATGATAATGAACCATATAGGCAAGCAAGTGCATAAAAAAGCTTCAAATGCACGGGTGTAACCTGTCAGGCTGAGAGAAATCCTCATTGAAGATGCTCTCCAGCTCATTGATGACATCATCTGAGTGCACCGGAATCAGACTTCCATACTTTTGAAGGAACTCATCGAGAAGACCTAAGAATCACGGAAATACATGCATGTCAGAATTGTGGTTCACTAATATATTTAACTCACTCTTAAAGGATCATTCCACTCATTTTAAAACTCCCCTCAAGTTAATAAGTAGTGTATTACTGTTTTGGAATGGGTTCCATTCTACAGATAAAGTCATTGGACCTCCTAGCATAGCTTAGCATAGATCATTATTTGAAATGGCACCAGCAGAATTTTAGTCCTAATAAAGTAGTAGAATAATCAAAGTGTCGCAAAAAAAGTGTTTTTATTTATTAAATTGTTTTACCCCAGTTAATCTTTTACTTTTCTGCAGAGCTACTTCATGATGCAACTATAGAATAATTCATGTTTAAATATCTAAAAAAATAAAATAAATCACAAGACATTAATCACAGTTTTATATAATATATCAAATAAATAAATAAATAAATGGGGGTTGTGACCAACTTCTAAATAGCATTCAGCCTGTGCAATTAGGGTACTTCTATAAAGGTTTGATATTGAATTAAATTACTGTTCAATATTATCAATATAATTAGCATTTGTTCCACATGACAAAATAGAAATACATTAATTTCTAAATAACAAAGAGTTTGAGTCAAAGTTTTTTTTTTAATTACAAGTTACTTAAAAAAAAGGAAGTTATTCAAATTCAAAATTTTTAAATGTACATTTGTGTCACAAGAAGCTGCTTTATTATAGGGGCAGTGAAAAGCACATCTCCATAAAAAAACTCATTAACTCATTTAAGCAATTTTCTTCAAGTTGTGTTTTAAAACTCAGTTTTAAACTCAACCCTCTAATTACATATTTACATCATTTTCCAGCCAAGTAAATATAAAATTCATGTACAATACATTAAAAAAGGTTAAAAGAGTCATTTAAGCAGGAAGAGCACCTCATCATTAGGTGGTGGTGAAAATTGGAAGGGCAATTCATTACGAATGATTCACATAGAGTTCCTAACATTATCTGTGTAACTATTTTCTCCTCTTAAAATTAATTCTATGGAAAATCCTAACAAAAATGTTGTCCATGATATATTTACCATCATATAAACCCTCCATTAAAGCGTTAAAGCTAAAAAGCTAAGGAACCATACCCAATGTGATGGAATGCTAAGGCACAAGTACTGAAAGAAGAACTTGATTACTGAGCTTGACCTTGAGCACAAGTCCTTTGCTCCTCCGTCAGGGCCATTTCCATCTTCGGGAGGGTGGCTCTTGAATGTATTGAGAGGTATTCTCGATTAACACTGGATGGTGGGTTTGCCTGAAAATCTCCAAAACCATTGTAACCAGAGAACTGATTTTCTGGGGGGAGAGAGAGAGAGAGAGAGAGAGAGAGAGAGAGAGAGAGAGAGAGAGAGAGAGAGAGAGAGAGAGAGCAATCGTAATACAGTTTTGCCAATTCACAGGGAATTTATATCTTCTATACACTACAAAGATGATCACTTACACTACTGGTGCCCAGCACAAACAAGTTTTTATATTCTCTAGTCTGAACTGAACAGCACAGCGCAGCTTCTGGTGCTCACGATTATTTTGATAGTCAATTAATCTATCACTGTCTATCACTGATTCATAAATGGAATAAATTGTTCCCAACTATTTTCATCGTAGTGTCCGTGACGTCATCCACAGGTTAAAAGAGGTTCAGAGGGCTTAAATATTAATGGCCATAGCAAAGACATCTGATTGGTTAGAGGTTTAAACTTTAATACATTTTAAACAAGCAAATTGAAAAATAATTCACCTGCCTCACCAAACGTGAGAGATTTCAATGTTAAGTCTTTGTGACAGCATGATCTCATGCGTGTTTGGAGTGATCGCAGAGTTCAAAATGTTCAACTTTGGAGAGAATTTTTCTTTTTTCCAATCAGTAGCTCTCTCTTGTAGTGACACATTTTTCTTGAGAATGAAACTAGATATAACATGGAGAACATGTGTGAAGACATTCAGTGATCTATTTTTTTAAATACAGGGGAAGAAGGATCTAGCTTGGATGGCAGCGAGTGAGGAAGTCAGGAAACCTGGTAAGTTAAAGGTTCAGTGACAATGTGCTATTTATATGGGAAATGTGATTCTTTCACTTATAAAGTCTCTATTTTTAATTAAAAGCTATAATAATTCCTAGTAACAATTGGTTGACACTGTAATGGTGTTTGAAGAGAACTCTATTATACAACCTTTCCTCTAAGAGCCAGAGTCATGTAGATGTTTGGTTATATCTTCTTTTAATCTTTGTTGCCATATTAAATGCCATATTAAATAACACAAGCCCAAGTTGTGTGCTGCTTGCTCAGTCTTTCACAGTTTGACTCGTTTGTGTTTTCTTTCTGGAAATCACGAGGGAAGGCATTGCTCAACATGGTATAACACAAGTTTTACTGCTCAATTCAAGCAAAACGTCAAAACTGTTTTCAGCATTCCAACGTAACGCAAGTAAAGAACCAAAACCCTCTCAAGTCTCGCATCTGGTTTGCAATTTTTTTCCATTTTCATCTTTTTGAGAAGCTCTGCCTCATGCGACTCAAGCGCAGTTTCAATTTTGAGTGAAGCGAGTGAATTTGATACGGTAAAGAGGGCATCCAGGCAAAAGTGTTCATGAGGGTCAAAACTAGCAATCTGAATCAACAAACCCAAACGGTGTTTAAAAATTGTTTTTTTTAACAATGAAAGTGAATGAGAATCCGCTCACTTTGGAGTCAGGTCCTGCAATACAGTCACTTCTTATTACGCATCGCAAGGAAAAAGCAGGTTTCTCCTTGGGTTACCTGCTTATTTTGTCACAGAAACACCCATTATATTTCAGAATTTTTTTTTGTAAAATAGGGCTTCTCCATTTCTGTTTTAGATTTTGAATGCCTTTATTAGATATGCCAGTTAAGAGAGGAGACAGGAATAGAAATTCAGATCAGAGAGAAGAATCGGCAGAGGACTGGGGCTGGATTCATACACCTGTCACTGGATGCAAATTTGCACAATAAGTCAGTACACTGATCACTATGGCATTAGTGCTGACTAGATGTCTTTTAACGTGTATTTAACTTAACTATTTTAGTGTATAGGTCAACGCATGTTTTGTTTGTTTGTGTTTTCCAAACGACTATGTGACATAATTGGGTGTTTACTAAGGTGAGTATCAATGGATTTCTGTGCGTTTCTTCACTATATTAGCGCCAGCATGATGCAAGCCATCTTCTGTGAACAGTAAATAATTGTAATATCTCCTTAGCTCTGCCATAAGCATATTGAAGTTCCCTGAAAATCTTTGCCAAGTAGAGATGTATGAATAAAGAGAATCACCTGTTTCTCGTCGACTTGTCGCCAAGCCTCTGTGTGAGGAGCGCCTGTCGGCAGAAGCCTGCTCTCTTCTCTTGCTGGCATAAAGGCTATACTGACGCCATCTCCTGGCCCGGCGGTAACCCAATGTTCCCACCCACTGTGCTCGCTGTCTCCAGGTTTTCCAGTTCTGCACAAGCCGGTACCGCAAGCTTGCACTTGATCGTAGCCTTCTCCAGCGTTTCAGCCTTTGCTGTCTAAGTCCATGAAGGCGAATCTGGAAAGTATTCTCAGGCAAGTCTCTGGCTTGTAATCTGGGCTCCTCTTCCTGCTGTCGAGCACTAATGCTGATCATAAACTGTGGTGGTTGGGATTCAAAAGGCATCTGCCAGTCATCAACATGCTCCTTCTCCTCCCAAGGTGCACATTCGGAATCAAGTTCTTCCACATCTTGTTCTTCCTCCACCTCCTCCTCTTCTTCTTCTTCTTCTTCTTCTAGATCTTCTTCATCAATCTCATCGAAAGCAGTGTCCTCATCAACCTCCACAGGCTCCATGTACTCTCCGCTCCAGACTTGCTCCTTGTTACCTAGTTTCAGGTGAATGGGGCTAGTGGCATTGGGAGGGGAGTTTGGGTCCATTAGGCTTCCCCCCATTGCCCCAACACTGCCAGCTTCCTGGCTAACAGTCAATGAAAGCTGCCCTTGCCAGCGGTTCTGTGACAAGCTTCCACCGCTGTCTCTCATGGTCCACTGGCAACCTGCTACCTCCGCCAGCTCGCCGCCTACAAGCAAGAAAGTGATAAGGGCATGCTCACCACACCACGATATGGTAACCATCTTAAGAAGTTATTCTTAAAATGTGTCAATGATTCAATTAACGGCAAGCAATATTCTTTAAAATAGATCTTTTAAGGCAGGATCATCATCATATAACTTTGTTTAATTTAGGAAATGTATGATGACTGCAATTATTAGCTCCTAGTCATCATTAACCTCGAAAATCTGAAAAAGAATTGTTTTTTTTTTTAACACCAAATCAGTATAAGATAATTATTTTGTAAAGTATTAAAAAAACAAGTCTCTGTGTAAAATAATAACAGAACTAGTCAGAACATTTTATCTTAACTACATTAACAATTTATGATACCATGGCTTTTAAATGTTTAATGCTAGTTTATGGTAATTGTAAATAGAACCACATATTAAGTATCCAGCAATATTTAAATTAATAGTAATGCACTTCGTATTATTGTCGTTTACAGTAAACTAGCATATTCGAAATTACGAAGAGTACAAAATAAATAAGTATTCAAAATAAAACAAGGGATTTCATGAATAAATTCAGAATTTGTAAATATAATGCCATCACTAAGGCCTTATGAACGAATGATATGTATACAGCGTTACCCGTAGTATACTCAAATCAAACATTATATGCACCTTTAGCCAACAGTCTAACAAACATGTACAAAGACTACAAATGACTACTGCTGTTACAAATCGGACAGTTTACATTTCTTTTGGGTGGTCTTGCAGTCTGGCATGCGCAAAGTCGCTAAATTAGCTCTCTAGCTAACAGCTAATGCTACATGCAATTCGCCATAATTACGCCATAGCATCACCCACCGTTAACTTGTAGTTTAACACCAGAGTACGTGAAACAAGTAGCAGCGATGCCCTCAATCCTTACTCGTTTTGGATAAACAAACCGAATTACACATTACGGATTTTAACCACAATCAATGAGTACAGGCGCATAATTTAGACAAAAGCATAAACATTATAGCTGCCGCGCGCAGCTGATGACGTCAAAAATCTCGGCCAGACAACGAACTGTTTTCTTTTTTTTATCGGAAGACAACGAACTATATTTATTATGCTCAATATATACATAATAAAAATATGAGTGAACAATAAAAAAATCTAAGAGAATTGTACATAAGATTTAGTTTTAAATTAAGTTTTTTGTTTAAATATATAATTACAAGCTTCGTCTTAAAAAAAACAAACTAATTAATCAAACACTCACTTTGCAGAAAATACATTGGCTCTGCTCTGTATACTTTATGCGTACGTTGTTTCCACAAAAGGCCAATAAAGGTCAGATCCAAAAGCTGGGCGATCCAGGGTCAGAACTTCAGTACCTCCTGGTTCAAATATCTTAAAATATCATCATTTACAAAATAAAAATGTAATTTGTGATCTTTCCTGTGTTACACAAAGGAAAAAAAAATTGTGTTGCAATTATTGCACAACACATTTGATGCAGGAGATAAATTAAGATTGTTAAAATTGGTTGTTCTTATTTAGCCAATGGTATTGATGTTTGTTTTGCCTTGAGATAATTTAGTTTGGGACACTCATTGAAAACATTCATTCATCTTCATGTCGGCTTTCTTCCCTTTCGGGGTCGCCACAGCGGAATGAACCGCCAACTCTCTGGCATATGTTTTACGCAGCGAATGCCCTTCCAGCCGCAACCCATCGCTGGGAAACATTCACACACACACACTCATTCACTATGGACAATCGTTCTTACCCAATTCACTTATACCACATGTCTTTGGACTTGTGGGGAAACCGGAGCACCCGGAGAAAACCCACGCGATCACGGGGAGAACATGCAAACTCCACACAGAAATGCCAACCGACCCAGCCGAGCCTAGAACCAGCGACCTTCTTGCTGTGAGACGACCGTGCTACCCACTGCGCCACCGTGACGCCTTCATTGAAAACATTTGTTCTCAAAACATAGATTACATTTAAGAGGAATAAACAAAAACATTCATTCATCTTCATGTCGGCTTTATTTCCTTTCGGGGTCGCCACAGCGGAATGAACCGCCAACTCTCTGGCATATGTTTTACGCAGCGAATGCCCTTCCAGCCGCAACCCATCGCTGGGAAACATTCACACACACACACTCATTCACTATGGACAATCGTTCTTACCCAATTCACTTATACCACATGTCTTTGGACTTGTGGGGAAACCGGAGCACCCAAAGAAAACCCATGCGATCACGGGGAGAACATGCAAACTCCACACAGAAATGCCAACCGACCCAGCCGAGCCTAGAACCAGCGACCTTCTTGCTGTGAGACGACCGTGCTACCCACTGCGCCACCGTGACGCCTTCATTGAAAACATTTGTTCTCAAAACATAGATTACATTTAAGAGGAATAAACAAAAACATTCATTCATCTTCATGTCGGCTTTATTTCCTTTCGGGGTCGCCACAGCGGAATGAACCGCCAACTCTCTGGCATATGTTTTACGCAGCGGATGCCCTTCCCTGCCGCAACCCATCGCTGGGAAACACAATTGTTCTTCTTCTTGTGAAGATAAAGTAAGCTGTTAACGGTGGTTTCCTCAATCCCTTAAAAGTATTAACTCCTACTCTTCAAATATCTGAACCCACGGAAGTGTCCCAGTCGTCATTAAAAGTGACAGGAGTCATAGACTAAAGGGCTAAAAAAGGACTATTTTGTCATGGATATCCCCTTATTTTTTATTTTTTGCATCTGCAGAATGAGATTTACAAATGCACAGACTTCTGTCCACAAATGGGTAATAGTTGTACTATAAATTAACAGCAAGTTTGTGAGAAATTCCTAACTCATGTGAAATCAGATTTTTTCCTTTAACACTCAAATACAAGTACAAATAAATATTCCAATTTACAAACCCTGATATACATGTGTAACATTTTCTACATTAATGGATATCTCCTTATCGTACCACCCTAAATGCACACTCTATGATTAAACTATTTACATTAGACAGTAGGTACCTACTCCACCTACTGGCAGCTCAAGTTTGTACAGGATCAATTCGTGCAAGAGAGAACCATGAAAAATCATTTGAATGATGCTCGACTATCCAAGCTTCACTTTTCTTATCTACATTTTATATTCAGAGTTCAATATTTCTACAGTATGGTGATTTAGGAATGTACCCCATTTTCATATAATCTCCAAAAGTCCATTTTGCTGTAAAAGAAGATTGCTAAATGTTGAGCAAGAGTGATCGAACGCTGAGTGAGTGAACTGTGTCTGTGAAAGGAAGAAAGTTGATAAAAACCCGGTCAGACTGGAAAGACCGGCTCAGAAAGCTGCCTGAAAGGGCCACTGGGTAAAATAGTCTCAAGAGGGTAATGATGCAGGCTTTTATGCAACCCAGAGTTTCCCTTCTAATGAACATGTAAAGACAATAACTACACATTACTGCACACACCCTTACATTTCAATGTGTTGATTTCTGAATTCCCCAATTGCATTATTTTAATAGTCTGACTGATTTATGACGCAAAACTGTTTTCCGTTCAAAATTATCTAAAATTATGAATTTTAAACTACCATGTAAAAAAAAAGATTTTAGATTAAAAAAAGATAACAAATTTTATTCGTTTATTTAATTTTAACGAGATGTTTGAAACTAACTTAAAGCTACTTTTTTCACATAATTAAAGGCGATGGGATTCCCCAACATTGCTTGTTTTGTTATTTACAGTCAAAGGAAGTAATTATAGCATTAATGGACATTGGGACAGCATTAATCATCATGTTTATCGTGATGTAGCTACCTGAAGGGCATCGTGTTTTTGAGGGGGGAGTTTGGCGTGAGGGCGGAGAGCCTGAGGGAGGAAGGAGGTGGAGTGAAGAAGAACTCTCAGAGACCGCTTTGAAGTCTCGTTCAGTCGCCACGCTTCGTCTATAAAACACCTGTCATTGATCACAAACTGCTCTTTAAGGGAAGTAAGATTAACTCAAAAACTTTGTGTACAAGAGCTCTGTGGATTGTACACGCGCGAAACTCGCCGACAGGATTTAATGGACTTCATACCTGCAGCGCGTTTGGCTCGATAGTGAAACGTTTGCTGTAAGTATGCTTTGTTTAAAATTTATTTTGTTGCCCAATTTACATTTAGAGAAATGTTCAAACGATATAGAACTATTCCACTGAACTGGAATTCAAGTTTCGATTTTTACGTAGAATTTTTTTTCTTCAGACGTCACTTCCGCTTTGATGTTTTGGTTGAAAAGCTCACCTGAGCACTGGTTGTCTTTATCGCGCATGTCAAGCTTGATGAATTCCAAATATAGGGTGAAACCAAGCGAAAAAAAGCTTAGTGACCGTCGATTGTTCCTTTATTGCCATTGGATTAAATATGAAACCAGTTTTAACCCAGAATTAAAATGTATTTCAAATTTTGTCAGTTTATCAGTGTTAAATAATAGGATCGCACCTGTACAAAACTGCATATTGCAGACACTTACTTCTGAATAGATTCACACCACTGGAGGATCCTGGGCTTTTAGATTTCAGAAGCTCATTGGGAAAAAAAAAAGTGTTCTAAGATAGTGAGTATTTAGAGTTACTTCAAAGAAGTTTAAAAAGTAGGGGGCTTTTTGCTAATTTAATGAATGTGCTGCTTTCATATTTACATGAAAAATGCTACTTTCAAGTATAGAGGTCTTATTAAAATTGTGAAATATCGTTCTAATCATTTAATTATGTAACAGGGGCCAGATTGGACATGAACATCGCTTATAGTGTAGTGTTTCATATCCAGAAGTAGATGGTCACAAACTAAATTAGGCTTTTGTTGATCAAACCAACTGCTAACAGAACACAGGGCGCTCAAAAGAAAAGCTTTGTGGAATTAATAAGAAATGAGATCGCCTCTCAATCCAAAAACAAAGCATGGAGGTATGCTATGGAGGATTCACTTTTAACAGCTGAAACAGGTGTTTTAAAGGTAATATGAACACTTCTATAAAACTATTAAGGCTGTTATTAAATTTTGCATTTATCAAGTTATCAAATCTTCTAAACTTTTAGAGGATGCTCAGGTTTCCTTTCTGTCTTGGAGAAACTGCATCTGATACATATACAAGTATTAGTAGTACCAACTAAGTTTTTTGTTTGTAAGTGTCTGCCATGTTTACCTAGTGTGTTGTCTCCTACTGCCTTGATGAAAATGTCTCATGCATTGCATCATGGGATCTATTCATCATGGGTATTTCTGCTTCTACTTCTGTGTATTTAAGTATACTGCTACTAGTTGAATATTGTAAATTAAGGTTGTCCAGGTCAGCTTGTTTAATACTTTGTTTAGGATATCAAATAGTTTGTAAGTATGCCATTTAGAATTAATCTTTTATGTGTGAGGTTATAAAGAGGTGACATTTGTAAAACAGCTTAATTTGTGTACAGCTATGTTTTCTGTAATGAAAAATCTTCATTTTTATGTAGTGACTAATTTGTCGGTCATAGGTGAGCTGCATTTTTGACACATTTCTTTAGTTAATTATACAATATGTAAAGGATTAAAGGCACTCCTCATAGAAAAAGCATGTCAAGCAAACGGAAGCCATTCTTCGCTCTAATCCATGGGGTGTTTTCTTTTGTAACGCTTTGTCTGTTGACAGTTTCTGGTTTGCATTGTATTTGATTACAATAATTCTATACAAGTTTTGGAACATCCCTTGCTAGTGCCCAGTATTCCAAAGTAGAGGATGAAGGAGTTTTGTTGATATTTTGTACCTGTTATATATTTTTTTTAGTTTAAGTAATTTTTCCTGGTGACAATTTTTGTTTTTTTTTGTTTAAGTTCAGCTCTTTAAAGGAATGCATTTATGAAATTTCTTTTCCTTATTTAAGAAATCTGTCTAAATAATCTGGAGGTAAAATGTGTTTTAGGTTGTATATTTTTTTGGTTAATATTTTTTTTAAATAGAGACATTTGCCAATGACAAAGCCAACATTTCACCACAGAAAACTGTGTTTTGAACAAATTGTTTTGAATTTTTAATACATATTTGTCAGTTCCAAACGCTATGTCTGACAACATTTTTCTCATGTCATCCAAGCTGAAGGTTTGGGTGTGTAGTCTTTCAGAATCTTTTGATATTCTCAGATTACTTGCTCAGACAAGCCCCCACAGTGTTCAGCTGTTTTTTTTTCTTTACACTGGCTGATTATTCACTAAAGGCCGTCTCTGCGCGCTGTGCTTTATGCTATCATGGCTCTGTAAACACAGAGGGTCACAGAGTTTTGGGCTGTTTTTGTGACAGCGCTGAAAGGTTCATGGACACTTAAAACTAGCAAGACTTGTATTTTTTTTTATCAACTTCTGTAATATGTTTTGTGCAAAACAAAATTAATAATTGACAAAACAAGAATCTTTAGGAAATATTTAAGTTGATATTTACAGCATAATCGCTTTATAGCTTTATTTCAGCGGTAATGAATGGTTAATAATTCACTTTTACATATAGTTGTTTGAAGAGATTGGTCATATTCGTTTTCCTTATTGCTTCTGGTAAAATGCTTTATTTTTTTGTGTTTGTAATCTGCTTTGTTGACTGACAGACTGACCTAAATCAACCTGTGCTTTTATAATTACAGTTTTTTTTCTTCTGAAGTATAAGAAATTTAGATTGTTAATTTACAGCGTTACAGTGCAAGTGTACAAGTTACGAAGTGGCAAAACACCATGCATAAAAAAACATGTTAAAAAACAAATGTTATAAGTGCATAAGTCATCATACATCAGCAAAGAGAAATACGAACACAACAAGAAATTCAAATTTTTATAAACAGTTTGTTACCTTTGTCTGCCTTTCATAAACCATTAATGATTAACCTTTAAGCCCCTAAAAAGACATGGCGGTGGGGGAACAAAGATCAGGATTTTAATAAAACATTTGTAAAAATCTTTTGTGTTCTCTTGAAAAGACCTTTCGCTCTCAACCCTTTCTCCTGTCTTTTTAAATAGCTGTAACTGTGTTTGATTCGTTTTAATACGTGAAGCAGCAATGGGCTTCAGCTGAGGATAGTATGGAAAACACAGGCTGCGCAGTATAAAAGGACATGAGATTCAAGATTTGACTTGATTGTTAGACATTTGCAAAGGAGAATTAAAAGAAAAAGTTTTATTTTGAAAGAAAAAGGTTGAAGAGCTACTTCAATCTAAACTGAAAGTGTGCATGTTTGGGAAAATGTATTGATAATCATACATCACACCCACAAAAAGCATGCAAAAACACAATTGAAATAAGTTATCTAACCTTGTTTTCAGTAGACTGAATCAAATAGATAAAACGAAATAATCCAATAAGGTCAAATGATTTTCATTTTAACACAATTTAATCTAGTTGGATCAACCTAATATAACTATGACACATTTCCTCAAAACTGAATTGTTACCTTAACTTGTTTTAGGCAGATTAAACCAAATGGCTAAATTCATATTGAGCCAATAAAATCAAATCAGTTTTCATTTGAATTCATTTGTACACACTTTATTTAATTGTATTCCTTTTACTTATAATTGACACACATTTCCACACTATTGAATTATGATATCATAAATGATTTTAGACTGAATGAACCACCAAGCAAATCTCGGATTGAGCCAAAGAAACAAAATGTTCTCAATGGAAATGTCTTGAGCCAACGTTTGAGCCAACATTTGAATTCATTTTAGTTTCAGTAACAGTACGATGACAAATATTAGAACACAAATCAATCCAAAAATTACTAATGAAAAAATATTTTCAAAATAACAATAATAAGACACTTCAACAACTCCAAAGTGAATATAAATAACCAAGTGCCAAACATCTCAAATTTCAGGTTAGCTGACAAATCCAATTAAAACATAATTATGACCTCAATTAATTTAAACAAACTATAGCAGTAGTTCAAGTTTCATAGTAGAACACTATGATCAAAAACAGAGGCTTAACGTCATGGTTCTTGAATGTCAATATGAAATGGAAAATTGAGTTTAAAAAAATAGTTTGGCCTTAAGCAAGTAACACCTGCTGAGATTGTTGCATTTGCACATTTAAATGTAAGCAATTGACTCAATTCCATTCTCATTAGTTGTTTTACCATAAAATAATTAAGGTACCCTTTTAAAATTTCTCTTTGATTTAGTTTTGACTGATTCAAAATAACAAGTAGATCCCTTAAACTGATGAATTTGAATGGTGTCAAATGTTTGGATTTAGTCTAATTGATTTGCGCAGATAATTTCCAGATACATTTTTTTAAGTGTAGAGAAGTTGATAAATATGAGGTAAACTGGATCCCATACATGTTTTCACAGATCTAAAAACTTTTGACAGACAAAATTTGTGTGATTTTGTAGCCAAAGAATGTGAGCAAATATTACAAGCTGAACTGACACCGGGAAATATTTTGGATATTTTATGGTTAGTAAAATGAGGCCTATATATATATTACTATAAATTGTATGAGCTCATTTCTGGCTCTCTTAGAGTTCTCCTCCCACTCACAAGTCCTCTTGCCAAGTGACCCGAATATTATCCAGCCTCTGTGGATCCACATCGGATGTAATTGAATATATGTTTAAAGTAACAAATGTGATATTTAGATCTTTATAATTATTGTAAGAACCTTATATTGCATTTTTAGATAACAGCATAGAATAGGCAAGACAAGGCAAGTTTATTTGTATAGCACATTTCGTACACAGGGTAATTCCAAGTGCTTTACATTGGAAACAAAGAATAAAAAGAAAGTACATTTAATAAAATCAAGCATAAAAACATAATAGTTAAAAATGGAAATTAAGATAGAGAAATGCAGAAATAAAATAGTTGTTCGAACGTTGGTGCTCAGTCGACAAAAGCCTGTAAAGTCTGTAGCCTGGATTTAAACGTGAATAAAAGGGTTGACACCCTTGATCTCCTCTGGAAGCTTAGCATAGTTACTAAAAGAGTATTTACTTTATCTAGCATATAATTTATTTGACCTCATGGATCTCAGTTTCCTGTTTGGTGTGTATTCACTGATCGTGTCTGTTAGGTAGTTAGGTGCTAAGTTATGTTTGGACTTATATACGAGCAACTTTAAGAATTGGAATTCGAGCCACTGCATTCTGAATTAGTTGTTGCTGCTTAATGGTCTTTTTGGGAAGACCAATGAGAAGAGCGTTACAGTAGTCCAGCCTGCTGGAGATGAAAGCATGAATCAGTTTCTCTAAATCTTGTCTGGAAACAAAGCATCTGATTCTTGCAATGTTTCTCAGATGGTAATTAGCTGATTTAGTCATGGCTTTGACGTGGCTATTGAAACTAAGATCAGAGTCCAGAATCACCCCAAGATTCCTGACCTGATTTGTAGTTGTTAGGCCTTTGGCAGTGAGATAAGCTCTAACTTTAACATCCTCGCTTTCGCTTCCGAATGCGATAACTTCAGTTTTGTCTTTATTTAATTGAAGAAAGTTGTTTTGCATCCAGTTTGCATCCAGATTAGTGTGAGCATAGCACTGAGCATTGTCAGCATGATGAGTCCTGCTCTCTTGTTTATCTACATTCTGAGTGGCTTGCAGAAAATTCCTAGGAGACGTCCATGGCAACCCAGTGAGGCTTTGTCTGGAACAACATGTAGTGCCTGTTCTGAAGAGATATGCAAATGCAGCACTCCTGTGTTGTTTATAGAGCTTGCTCCTCAGAGAAAAGGGGGGCACTAGCTTGTAACATTGTTGTATCTGTTTTATGTTTGGTCTAACTTAATTCACTCTTTCCCCTCAGAGCTCAACCGATGATGATGGATCATGACACTCAGTGGCTGTACCAGCTCCTGGCTGATGTGCAGCTGGAGAGATTCTACTTGCGCTTGCGAGATGGACTCAATGTGACCCGGATAGAACACCTCAGCTACGTCAAAGAAGCAGATCTTGAGCAGATTGGCATTAGTAAACCAGGTTTGTCTCTGAAGATTTTGTTTTAATGTTAAGTTGAATATTTTAAAAACCTTCAAGTTAACTCTAAGGTTCATAATGGGGATACACTTAACTATCACACCTTACACGCTTCCTTTTTACTCACTCCTGATATCTGAACATTTCTTCAATCAGGTGCACCTTTGGCCTTGTGTTAAAAGTGTATAAAGTGTTAGAATAAGTTAGAAAGTCAAAGAACACAGTCTGATCAGTTTAAATAATTTTAGTTTTAAAGTCTGTAGAAGTACACAATAAGATAAAACTATACATTGTGAATATTTTACATTTATATTGGCCTGCAGTGAACAATTTTCATTTCCTCCACATCTCAAAACACAGCTGGGAAAAGGAAGAGTGTGGTGGATGACAATTTTTATTTTGTGGGAAACAATTCATGACCACTTTACTGATTAGCTTTGAAGTAATTGTTATCATTTAATGTATTTAAAGTTCAGTAATTTAACGATAATTTTTAATATTTTTGAATGTACAGCATGTTTGCAAATTACATGTTAAAACTATATGTACTGATCAAGCAATATAGCAAAATAGATTTTTCCTTCATTTGCTGGAAACCAAATGTTAGTTTCCCTCCATGTCTAACATGTGCTGTGATATCACTGAACGTTTCCATGGAAACCACCTAAACAATCTTTCACAAACACTTTTTAAAGGAACAGTACTGTGTTGTGGTGGAAATGACAACAATACCTTGCAACAGCTATATTTGGTTTAAATTGCTAGTCTTACACTAATCAGTATAATGTATTGTAACTATTTGACTAATTCTTAAATTATGCTCAGTTAAATTAAGTTAAAAAAATTGTTCTTTATTTAAACTGTATTTTCATTGTTTAAGTTTAAAAGCTTGGGTGTGCAAAGGATAAAAATGTGATTTTGACATATATTGATTTGAAAAAGTATGAAAAACTCACAATAGAAAGTTAGTAAAAATAGTGAAAGGTGGTTTTAGTGCTAGTTTGACAAAGAAAGTGGATATTGTTTTTAAATGATATGTATTTTTTAAAATATGGTTAAAGAACATTAAAGTGCATGACGATACACCCAACTAAAATTCTGTAACCTCATCACAGTGTAAATGTAAAATATTTGGTTATAAAAGGAGATTTGCATTCACTATGACTTCCTTTAGAGCAGTTTTTTTTTTAAACAGGTCAGCGGAGATTATGGGAAGCTGTCAATCGTTACAAAACCAACATGCGAACCCGGCCGGGGATGATGAAGGTATTGTAACATAGCATCTTAAACCAAAAACGACCATTTACAGCCATGTTTGAAGGATTGTATTTTGGATGGAAAATGTCTACCTTCATATTAAGCCTGAAAACTCAGGGTATTTTATTGTATAATTTTAATGTGCAGTTGACATAATGGAGGCTTTGTAGACCAACATAATAAATGAAAAATGGATGGACAACAGGTTTTGACGAGAGATCTCCAGCAGGATTTTTTTTTGTTGTTGCAAGAGTTTAGAACATCCTTTCCAAATTTTATTTCCGACAACCGGAATCAATGTTGATGATTAAAACAAATGCAAACCTTTAAATCAACAAAAAAATATTGCTACACAGATATGAGTAGCAATAGAATGAAAGTTTGGGAGCTGTTTCCACCACTGAAGATAAACTTGAACTAAATCATTTTGCTCACAATTTTTACATTTTATGATGCAATTCTGACATAACAACTGAGAATTCTGAGATATAAAGTCACATTTCCCCCAAATAATGTCAGAATTCTGATATGTAAAGTGTGATTTTTTTTTCACACAATTTTTTTCACACAATTGTGAGTTTTATCATGGCCTTCTGAGATATAGAGTCACCGTGATTTTGTTTCGTTATCTTCAGTGGAGGAAACGGGCTTCCATATGAACGAAGGACTGTCGGAGTTTCCCGAAATCAGATATGAAGAAAGCAACATATCTAAAAATGTGACCTTGGTTTTGGTTTGTCTGTGTTTTTCTGAAGTCATCGTTTACATGTTCTCAGAATTCTTCCCTGCATTCTAACTCCGAGATTACTATCTTCTCTGCTAGCTCCCCAATGTTCGAAGCCCAGAAGGAGGTGAGCAGTTCAACTGTGTTGCTTCAGGACAGGGGGCAGTGCGCGCTCTCACATGTCTCATTCAGGACAGTGAACTAGTTTTTGGAGACCGCTTAGGTTCAGGTTCCTTTGGGGTTGTTAGGAAAGCAGAATGGCACACACCGACTGGCCGAGTTGTAAGACTACGTTTTTATTTATATATATTTTTTTACTTATTTAGTTTTTTTGTCAGAAATTGATACCCTGACTGTTATGTTCCTCTGTAAAGCTGCCAGTGGCTGTGAAAACCCTGAGGAGCGGACAGGTTGACATGGTGGCCGATTTCCTCCAGGAAGTGACTTCTATGCAGTCGCTGGATCACCCCAACATCATGCATCTCTATGGCGTTGTACTCACACATCCCCTTAAAATGGTAGTCTTAGTTGTTTCTGGGGTGTAAAAATTCTTAAATATTGTATAATTGTTTAATTTGGTACATTTTAGAGGACAGAACTTGCCAGAATTCATTAAAGAAATGCACCTTTAGTCCATAAAGTAAATAATTGTGTCACTGAGGATGTCATTAATTCAGTAAAAATGGAATGAAATGTTATTCTTTGATTAAATCAATACCATTTAAATAAATATATAAATGTTATTTAAATATACATGTAGAATTATTTCACCAGTCTTACGAATAGAAATACAGAGTTGAGGGAATCTTGTGGAAAATCCATTCGCTACAATGTACTGAGCTGCTGTTGAAATGATTTAAATCCATTTTAAGTTATAAACCTTCAGTTTTGTTAATTTAGAACTAATATAGCAGTTAGACAGAATTCGGCTCAGCTGATTAGACACTGTGAGAGACCCTCATTTGTGATTTAGAAGGGCAATATGTCGCACCCCTGCAGAGTGCTGAGGATTAACCAGAGGAAAAAGTTTTAGATTTTAAACCAAACCCTATATATAACATGAAACCTGTTCACTTTAAAAACAACCATAATCAGAATATGAACATTTCATCCATCTCCATCATTTTTTCTCCATTATATAAAATTGGACCAGAACTTTAAAGTTACCGTCCAAAGTTTTTTTGTGTGGAAAAAGGTTTATTGCATAACCTACTTGATGTTTGGATTAGTGTGTTCTATTACCGGATCAGTTACTCTTTTCATCAAGGTTTATTAATTCTAGAAAACAGATTGATGTATAGGGCTAGTGATAAATCACAGCAGATTCCTGACACATCAACACGTACACCTGTCCAAAGTAAGCTTGAGAGCCCCATCAATCAAATTTGCTGCCTCTTTTAGCAGCTTAGGGCAAGAAGTTGATATAATAAAAACCGCTGGTTACTTGCATAGTTCCCAATATGGAATCGGAACTTATGATTAATGGTCAATGAAGCTTGGCTAAATATTACATCAAAAACAGATAAAAAGAGCACCACCCAGTGTATCAGAACATGCTCACTAGCACTACTTCATTCCATTGTCTGGAAAGGGATCCACCCATTCAACTTGGGTGACTTTGACATAAATCAAATCAAATCAATAAATCAATCAATCAAAACAGGACAACCCATTACATCTTTAATAAATTCATTCTATAGTAAAATTATTCCAAATATATGTTTAAATAATCAAAATGAGCATTAAATAAATTACAGGTGTAATCATTTATCAAATGTATACACACCATGTGATGGACTCAGTATAGCACACCAGTATAATAAAAGAAAAATATATCCAAAAAACCTAAACATTTACTATTTTTATTTTTAATTCGTTATTTTCTGCTTTTTTGAGATATTGAAATTCAACTGACATCTTCTATGTCTTAATTTCACACTGAGTATTCTTTTGGGTACTGGAAAAAAACCAGTACACAGAATGTATTTGTTAAACTCCCTCAAATAACTCAATTTATTACAATTATTTTATCAATTAATATCAATGATATCAATTAATTGAATACTTTATCCCCCTTGAAAGTGAGTGCTAGGCATAGTGCTAAATATATAAACCTAAGAAATTTTTAGCATACTAGCTTATTATTATTGCTGCATAAATAACATGTTGAATCTTTACAGCTTTGCGTACTTCAGTCTAATTAAAATAAAATTTAAAAAGTGTATCAAAAGATTTTAAGAGAGAAAAGTGTCTCACTACATCTCAAAACAGAAGTGGGACCCGCCGTCTCATCCTTAAGGGTTCGAAATAGAGGTTAGCCTTAATGTTTGGCATAGCTAAAGCTTTGAGTATAAACCTTATTTGGTAACATTTTATATTACAGCCTGCAAATTACAGAGTAATTTCCATTTCTCTTAATTAAGTGTTACATTACATGGTAATAATCTGTAAATCACAGTGTACATATTAGGTCATTTTTAATGGAATCAGTGTACGTTGCGATATTTGTAATTATATGGTAACAAGTATATTGTTGATAACAATGGGCCAATGCTACAGTAAAAAAAAATATAAATTATTGTGCAATCATTATTAATACCCACTTACTTCCCACTAATTGTTTGTAATTGCATGATAATGAGCACATTTTAATGGGGTAGCAATACAGTATTAATCAATGTCCATTTACTGTGTAATTATTATTACTAACAATGCACTTCCACTGTAACTACTGATACTTATTTTTTTAATTGTATCTCATTTTGTTTTGGATTAGCAATAATTACCCTGTACAACATGGCATGAGTGTTGTAATCTAAAGTGGAGCTTGTTCTCTGTAGTTACACAGTAATTCCTCTGTAACTTCTCTGTACTACATTAAGTGGAGCTTCTAATCAGTTGTTTAAAATAATGTTAAAAAATTACAATTTTCAGCAATACTTTCTTTCATCATCACTATTGTTATCCCATTCTTACTGGTATTTTAGTTGTTATTACCTTAAAATTATTGAAAAGTAAGCTGTTACTATTAATAATCACCCATTAAGTACACTGTAATTATCATGTAATTTACAGATTATTACCATTTAATTACAATTAATTAAGGGAATGGCCATGCTATTACAACAAATAGTTGTAATAGCATGGCACTAATAGGGCTGTTACCTATTATTTTTTAATGATTTGGATGTAGAGATTCTTCTTAAAATTATCAATTACTATATGGGTACAGTTATGAAGCAGATAACATCTAAAGTTGTATTAATAATTCCCAGTTTATGTGCAACAAAAGTAATCCAGGGTTTAGTTCAGGGGTGGGTGCAGTTCCTTCCTGGAAGGCTCACACATTATTTTACATACTCTCATATTAACAACCCATAATCGAAAAGCTAAAATAATACTAAAAATATGGCAATGTTGTTTTAATGCTATTGAAGTCTTTGGGAGGGGAATTAAATGCATTATGTTTTTGTCAGGTAACGGAGCTGGCTCCTCTTGGCTCTTTATATGACACTCTGCGTATGCGACAAGGAGAATACCCTCTGTCTCGCCTCTGGCTCTTCAGCACTCAGATCGCATCCGGGATGGAATATCTGGAGTCGAAGCGCTTCATACACAGAGATCTGGCTGCCCGGAATGTGCTTTTGGGTGCTAGAGAGCAAGTGAAGATCGGAGACTTTGGACTTATGAGAGGCTTGAGTCAGAACAGGGACCACTACATCATGACTGCACATAAACGAATCCCCTTTGCATGGTGAGATGAAGTGGGACATGGAGCAGCAGGGGATGTAGGTGCCAGAGACTTCAGCTTAGTAAGTCCTATATCGATTTTCATGTGTGCAGGTGTGCTCCCGAGTGTCTGCGCACAGGGTTCTTCTCTCATGCTTCAGATGTCTGGATGTTTGGGGTCACGCTGTGGGAGATGTTCACTTACTGTGAGGAGCCCTGGTTGGGCCTCTCTGGCCGACAGGTAGAGATCTTAGTGTGATGCAAAAAGGATTTTGTTGTGTAGTAAAGAAAACGGGATTTTCTCTGTATAGATTTTGTATCGGATAGAGCGAGATGGTGAGCGATTGGAGAGGCCTCCAGACTGTCCGCAGGAGTTATATGCTGTGATGCGAAAATGCTGGGCCTGCAGCCCTGCTGATCGACCGACCTTCTCGCAGCTCACCACTATGGTATCAGAGGTCAGTGATACCCCCCCCCCTCCTGCTGATGTAGAGTTACTAAAAAAAAGTCTGATTTTCAGACAACCATGATAATATTCTGTGTCACAAATGAACAAAAAAATTCTCAAAGCTTTGTTCCACCTTGGATCTAAACATTGCGTCTGATTGAAGTTTTATGATCCTGCTCTTATGTGACAGTTTACTGTTAATGTTATTTGTGAAAAGTCAGCACACCAAGATGGTCTGGTTATTGCAATGCATCTCTTGAGAATCTGGTTTTAGACTTCTAAGCCCTTATAGAATTGGGCCAACCACTGTCATGCCACTGGAATCCAAAATACCAAGGGTAGTTAGTTTACTCCTTTCCACTTTTATTCTTATTACCCCAGAAATATTAAAACACGAATTTAAACACAGAAAAACTATATTAAAACATCCCCAACATACTAAATCATTTAACACGCCTGATCACACTAATTAAGGCTTTCTTTGCTTGGCTAGAGCCAGATTAGTTTGTGTTTTAGCCAGAGTGTGGACACCCCTGTGTTAATGTCTTATACCTATCTGAATTTTCAGTGCAAAGTTTCCTTCGTTAACGTACACATACCCGCGTCGGCCACATGACAGAAAACCTTGATGAAGAAATCCCGAAAAAATAAAAAATATGTACATATACTTGTTTGTGTCCGACCAATGGCCTGGCAGGTGGGTGTTGTCCCATGAGTAGTGATGGGAAGTTTCGTTCATTTTGGTGCTTAGTTCTTTTAACTCTTGTTCATTGAAAATAATTGATCACTTGAATGCCTCATTCAGATCATTCATATAGGAAACAATCTGATTGACAGACTAGGACCCAAAAGTAGAGTAAAATACAAGAATCTGGGTAAATGACAATTTACAGGACTCCCCAAAAATAGTTGTTATTTGTGAGTTATTTTCACGAGAATTTCACAAATGACACATCACAACCCCTGAGTCCCATCCAAGGGCAAGGGGCATCAATGAGATCCAATAAAGGGTGTGGGGCTTAGTAATAAGATACTGGTATACAGATTTCTTTTTAATTTTCTTTCATGTGTTTTCCAGGCACAGCCAATGGAGGTTCGTGCCATAAATGAGCTCACTGAGCTTAGGAAACTCTCTCTACAAGCCAATGAT
This sequence comes from Danionella dracula, assembly GCA_900490495.1. Classification (NCBI taxonomy): domain Eukaryota; kingdom Metazoa; phylum Chordata; class Actinopteri; order Cypriniformes; family Danionidae; genus Danionella; species Danionella dracula. The sequence continues at coordinate 1,896,058 of UELW01000267.1, read as the reverse complement.
CTAGTGACTGTTATAGAACATGGGTAAGAGTACTTTTGAGACTTTTGATTTCACGATACAGCTTAATTCCACATCACTTAAAACATTCAACATAGCGAACCGAGAGATCAGCGTTTTTGCATTCTAGTCATTCATATTCTTTAACTATTTGATGTACTGTAGGCTAGCATTTACTTTACATGATTAAAAACGAGGAATAAAAACGTGAAGAACTTTGTTGATAACCTGCTCCGCTGTGCTTGTGAATGAAACAAATGAACATCTTGGGGACACAGCCAGATGTGTTCTGAGTCAATCAGGTCTCTGAAGCTCCTCTGCCTCCCCGGAGCAGTGTCAGCTCCTCAAAACCATCCCACAGATGTTCATAGGTACATTAGGTCTGGATCCAACTCTGTTTTAATAAAGAAGCAACTCAAAAATCTCCTTGGCTTTGCTGTTGCTACTGCAGTCTTCATAGCTTGAGGGGAAATCTGCAAATTTTGCAATTTGTTCATGAAACTTGTCACATATATGTTGTCGCATAGCTTTTGCATCAGCATTTACATCACAAAATTAAATATTTGTCTTCATATCGTCTATTCACATTGCATTTGACCTTAGGTGCAAATACCTTCAGCCTCAGTATGAGACAAAGGGCTGTAACTATACCCTCGTGATCCAATAGAACTCATTTTTTAAATGCGGAATCCTGGATAAATGTTGAATATTCACTTTTAAGTGTCTTTCTAGATAACTCAACTTGTTTTCCCAAAAAGGTTGTATCTTAGGCCCTCGTCACAGTTATCTGTTTATTTTCAAAACTTTTTTTACTTGGTTATGCCTTGCATCCACAAGAACGAGATTGAACCTCTGATTAGTAGAGAATTTTGTTTATCAAAAATATCATTATTAACTTTGTGTAAGCTACTTTGCCCAGGCACTGAAAGTCAAAAATAAAACTAATTTGGAAGCATCAGACTAGCATGGTCAAAGAGTTGGTTGCCACTGTTGTATAACTTCTAGAATAAGTAATTTTCCTTCACTTTTTAATTTTTTATTAAAAGGAATTTTAATTGATCGTGATTACTGACTTTAAAGTTTTTTGATATACAAAAACTTTGAGAGAATAGACCACAAATTGAAGGTTTAAAGAATTAATAGAACACCATAAAACATTGCTTAATAGATTTGCATTCTCTTTACATCATTTTAGGATAATTTGAGCATTGCATTTTTTATGTGCAGTTGTGTGACCGTGAGTTTTTTAAGGGAGTAAGAAAATATGTAAAAAATTAAAAATAAAAACCTAAGCATGTGTGAACATGGCCTTTAAGAGAAAAGTCCTTCAATGCAGAAGTCTAAGTACTTGTCCAATTAGAAGGGTTTAAAATAAGACCACAGGCTTCTATTTAACACACCAGATAGATGGAAACTCCAAGAAGATAAACAATCTATAACTCTTTTAGGCTGGAGCTGTATGAATGGAAGGGCCAGAACCAGAGAACCCTGAGCGTCGGCTGGTTCCCCCCGGCATTAACAGCCCCTGCTCTCACTGCAGTGGTTCCAGCATCTGGTCCCACTATGATCTCCTCTCCCATCAGAGGAAGTTTTCAGCACAAAGGGCATGCGGACATCGACCCAGGACGCAGCTGGGGAACCCCGGAGACAACAGAAGAGTAAGGAACATTCTGATCTGAACTCATTTACTATATGGGCTGAATTGTCTTCTCAAACAAGCTGTTAATTTACCGTGGTCCATTGAAATTGCAGTTCCAGGTGCTGGAGGGTTCCTTTAGCGAGAGAGAAAGAGGGTTCTAACTTAAAGAAAATGGCAGGTAGGAGCTACAAAATATACCATAGCTGTCATGATGAAAATCATTTTTACCAAACTTTTTCACAATGAAATCTAGAGATCACCTATTAACTGAGTTTTCCCCTCTGTTTAGGCATGTCCAGGAGTCTGGAGTCTGTACTCGGTGGGCCACCGGATAATGGTCGAGGAGCTCCAGCCAACCCGACTCTGAAACAAGAACCTCGCCGACTCATGAAGAACAATTTTGACCCCCGCAGGTTTAGCGATGCTGTGGTCATACCTCCACCACGTCCTCCTCTTCCTCCCAGTTTCAAATGGCTCAAGCCCCAGATAATGATGATACCGGAACGTAGAACCAACAAACCTTTAGGGTGGAACCCTCAGAGTCCTCCACAGATGCAAGCTGTAGGGACCCACAACCTCACACGAATGGTACATCTGGCAAGGTCAAGCCCACAGCTGGATGATAGCCCAGAAAAAGACAAGGAGAGAGAAAAGGAGCAGGAGAGAGAACGTGAGAAGGCCAAGGAGAGGTACCCACCGCTGGTCGACAAGGAGGCGGTTATAGCACAAGTATGCTGTTTTTATTATCTTTATTATTGATTGTTGATCATTTTCTTTTAGTGAATATTTACATATTTTTTCATATGTGACCTGTATCGGATATTTTAATGACTGTCTGAGCAGCTCAATTCCATTTATTTTTGTCCAACTCAGGTCACTTTCATAGGCAGTCCTGAATCTAACGTGTATCAGAGTTTTTTTAATTGATCCAATTTTCATTTATATTCCATGGCAATGTTAAATCAATGGTGACATTTGACTTCCTCTTGAGCCTAGTGGTTTTGATAGGAAAATTAAAATTGTTATATTTTCATTTAAATATTTTATATTGTTATATTTAATCTTCGTAAGAGAACTGTCATTGTTTATCATCTAAAGATTGTGTTGAATATAAATGGCGCTGTTTTGCAGTGAGGAATGTGAGACTGAGTGGTAGAGAGAGAGAACAGAGCGAGAAGGGGGTTGTGGTTCCAGCCCACTGAGAATTCATAGAAGCCAGCGAAAAAGAGGAAGTCTGTCTTTCCTCTCCTCTCACCCGCGACTGAAAAGCATAGCTATTATACATTAGTCAAGTGTTTAATCGATTCTTTGGGTTTCTTTAATAAATGCAGCTGTTTGCTGTGTTCCTTACCTGGACTATGTAGTCGCTATCATTTGAAAGGATTCAATATTTACATCTTTTTCACCTTTCTCAGCATTGTATTGCTCAGACTGAGAAGTTCTCTAAGAGTTGCAAGTTTGAAGTTTCTATGACAATCTCAGAGTGAGCTACAGCTTGACAAATTTAATTTGATCATATTAAGTCATTGGACACATTTCCCAATATCCCCAATGATTTCCCAGAATCCTTTAGTGATAGCAGTATGAGGAAATATAGCAAACAGTTTGAAAAAAGTTTGAAGTCAGTACCTTCATGCATCTAGGAGGAGATAGCATCAGAAACTTAAGAATCACAAACAATAATACTATGTTTAAAAGCTAGAGCAGTATGTTTGCTTTCTAAAGCCAACGTAATTATTAGCATTTACTGTGCAAATGTCTTGTATACAAATAGTCTTATATACATTATATACACATTGACTTTAAACCTTTAGTATACCTCTCTTCAGAGTGTACAAAACTTTATCAACAAAACATAAAAAAATGTACAGAGATTTTGAATTAAATAAAGCATTTGTTTTGCCATTTAATTATCATCATCTTTTTTGTCAGTATGCATGTAAAATAAGCAGTAATACATTGTAGTGTTTCTGGGTTTACTGGATTTTATGAATATATAGAATACAGTTCCTCTTCAGTGTTATTTAAACATGAATCATGTTTTGTCACCAGGTCCAGGAATCAGTGCATGGAGTGACCAATGAGGAGGTTCAGAGAGCTCTTCAACGCTGCGACTGGAACCCTGCTCGAGCAGAACAACAGCTCAAGGTATCTAAGAAACAACTACTAATCCCTCAATGTAAATGATTCAATATATTACAACTTGCTTTTGAATGTTTTCCATGTATGGTATCATCAGACAGAGCAGCTCTATTACATGAATCAGTGCACTCGAGAAGAGTGTCATAAAGTTCTCGCCCGCTACAACTGGGATCTGCAACAAGCCAGCAGGTTCATCATCCGAATGGCCAAAGAAAGAGACAAGGTGATGGACAGACGTGGAGAAAGAGTTTGAAACTTTGATTCCAACTTTTGAATCTGCCAAGAGGACCCAATTCTCGCACTGGGCAAGCTACTTCACATCTAATGTGACCATAAATCTATGAAGAACCTGTAAAACGAATACATGAGCTAAATATTTAAAGTCGTTATTTTTACGCGTTGGTATTATTACAGATCATATTCATGGTGTGATGTTGCAATTTTGACAGCTTTAGCTATAGATAGTTTGTTTTATTCAGATTCTTTTTTTTAATGTAAAATAGGTACACAGTAATGTAAAATGTGAATTTGTAAATATATTTGGAGTGTTGTTAATTTTCAATTAAAAACATGTCTGAATATCCTTTATTTTTCTTGTTCTGTAAATCGCTCAATAACACTTGTGAACCCTAACAAAAAGAATTTCTATAGATCTCCAGTTCGCACCTCTTGTATGTGTAGTGTTCCCGTTCTGCTAACTCCCACTTTCGCCGACCCCAAGAGAAGCTTGCACCTCAGGAAGTTGTAATGGTTTAGTATTTTATCCAATGAAAAGCTAGCTCAACGACACAATCTTTTGAGCTGAGAGATTAATAGGAAATGAGATCGACCCTCATTCCAGCAGATGGCGTCAATGCATTAGAAGCTGAGCATTAACATTTGAGGACTACTTTAAAGAGCTGAAACAGGCACACTTTAAAGGTAATATCAACACCGTTTTAAGAACTTCAAATTCATATTTATCTTTTTTTATTTTAAGGGATGCTCAGTTTGCCTTGCGGTCCTAGAGAAACCACCCCTGATGTACACCTTACACATTTCTAAACATTTTCTCACACAATGAGGGCAGTTAAGACACAAAGTTCGAAATGATGTGCCTCGAAGTTGGGAAAGTAAGTTTTAAGCATGTATAAAGCAGGTGAGGAAAACACAGCTTTAGAATGGACTCACTGACAATAAGGATGCAGCAGCCGCAGAGAAATTAAATTCTGTGGAGTCTTAAAAAGTCTAAAAATTACAAAAAATAATTAAGGCCTTATAAAGTCTGTTGCTGTTTTAGGCCTTAAATATTTTCCACAGGTCTTATTTGAATTCATTCTGATCTTGGTTGATTCCGGTTTTTGTTTAACTACTTCAAATATAACTCGCTGTTTTGCACCTAATCAGCTTTATGTTATTGGTACGAGTCACCACAAACATGTGTTAGCTATGGGGAAGTGCAGGTCATCAACAAAATAAAAAAAACTAAAAAGGTTTAGTTGAGGCAGGTTCTTAACAATGTGTTCGTAAAATAGCAATTAAGCTGGGAACCCTAGGTGTACGAGGCCTGGCTTCTTATTCAAAAAAAGAAACATCAGGGTCTTTGCCTCTATAATATTTGTCTTTAAAATAATATACTTAATTAATCTTTGAATAACAGCTGTTGTTGAAGATGGAGAGCAAGTGTTTCATCACACACTCCACCTTCAACTCGGTGGATCTGGGGATCGAACCTGTGACCTTCCGATCACAAGTCGATCTCCTTATCCACCAGACCATAACCACCAAAAAGGTCAACACTGTTTTTACAGCTAAAGGTGTATATGTTCAATTGAGTGTAATGTTGGATTACTTGAGTTATAGTGAATGTCCGCCATCTCAAGTTGAGCTTCTGCAGGGGTGGGTCTTCTGGCTTGGAAATGGATTTGGAGTATTGTGTTCAGGGAGACAGCCTAGTTTAATACAATGCTTGAAATAATTCGCTGAGTAATCTTTCTTGTGTTATTCAACAATGACTCATCAATGAGGTATTTATGTACGGATCATGCACATGCCAGGAACCACATTTTTAATTTATGAAAGATGCCTGTTATAGTTGTCCCTAGTCAAGCATTTCAGACCATTCATTCAATTTTTTTCACCAGTTATCTGGTAAAACATGTGATTTTACATTGCTTTACTTTCATTTCAACCAGTATTATCAACCAGTTAAACGCAAAGAAGGAAATATTATGTTTGATATCAGTATAAAACAAAATTGCCAAGCATGCAGCTCAGGAGTTTGCAAGTGTAAAATGAAAGAAACTATTCTTTCAATAAAGGATACAAATACATGCAAAAGGTTGAACATTCCCAAAATAAAGTTGACATTATCTTTCCGACTGACATTGTGTAGAAAACTTATGTTGTACTCCAAATTATATTGAGCTTGTTTTTACCAAACACAGCATGTTTAAATTATTCACTCCATATAATTAGTTTATTACAAAAAGCAAATTATTTGGCAAATTAATTTTTGCAGATTTGTGAAGGGTTACCTTGCTGACATGATGAAATTCCTCTTTTTTTTTGAAGAAAAAAAAATCATATAATATATAATATCAATAATAAACAAATCTCAATTTGGTTGAAACATTCTTATAGTTCTAAATGTATCAAAACATGTTCAATGGAAAACGTAAGTTCAGACAAATGTAAATAAATAATATATTTTGTTATTTCAGTTAACATTAAGTGTGCTTTATGTTCCGCAAAACAAAAATATGTTTATACAGTAAATCTATAACTGTTACCTGATTATATCAAGTTTGATAATATGCTTTTTAGTTACTGAACACAATTAATAAACATAAAAATGTGTGTTTTTAAGGAACAAAGAAAATCTGCAAAGGTGGAACTGATGGTTCCTATTCACAATATTTCTATTATTTGGGGTCAGAAAAGAAAAAAGGAAATACACTAAAACATATCTCATACACTTTACGCTGGTTTCAGGTCTTAGAAAAGAGGACAGAATGTTTATAATGCATTTAACCGAACAAACTAGAAAGAACTCGAGAAAATGCTAAACCTTTTTAAAATCATACTGAATGTTTTTTTTCCCTAGATTTACCATCCTAAACGCAACACAAAATACAGAACTCAATAAAGGATGCTCACCCACCTACCTGCTTGACCTCCCCTAATCAATGACTGTGATTTCTAAATAAGTTCCTAACAGATGCAAGATTCAACGCTCTGCTCAAATTACTTGGAAAAAAAAAAAAGAATACGGTGAATTGCTGGTAAGCAGGTTAACAGGTTGTACAACAATAAGACATCGGTGTGCTTCACCATCAGAAGTTTTATGTATATTAAATGTCCCAAGACGCATTTATTTAGATGAACATATATTTAGACAAACGTATATTTAGCATCATCTCTTCTAACTCTGTTCACTATTGAATGAGTATGATCAACTGTAACTTCTATCAGTTTTAGCTTCAGCTTTCAATTTTATTATTGCATAGAAACGTGCATGTTGATTATAAGGAATGCAAAAAGTACAGATGTCAAAAGTGTATATATTTATTATAACATTGCACAAACATTGTATATTTTAACAAATACACTCACAATTGCATACATGTGCATCTATACGGATTATAAAAAGAACAAAAAAACACTACGTTTAGCTTTCAATCTTCCTTATTTAGTATATTTATTTGCAGTCTGATATAATATTTTGACACAATAAAGAACCCTTTAACCATTAACTGGTAACAGTTGCATACATTTCTAACCACGTGAAAAGGAGCATTTTGGGATTTCAGCTCAAGTGAAAGATTTATGAGAAAAACTTTAGTTTAAACATTACCAAGCAGCACCACCTATAGGCTATTTCTTCAGTCACTCAGAAGACATTTTAGTCCTTACAAATCCGCATTCTGCTGTCAGTGTTACAGACACACAGATCACCACAGATAAACCTTATTTTTTTTTTCCTTCTTTTTACATTTGTGGTAGTTTGAAACGCCTCACATGAACCAATCCAAAAACCTCCTCATCATGTTACACCTAGCTACAGTAACCACATTAATTTTAACTATACGTTTTTACATTACCACTACAAATGTTCATTCTTTAAACATGAAGTATATACTTTAAACATGAAACATGTGTAAGAAAAACATGCATGACTTGTGAAGTAACAAAATAACCAACAGGTTTAATTATTAACGAGTGAATGAACTGCATTAGTTAACAGTATAAAGGCACAAGTGAAGAGTTATTTGTGAAGGCATGCGTGTCAATGTAAATAGCACTAGTCACATGTTCTTTAGTGTGATCGCCTTCATGTTCCTGGCTTCTCAGCAGTGGCAGCTGTTCATAGGCTTTGGTGGTTAAGTTAAAAAAATCCAGATCACAAAAAGTGAATGTAAGAATAGCTTCAGTTAAAAACAGACATGAAATGAAAGATGGCGTATAAGAGGTAACTCGACAAGAGCTCTAAGAGAACATGGTGTTGCGCTGGTTTGAATTTGCAGATTGTTCAAAGAACATGAAATCCTGTGAGAGAGAAAAGCACAGAAGTTTAGAACAAAACTGATCACATACAAGAAGTCCTTTCAACAAATGCTCACTCAGTGATACAGCTTCTAGCTGGCATATTATTCATTATAATATTTTGTTTATAAAATGTCCTATAAAAGGACATCATATTATAATTTTGCTCACAACTCATCACCCGTAACATCACCAATAATGCATGATCACCTCTTGTCTCAAAAACAAAATCCCATACTCTTGCTTACATTCAAACACTGCTTAGCACATCACTTTAACACAAACTATAAAACAGGGTTCTTCCGACTTAAGTTTCTGTTAAGTTTGAATTTGAAGAGAAACTCTGATGCCAACTCTAACTTTTTACCAGTAAACCCCAGACTCCGGTGGAGCAGCAGCCTACTCTAGCAGAACAAGCGGAGTGAGGAACAAGTGGTGTGGATGACGTAGGTGGAAGCGCTGACAGTCAAAGATTGGCTGATGGCTAACGCTCAAAGCTAACAAAAGCTAGAGTGTAACAAACTCTGTTTACATCAAGCGGCAACCTCCACTCTTTCCCTCACGATACACTATAGGAAGGAACCGGACTTGTAATGGCTGGACTCACCACTAGAGGCTGTAGCTAGAAGTGAGCAGATTTTCATAAATACCCATGTTAAAAATGGGCAAATTTACAGCTGATACCTCAAAGCTTTTTGATTTCCGTCACTAGTTTTGTCCATGACAACTCTGAAGGGTGTATTTTTATTCCTTTTTTCGGTTGTTTCAAACTTTTAATTTTTGCATAATTATTTGCAAATTTTGCATAATTTTTGCATACTTACATCTTTTGGTAAGACATGCTCATTTGAATATCATGCTCTCACTATCACTTCTCCTCTTGTCATGCACATCCTCACCATATACCGCCCACCTGGAGAACAGCTCTCCACTTTCCTGGAGGAGCTTGATTGTCTGCTCTCCTCTTTTCCAGAAGATGATAGCAGCCCACTCATTGTATTTGGGGACTTTAATATACATCTTCACAAACCAAATGCTACCGACTTCCACTCACTCATGTCCTCCTTTGACATGACTCTTGTCCCTACCACAGCCACACACAAATCAGGAAATCAGCTAGATCTCATTTACACACGCAGCTGCTCTCCGGATCATCTCACAGTTACTCCTCTGCACACATCTGATCACTTCTTCATCACGTTCAAACTCACACTGCCTACAAGCTCACACTCAACACCACCCCCTGTCACCTTCCGACGTAACCTTAAATCCCTTGATTCCTCTCTCTTTTCTTCCGCTGTGTCCTCTGGAAACTTTTCCTCTTTTACACCTGGAAACTTTTCCTCTTTAAACACTCACGATGCAACAACCGTTTCTGCTCCACACTCGCTACATGCCTCGATCAACTATGCCCTCTCTTCCAGGCCAGCCAGAATAACACCATCAAACCCTTGGCTGTCGCACGCTCTCCGGGAACAGAGGTCCACCCTCAGATCGGCAGAGCGCAAATGGAAGAAATCAAAGAGCATGGCAGATCTCGAAGCGTACCAAACTGCACTCTCAACCTTCTCAAGCAAGGTACAAGACGTGAAGACAACATACTACCACGACAAGATTGAACATGCCAAGGACAGCCGAAAGCTCTGCAGGACTTTCAACTCACTCCTCTGTCCACCCCAACCTCCCCCGGCGACCTCTTTCACTGCAGATGACTTCGCTGATCACTTCATAGACAAAACCCTCACCATCAGCCGGCAGTTTGCACCACCTTGCACCCAAATTCAGCCACAGTCCTCGACACCTTTCATGTCCACGTTCACTCCACTCACAGAAGATCAGGTGTCCAAACTCCTTCTCTCAGCGCATCCGACCATTTCCCCCTCGATCCCATCCCCTCTCACCTTCTACAAACCATCTCACCTACCATCACGCCTGCCCTCACTCACATCATCAACTCGATCACTACCGGCATTTTCCCCAATACCTTCAAGGTGGCCAGAGTCACCCCGCTTCTCAAGAAACCCACACTCAACTCATCACTGGTGGAAAATTACAGACCTGTCTCTCTGCTGCCCTTCACTGCAAAACTCATCGAGCGGGACGTCTTCAATCAGCTCTCTACCTTCCTGACTAATAACATCAAACTTGATGACAATCAATCAGGCTTCAAGAACAGACACTCAACTGAAACAGATTTGTTGTCTGTAACGGAAGCGCTACGAGGGGCCAGGGCTAACCACAGATCATCTGCCCTCATCCTACTAGACCTCTCTGCAGCGTTTGACACAGTCAACCATCAGATCCTTCTCTCCACTCTTTCTGCGATGGGCATCACTGGAACTGTACTCGATTGGGTTGAGTCCTATCTCACTGGTAGATCTTTCAGTGTTGGGTGGAGGGGTGAGGTCTCAAACACTCATAACCTACTCACCGGGGTTCCCCAGGGTTCAGTCCTTGGCTCCCTTCTCTTCTCCATCTACACCACCTCCCTGGGCCCCTATCATCCTCAGACACGGATTCTCCTACCACTGCTACGCTGACGACACTCAACTCTATCTGTCGTTTCCCCCTGATGACCTGTCAGTAACTACCCGCATAACTGACTGCCTGAACGACATCTCTACTTGGATGAAGAACCATCACCTACAGCTCAACATGGCCAAGACGGAACTTTTGGTAATCCCAGCTCATCCCTCTGTGCATCACGACCTCACCATCCAGCTGCAATCCTCTACAGTCACCCCTTCTCCTACAGTCAGAAATCTTGGAGTGATTTTGGATGAACAGCTGTCCTTCAAAGACCACATCACAAAGACAACTCCAGTGTGTAGATTTGCACTGCACAACATTCGAAAGATCAGGCCCTTCTTAACTGAGCATGCAACTCAACTCCTGGTTCAGGCTCTGGTCCTCTCACGTCTGGACTACTGCAACGCTCTCCTAGCAGGACTTCCATTAAATATGCTCAAACCTCTGCAGATGATCCAGAACTCTGCAGCTCGTCTTATCTTCAAGGAACCGAAACAAGCTCATGTTACTCCCCTCTTCATCACTCTTCATTGGCTCCCCATTGCAGCTCGGGTTAAATTCAAATCGCTAACGCTGGCATACAAAACTATCTCCAGATCAGCCCCTGGCTACCTCCATGAGCTCATACGCTCCTACATGCCTTTCAGAAGCCTGCGCTCAGAGAAGGAACAGCGACTTATGGTTCCTTCCCACAAGGGCAGAAGATCTCTCAGCAGAACCTTTTCTTTCACTGTCCCTGGATGGTGGAACAAACTCCCTGATCCAGTCAGGAAAGCAACAACACTAACAGCTTTCAAAAAGCAACTGAAAACTCTTCTCTTCAGAGAACACCTACTATAAAAAGAAAGGAGAGAAAAAAAAAAGAAAAAAAAAACTACCTTCTTTTTTCCCTTTTCCCTTTTTCTTTATTTTCTTCCTCTACTTCCTCACTGCTTAGGTTTATTGATCAGTTGATACAATTCTATTATAAGAAGCTGTGATAGACTTTGACGTTGTAACAAATTGCATATTGTCTCTCCCCTAATGTAAGTCGCTTTGGACAAAAGCGTCTGCCAAATGCATAAATGTAAATGTAAATTAAGGGATGAATTAATAGAGCGAGAGCCACTTATCTAGAGCTGATGTATCGTTCTTCCAGCTTTCTGATCCACCAAATAACTTATTTTGTAGTAAAGCTGTATATTTTGTCGTGTTTTAAGTGAGAAGTGTTTGAATGTTAAAGTAGCTAAAATGACCTACTCGCTGAGGAACATTACAAGTACAGGCGCGAGCAGGAGGGTTTTTGATTGTTCAAGAACAAGCTCTTTGGTTATCCTGCCACTAAAACATCTCAGTCTCATTAAAGAAGCAGGTTTTAAACTGAAAACCGTGAGGTTTTTGATACTGAGAAATGCTCCTTACTTTATTATCGGGGTTGTCCCTATTGATCAGACCCCATATGATTTTGCAATGATCAGAATCAGGAAAAATATATTGGGCCAATTTTTGTTTTTAGCAGTACGGTAACTTTTGTAGGTTAATAACAGCAACACATATAAAAACACTCTTTCAATAAAAAACTAAAAACAACATAACACATTTTTACTAACATGTTCACATTTCATTTTGAGAAATGTATGTCCTTTGTTAATGTTGCGTTAAGCTGCTATGATGTTATTTTCATTATAAAATTTTTAATTAAGGCCAAGTCAAACACTTATTTTTTGTGATTGGGTTAAATGTCATCAAACCTAGTTAAATTAAATATGCTTTTATTTTGATTTAAAATGGCAGTAAAAAAAGAAATAGATGGTTGTCTTTCCATTAATGGATAATAAAACAGAAACTTTTTGTCTTTTTGTCTTAATCTATAATCATTAAAAATTAGAACAAGCTTGTGATCGACTCAACTCATTTCGCTAATAAATCATGTTTTTTATTTGCAAAACATTGATGTTAGATGAGATATCAAAAGATAATTTCCTTAAAAAAAAAGCTATTCAGGATTCACTAAATAAGTATATAAACACATAATAAAAAAGTAAAACTGTCAAATAATTTTGGTCAATACCGGTTTCAAAAGTTCTGTTCAGTTAACCTTTGAAAAAATAATTCTGATAATACTCACAATAAGGAAGCATGTGCCCAAGAGCACAGCCTTCATCTTCACGTCCAAGTCCAGAGGGAACTGAATGCCAAAGTTATCTGCATCAGTAAAGGCTTCTTTTAGCAGGCCGCTCCACTGCTTACTGATTCGACCAATGGGATCCCCGGTACCGTCCTTGCCTTTAAGCTTAGGGAAAAGCAGGCAGCAATGCAAATCTCAAATGAGAAACATGAACCCACCAGCTCCAAAACTATCACTAGAGCATTTGCATCTGTGACATGTGACATGTCTACAAACACTGGGGCTTACCTCAAAGTTGACATCACTGCAACAGTTGCAGGCCAAGCAAGGCCCCTCAAGCTTCATCAAGGTCTCTTTGTTGGGGCCCTGGATGGAGAACTTGGGGTAACAAGGGTGCCAGTCCTGCTTCACATACCCGATGGTTGTTCCTGGAGGTGCCTGGACCTCCATCTGAACAGAAAGTAACGTTTCAAAAGAGGTCAGCACTATGGAAATACTGGTTAAAGTCATTAGAAATCATTGGGAATGAAAATTAAAATTTATCATGATTTAGCATAAGGACATTTTCATTTATCCAATCATTGATATCAGCTTATTTAGCTTTGAAATGTCATTTCTGTGGAGACAGAGCTGGGCGAAAATAAAATATGCAGCACAAACTTAAGACAGAGCGTGACTTTGCCCTTACTCTTCCCGGGGGTCCAGAGTGACCCTATGCCATTTATAACTCAGAATTCAAACATATGTCCATGTCAGTTTTACTCCGTGAACACTTTTGAAGACTCACCAGCTGTCTGCTAATTTAGAGTACCTGTGACGTGGAAATTTAGTAAGCATATACATATTTTAATATTTGAATACATTTTGTGACCCATTTTACCTGTTCATAAATATACAAATACATTTGGATGATAGAACACACATTAATAATATACACATATTTCTTACACATATTAATAATATATTAATAATAATTACATCTAATAATAGGAATAATAATAATTAAATCATTTATATAATAAATCGGCATAAAAAGTGACCAATTACACATACAGGTTAAAAATAATTTTTGAATGGCATCTTATAGTAAAATAATGCGTCCAATTTAATGTATTGTAATTTAATGTTATCTGTACATAAATGCTATCAACTTTGCTGGTTTAAAAACTGTGAGCGGCAGTACCTCTTGCAGGCAGCAGGGGCACCAGCAGGAGACACAGCGGTAGGGTCGGATCAGTCGGATGACCTCGCGGTCTGTGTTGTCCTTGATCTTCATGTCAAAACTTCGCAGGGCACCACAGCAGTTACGAGTGCAGCAGTCGTTTTTCTCTTTGGCAGAGAAGATCTTCTGACCAAGGCTGTTCTTGACTTCATACTGGTTGTTTGTCTCAAAGCCGATGAAAGCTGTAGATGCAGGTTAAACAATGTTTGCAACGTCTACACTATCTCTGTGTATATATTGTGTAACTGTGCTAGGATGTATGTATGTTGATGGACTTCATGCAAACCATAAACAGCACATGATGTCACAGGATGACACAATAGCAGCATTGTACCGGTTATAGACAGGTCAACAGCACCCAATTGCTGAATTAAGGTCACAAGACTGCCCATAACAGCTCGCTGCAGACAATGCGTTTGAGTTCAATTGTTGGCATTCCTGATTAATCATCAACTGACAACACAATAATCTCTTTCACGGGATCTCAGCTGATCAAACTACTGTTCTTCTCTTTTATGGTTGCTAGGGTCCAGGGGTGTTTCTTGGGACTGAGAACATTGGAGGCTAAGCCCAGATTCTTATTCGGAAGTCCCTATAACAGTAAATATAGGGAAACCCACCCAGGGAAATTGAGAGGGGTTACATTTTATCAAAGCAGAGGACTATATATTTTAACAATCTGTATATTTGGCAAGAAAACCAGTGATTTAGTCTAGGTGACGAACATTGTACGACTATGCATATCGTTTAATGAATTTCAGTGTTTAATTAGCAACCAAAATAAGAAAGAGTACACATAGATGGTTGCCAAGAAATTCTCATAATTAAATTTTTTCATACATTTTAAACAGTTGCTTTTAAAATTTTTACTGTTTTAGTAACCTAGCTAACCAAGTGCTTCTTAATCATTTATAAACTGCCATCAAATCTCAAATGTTCTTCAATAGCTATGATTTCGAAGAACACTTGAGCATGATCTCGTATTTGATTGGCCACCTGTGTACGTCACGTATTTAGCTGCCAATCGCGGTAGTTTGTCTTTTTGCAGAGATAGAGAAAAATCGTCACACACAGGTGCACAGAAATCACATGGATGTCCTTTCAGTAAGTTTTTAGCTCATGTGCTGTTAAAATAAAGTAGTAAAACATCATATTTTCTGTGGAAAAGTAATCGGAAGTGTAGCACAGCTGCAGTCACAGGAAGGTTTCACTCCCCCCTTTTTTTGTTGTTTGCGCACATCAAGCGAGCAATATATTGTGACGAATGCAAAAGAATGAATACATTGATTGAAACAGCTCTGTAGCTTGTTGCATGCATTACACAGATTAAAATTAGGCCTCGGTCATTTAGTTAGTGAGGTTAAATCTTGATGTATTGAGGCAAAAAATGTGGCTCTTTGAATCTGCAAATATTTTAAAAGTCAGCCAGCATTTCTTCTGAAATTAAATTATCCGAGGCTAAAGAAAAATCATTTAGGGCTAAAGCCATAGATGCCCAAGCAAGGCGACGCTCCAGTATCTCAGTTATATATATATATATATATATATATATATATATCTTCATATCTCAAACAACCCAAAAAGAGAAGATGATATTATAAAACAAAGTAGGTGTGAATACAACTGCACAGTGTTCGAATAGATCTAGTTTTAAAAAGAAGAATTAAAAACAAGCTAGTTTTTTGTTACATTAATAAGAAACAAAAGTGACTTGAAGGGTGTTAAAGTCTTAAAGTTGATAACTGGTATTAACCCCTTCTTCCTTTATGAATTAGTGCTTAGTTTGCAATGGTTGGCTCATACTCTGTTGACATCACTGTGAGATGGAGGAACTGTGAAAAAAAAAGGTTTTCACAACCCTTCAGCCTCACTTCCACTGACTTGTTAAGTTTTGGGTTTCCAACTTCTTTAAAAACTTCATGATGAATTATTTTATGTGTGTTCGCAAGATTTAGACTCACCCTCTAACAACTCCACTTTCTGGTGAATAAGGAGCTGGTCAATCTAAAAAGAAGAGAACAAACTTAACAATGCATCATAGTTTTTGCATGTGAAGACGCTTTGGCAGGTTTCATTATTAGTTTTTTTTTATCTTAGCTTTTCTTTCGTGTTTGAGCTCCACTATAATAAGCCTCATTTAATGTTGTTTGATGGCATATTAATAAACTGGAATTGAACTTTAGATTAAAAGATAGATTTTAAACAACTTCAATTGTTATGGGTTCATTACTGTTTTAAACCCTCCCACTCAGAGAAATAGGTTGATATGATTGGTTACCAGAGAAAAAAAAAATAAAGAGCAACTACACTGAATTAATTGGAACATAAAAGTATCTTATTTTGTTTGCTTTCTACAAACGGGTAAGTAGGTTTTATGCAAGCAAATGTGATAAAAAAAATATATATTGTCATCTTTCAACTGCTGTCAGTAGTCTGTAAGAGGCCCGCGCAATTGTGTGGTCTGCCTTATGGACAAACATGGGACTGTTAATGTGACTTTCTGATAATTAAAGATTTGTAACTCTGTAACAAGCCGGTACTTGTTAATGTTTGGTTAAATTGTTTTCTTATTTTAATCAGCCTTGACCACAGCATGGCCATTTCAGGAGATTGCGAATTATTGGGTATTCTCCCCTCTTGAAAAAATGCGTTACTGAAAGTTCTTCCTTGACAGTGCTTAAAACCAACTGTGACAAACGCACAATTGTTTTATTCAAATTTTATTTTAATAAGCCTTCAATACAGCATGGCCAGACATTACATTGAAATTGCTAATCATTTACATTTGAGGCATCCATCATCATGTCACTTAGTAGATGAGAAGAGCAAAAAGAGATTCTTCATGTGTCTGTTTTAAGAGGAACCTAAAGATGTTTCTATGTCATTAAACACTTCCATGAGGTTCAATCCCCATCTTCTCCTCTCACAGAATGTGTTATGGAAGTTGTGCATTGACAGTGCTCACAACTAATTTCTCCTTCTCCTATCAGTATGAAGCTCTGGGTCTTCCTAGTACGTCCTATCTGACATCTTGAGAGGAAAACTTGCTCCCTTCTGATGTTGCTGCCATTGAATTGTAACCTGTCTTAACACAACGGAACATCTTACTATAATAAAACATCTGAAACGTGCCAAATATTCTATCCTCAAGCATTTAAATCACTTGAAAGACTGTTTTGTTATGTTTATGAGGTAAAAACTCCCAATTTGGGGCGTCAATGATTCATGCTGTTTTAGGGGCGTGTCGCTGAGGATTTAAACCGAAATTGATGAATGGTAAGCAAATGTGCGATTGTCAATCAATATTCAGGGGTGGGGAAATAGCATTGTTAAAAACAGCTCATGATTTGCAACCCATTTGGCAGAAAAGACTCAAAGAAATTAAACCACAGCATTAATTTTAAAAATTTGTGTTCGATAATATTGTCCCTTTAAACAAGCCATTGCTTACTTGCGTGAGGTACTCCAGACCAGGTGGCACTCCAGCGGGCACAGACACAGGTGCAGGCATGGGTCCTAGAGAGGGTTGTGAGGGAGATGGAGGCACAACATCAGAATCTTTCATTCTACGATACAATTTGTACAAATGTATGTCAATATAGTAAGATAAAAAAGGTTAACTTCGATGGGTAATTCTTCATAATAAAATGAAACAAAAATAAATGTTTCATATTAGTAATGCAAACAAACATTATCTCACATCAGCAGTCAATATTTAAAGTATTAGATTAGAGCTGTTCAAATAGCTTTTTTGAGTTTTAAGACCTCTCATCTCGTCTTTGTTGTTTACCGAACTCAGATAACAAAGGTCAGCTGGAACAATAAAAGCTGTTTAAGTGGAAACTTGTGATGGAAGACAAATAGCATGTGCTACCATCATTTGGAGGGAAAAAAACTACAGCAAAAGCAGAAGGCTATGTAGCCCTTTAGATGAAAAGTTTACAGAAACACATTTTGGGCAATGATGGGTTACAGTATCGGACACCCAGGTGTTCTATAGCAGGGATGTCAAACTGAAACTCCAGAAGACCAACACAATAACCTGAACATTTTTACTGGAACCTTAATCAAACACCTTAGACCTTGTACTAACATTTGTGTGGATTTCTTTCAAAAACTAAATAGCTGCAATTGTACAAATGCACATAGGATTTTATTTTTTTAATAATAATAAAAATTTTATTTATTCATCTTTGCGCATGCTTAGTTAGACAACATGGGAAATTATTTTATGCATACCTGAAACTAAGAGGGTATAGCATGTATTATATCAAGAACATTAAAAAAGGAAGAAAAAAGCGAGTGTATTTTATAAAATGTTGTAATTGCAATTTCAGAGTTTAACAACTAACCATTTGATTAACAACATATATTCTTGTTAAACAAAACAACAATTAAATTACATGAAATGCTAAATATAGCCATATTAAATGTGAAGAATTTAATTAAGCCATTGCTATTTTTTCAAACAAACCCTGCCACTCCGTTAATAATATAGGTAGGATCAAAATTAGACGGGTACAATTTTAATAATTAAAATCACTATATACAGTATATATGCAATAATAGTAAACATTGTAATTTGCAACAACAACAAAAAAAACTATAACTATAATAAAAAAGTAGATAACTTTAAAATTTGTGTTTTTAATCACACATTATGTTTATACACTGTTACATAGACTGTAGCAGTCACCAAAGGACTACAATAAACCATATGCGAGAAAACTATGTGGGCATGCTTTGTGCCCGATGAAAAGCAAGACTCAATGTTAATAAATCTCAGCGTGAGCATGAAAGCTGATGTAATCAAGGTTTTGTATGATCGCAAAGTCCCTGATCTCCCTAATTAAAGCTGAATGTATGTTTGTTGAAGTACAGTTGGAATAAAAACTGTGCATGGGGTTGGCCCTCCAGGAATTCAGCTTGACACCTCTGCACTATACAAACAAAATTGCTCTGTAGAGCATTCATCTTGACTAAAAACATGCCCAGAACCACTTCATCATTATTCCTCTAATTTACAAACTCTGGTTTACATAATCTCAAGTTTCATTCACTGTGACCTGACAGCTGTTCATCAAATAATGCCCAGAAGTACATTTGCATAGCTTTCTAAACTGTTCAGCTAAACTTTTAAAAAAAATCTCACCTTAGTTTGTTTTTCATGTTTTGGGGAAATTATTTCCACACTGTATTAAGGGTTAGGGCAAGATTAGGGAAGCCATCCCAACTGTGAGCAAGATCTAATAAACTGGACAAATCGAGCCACTAGATAAACACCAGTTGAATTTTCAGGACTCAACCTTTTGAAGATTGAAGTGAAATTCTACAGAAAATTCCTCTATATTTTATCTCAACTTCCATTTCAATGTTTTTAATTCAAGATGAATTCATTCAAGATTCACAAGCGTCACAAGAACCTTTGTACTCTGCAGCGAACTAACACAACTGATCAATAGACAACTCTTATTTGAATAAAGAATTGAAAATAATAGGTGTACCTCCATATGGCTGTCCCTGGTGAGGGCCGGGACCTCCTGGACCAGGCTGATACATGACTGGCTGATCTGGGACTGGCTGGTACCCTGATTGAAACCCTGGTGGTGGTGCGTTGTACCCAGGGTCTCCATACCCGCCTACAGGATAGGGGGGCAAGGCAATCCCACCCTGCTGAGGCATTGGGTACGGAGGCTGCTGTGGTGATGGGTAGCCTGGTTTAACAAATTTAATTTAATTCATTTTAGTCAGCCTTCTCAACTTCGCACTAAGGTACAATAGCAGGATGTGTCTGTCAATTATTAAAATCCACTTGCGTGACAGATATTAAAGTGCCTTCAGTCAAGCTACTATAATGCTTGCTGTTACACGGAGTCTAGGGTTCAAGCATAACAACAAACATAAGAAATGAGTGAACATGATGAAAATTATTAATCATATTATCTAATGCCAAAGTTAAAAAATTTCATAAGCTCAAAGTTTTTCTTTAGAGCGTGTCTCAGTTATGATTTACTAAATCTCAATTATGACCGTGTGACTTAGCTGTCAATGGAGTTCTTTAGAGGGAAGTTATTGGGTTTTTGTTAAAGTAATGCTTTTAGGGCTTTTAATGCTCTCTTGGCAGGCTTGCAGAACAATGTAGTTCTAAGAAGGTGGAAGCCTAATACAAAATAGCTTATATAATAGCTGTAGCTAATACAGCTTTGTAGCTTTTTGTTCATGTTACACAGACTTAAATGGAAATAATTGTTAATTAAGAACAAACATTTTTGTCAAATAACTGGAAAAGCAAACATTTAAATCTGAAAGCAACTTTACTCAAGTCTTAGTAAACATGAATGATTAAACAAAAAGACAAATATATATATAAGATACATGTCTCCTAATTATTAAGTACTATCTCTTAATAAGACGTCACATCACAGAAAAAAGAACTTAGGATCTCATACTTAAGACTCAGCATCTCATAATAATTTTCTTTGGTGAATGCAATGACAATTTCAAACATTTTTAGCGCTGGCATACACAGTATCAAATTTGCTCAATAAATGCAGATTTTTGACCTCTAGTGGGAAAAAGGATATCTTGTACCTTTAAAAATGTCTACAAATGGATACCACAAGTGACTACTTGGTTTAAAAAGAGACTTTGGTTGTTGTTTTTTTTTACTTTTGGTAGGAGATAGGTTTGGTAGGAGAGGCTTTCTACATGGTACATGCTCTCAAATCTTGTAGTAAAGACGTTTGCACTGGTATGTACAATGCAATTATATCTGTCTGTGAAAATCCCACCTCAGGGATTTGACTTAGAGCCTGTGTTGAGCGGATTGGTAAGTGGCTGGACCAACAGACGGATCCTCTTCAATCACTTAATACAGGGAAACTCAATTATAAAATTATTTATACATCACATTCGTTAGGAAAGTATAGCAAGATGAAAGATGTCAAATTTAGATGCTTTATGTTGCCTTTGTGTTAATTCTAATGGATATATTTAGACGTCAGCAAACATGCCTGGCATTCCACATGAAAAAAACGCAACTCATAAAAATCATCAATTGTAGAAGAGCTCATTAATAGTTCATTGTGATCACCATATTGACTATTACCATAATAAATCAATCAGAAAACCAGTAATGCACGTGCAACTGTAATTAAATAGTTAATATTTACGTAAACATCTACTAAGACTCACTAAAGCAAGTGACTGAATTTTTCAGTCAAGTTCTGAGATTGAGTGAAATGAGGATCAAATAAATCGAACGCAAACGGGGGAAATATATGTTTTAGGTTATATGTGAATCTAGACAATTATCAGTTCTAGAATAAATTTTTTTTTGTACTGTGTAAAACATCTAAAAAGGGACAGAACTTCCCATGACTATTAATCTGATTAATAATCTGAATAATGTATTGATAATTTACAAAAAAAAAAATTTTTTTAATAATTATTAAAAAAAAGAGCTGAGCCAAAGTGCTGAACAAAGAATAAAAACCAAAAAACTCCCCTTAGCTATATTGTATGACAATCTTAGTGAAGACCTTGTCATATAATATAAATAAAGACTATTAAGTTGGTAACCACTGTAGTTAGTCAACCAGAATATGGGGGACCTAGTGCCCTCCTTCACACAGCACTCTTAGTACACTTTTATTTTCTCTGATCACCTTTACGTTTCAAGACTACTTCTATGCAAGAGGGTTATAACAACAAAACCCACAAGACCGTCATACTATACAACATACCATCAAGGTATTGCCTCCGTAATAAGGCTTGAATTTAGTCCTGGACTTATCCGGACTGGAATGGATCGTTCAAGTAGTAACTTGAGGTTTCAATGTTACAGCCAAGCTAACCAACGCTAACTCTTAGCACCAATGAACAGAATAAATTAAATTCTGAAAACATCTGGTAACCAGTGCGTAAAACAGCCAAAAATTCATACAAAAAATGAAGGAGGCTAAACAGCAGAATCACCTTCATTTGGCCCCTTTCAACATTCAAAAGCCCACACCACATGCCATACTAATAACCAACTTCACATTTGAAAAACAACCAACCTACATGTTTAAACAAAAACAAAAAACAATGTCTCTTTATTCAAGTGAGCGTCATTTGAATGGGTGAAAGAGTATTTTTGACACTTCAAATTTCCCTAAACCTCAGCACTTTTTTTCGTTAACTCTTAATTCTCAGCATTTATGATTTTTAAACAAGAATACTACGCTAAACCATTACAAGGCTAGTTTTCAGTTTCCCAGCTATTGTCTTCTTGTCTTCTCAACACTAGTAGCCACGAGGCGCAGCATTAAGAATGCATTCATCTCCAGCAGAGAAAAGACCTCATCGTGCACCGACGTGTCTGGGATACCCAAGCTTGCTCTTTAAAAATATCCTTTAATATAGGTAAAGACATTCCTGAGAGGACAACCCAAAACTAAATTTAGCCAGGAAGCCATCTTAAATCATATTGGCACTCCATGCAATTACCAGAGAGCCATTAATATGAATTAATATTAATTTGGGCAATCAAAAAAGGCTAGAGACCCAACAATTTAAGCAAGCTTCTAAAGAACTTAAAGGTTTCTGTTAGTGGAAAAAGACCAGCTTGCAAAACCCTTTCAATCGTTTTCTTGACTACATTTCTGGTAAATATCTCTTGCTGTTTCCATAATGTCTAGCAGCGAAACAGAATCCAGGCTCTCGCTCAATGCTAATTTGATTCTCAAGACATGACACATGGATTTGCAACCCTCTTCCGTCATCCTCTTCATGGTCATGTGTTCGAGGCACAAACCATTAAGCTAAGTGCAGAGTGGGAAAACCTTGCATCTTGTACATTCGACTTCTTTAATTAAAAATGTCATCCATAATGGCTCCAGAAATGAACTACTACATGGAAGTGGTTCACGAGCATTATCTCACAGTTTTAATTTCTCAGAGTAGTCATGCAGGGAGTGTCTTCCAGAAAGGGAAGAAAAAGGAATGTAAGGACTTGGAAAGCAAACCACCTCATTCTTAAAACAGACAGCCCACATGCAATGCAACGATGAATCATTCCTGACCTCTCGAAGACGGTTAGATTTGGCAAGTTTGGAGATTTAACCCTCTCAACGAACCAGTTTCTCCGCCTCTTCAGTAAACACATGTTCACCAAAACAAAGCATTGGGGCAAGCCCTCTTTCAACAGGTTCGTTTCTACATTGCAATTCCTGAACCAATTAAATTTGGTAGAATAACAATAGAATACTGTTCATCAATATGAACGAAACAGTGTGTAACAGAAACCCTGAATCCATTAAGCCCACTCCCTTCAAAGATGAAATCTAACGAGGTCAAAAACTCACTTTACCTGTTTTTGAGGACAAAGCATATGTCTCCATATGTCATCAACTGGTGTATTGTTAAAGTCACTTCTTGGGTTGTGGTTTATTCATTGCCTCATGCTCAGTAAGCCGTAAATTCTATCCACAGAATGTAATTTGTAGTATTCAGAAGTTTTTTTTGTAGTATTTTACGAGTGGATTTCTATTTGTTTCAATTATCTTCTACATTTTTTCTGTACATTCCATGATCAATGAGAATTAATGGAGGATGCTGAATTATTAATGAATTCGCTAGAATCGTGACTCAGACTCTTAGAATTGCCAGTTCCCCAGCAAAGGGAAACAACGTCTGACTAAGCCTAAATCACACATTCTACACAGTACACAGATGGCTGCTACCGGAAAACTTTTGCCATCTTAAATAAGCATATAAGCGAGCAAGCAGCAACCACCCAATCCCACCCACCTTATTGTTGCAAACTGAGGACATGTATATGGACACAATTTTTTCAAATGAGGCCCTTCCTGAAAAAATTCTTTCCACAAGAAATACCATGAAAATCAACAATCAACAGCATGCTACCTCAGAGGGTGGGTTATAATGTGAACGCTTGACATGTTGGCCTATTAGAAACCTCCAAAAGATTATTGATAGGTTCCAGAAGAACAAACTGTGCATGACTGTTTTTTTCATCTTTGGCTGGCATTTTCACTCGGTTACACTGAACTGGGTTTGTAGGAATTTTTGCCATTTATTGAAAAACAGAATCGAGGATCTATCGTTCCAACACATTAAACAAAAATGTATGGATGATGTCACAGATGTATCTGTAGTTTTGCACAAGCTACTGGAGGTACACACCACAAAGAAGGAAACAGGTGACTACAACCACTTTCAGCTTTGCAAATTGCTAGGTTACAGTCTTAGTTTAATGAGGTCTATCTATGGTCAAAGTTTTTTTCCACGGAAGTGTTCAAGCAGGTTTGGTGCAGTTGTATTAAACTGGAGGAAAATTAGCCCCATCCTTCCACATCACCACTCAGGTCATGATAAGTTTCCCACTGATGGCCAATCCTTTGAATCGCCCTTCATTCGCATTCATATAACCCCATGCGGACCAAACTGCCACACAATTCTGAAATGTTTTAACTTTGTGTCAAGGCTTCACAGAGCCTGAGCTCTACGATTGGCCGAGGTGGTGCAGAACAAGCACTTTCACCCTCACCTTCTTGATATGCTCCTCAGATTAAACATGGGACAAAGGAGTCAAACTTTGGATATAAAGTAAATAACCTTATATTGTTATGTTTTGGTAAGCTAGAAGTTAGCATTTTTATCACACCACACTGGAATATCGCTCAATGTCTACAGCAGCAGCAGATGCTTCTATGGAGTTATGTTTATGTGATACATGAAGAGGTAAGTATAACCTTCCTTTGTTTACAACTTTGTTGTGTTTTGTTTAGCTAGTAGCATTCTCATCACGCCAATAATAGCACAACTATAGATGACTTTAAACTGAGATTGTGACACTCGAAAACAGTGTCATCGAAACATCGAAAAAGAGCGTGGAACAAATCCTTGCAAAATTTATAGTCGCCTGGGGAAAAATTGCTTACATTACTTTGAGTATGTCTCTCCTGTTCACTAGTTAGCCAGTGAGTTTTCAAGCAGAGAATGGGAGCGGTCACATCATCCAGGAGGATGCTGAACACTGGTGATGGATTCAGAGACGCATCCTCAAGTTTTAAAGTGTTCAGGTTGTCTAGAAAAGTAACTAAAACAACCGTCATGAATTATTACAACTAATAAAAGTATTTGTATTATTTGAATGATTAAATTGCAGACACAACAGTCCCAGTCTTCCAATCACTGTGTCACAAATTGTTGCTCGTTTAAAGATTCACATGCAACATCTGTCAGTTTTTCCTTCTTCAAGATATTAGCTTGATCCACTGTACACAATCTATGTGTCACATTCAACCTAAACAAACTGCAGACCCAGTGGAAAATCAGAAGTGGAACACTGCCACTTTTGTAGGATTGACTTCCTGCATTCCTCTCCCACTGACCTCAAGGACAACCATTTCCACCAGAAAACACAACTTCACTTCAACACAAATCAAACAGCAGCAGGAACACTTGGTGAGAAAAAATTTATAATATGATTTTAAAACACAGGATAAAGTAAACCATTCATAGACCATTGTCCAAGTCATTACACACTATACTGAAAAATATTGAAGGTGCATTATGTGTTACAATCAGGAAATAAATCAATCAATACATGAAGGAAATGTTCAGATAGTCACCTGGTGCAGACATGTGGACGGTTCAGACGCACTCGATCAGCACCACGATCTCTATGATGGTGAACACAGGAAGAAAGTTGAGTTTGTAAAAAAAAAAAAATACAGCAAAATGTTGAAAATAAACGTTTCAATGTAAAGAAGCATCCAACACAGGCTAAAAAGGTTACCTCCTGTAGAAAACACGTAAGTCCTAACAGTTTTATTCAAGGATGTTCAGCTTCGCCTTCATATATGATAAAGTCGAGGAACATACTGAACCAATAATGCAATGACGTCATGAGAGTGGGTGTGGCGACTCTGTTTATTAGATTGTGCTTATCGCCCGGGTTCATGTTTCCTCACAAAACACCAGCGAATGATTAGCACAAACATGGCGAACAAAACATGATAATAAAGGCGAAACTGCTCACAAAACAGCATCCACAAATGGTGATGTTAAAAACTACAATTTAACAACAAAATACAAAGTGTAATTAATCTAATTAAAGCTCCTGCTGATTCAATATTTCACACAACTAAAATCCTGCAGAAGCTAGCCATGCTGGAGCCAACAATGCTTCGAAAAAGAGACAACCCCGTCTGAAAACTCACTCACATCTCAGCCTTTGAGGGCAGGTACTCCACAGAAGAGCTGAAATGAAAGTCGCCTCGCAGTGGTTCCTGGTTGCAGCAGAGATTGCTGGTTTAGAGGAAGAGAGAGCCTTCGGTTCAGCTCTCTTTTTTCGCGCTATTTTTGCTAAATTAGTCTTGCGTTTGGAGCGTTTAAATCTACACGCAAAACGTGAAGCAGTCGTTTTCTTTATGAATCTAACTCCTCCCCTTTTATGACGCATGCAGATTAAAAACTCAAGGGAGACACAAGACTTCTATTAAGCAATAAAACTAGCTTACGAAAGCAAAGACGAAATTGTGCAGTCAAAAGATACTGAAGGGGAGCAAAACGTGAAGCGCTTGGTAGGTTTTCTAATAAGAGCCATCGATAGAGTGTTAGATGTTTTGTTACAGAGCGGAACTGTGAACAAATTCGCATATATCGCTTAGCATCGAACGAGAGGCAACACATTCCGACTGAAGATTCTATATTCTACAACACTTCACAACAAAAGCGGACTTTGTTTAAGCAAACTTTAGCTTTAGAAAGCTAGATGGACAAATGTTCTCGTCAAGAATGGAATCAACATCAATTGGTTTTTAATAGCTGTGGAAACTTGAACAAGTGGTTTGAGCTTTCTTCGCTCGATCTCACTCTCGCATGTCAATTAACGAACGCTCTGCGCACCCATCAGGGTTGCCAGATTGGAGCTGTAGTTTCCAACCCAAAATCGAGATAAACCCCACCCTCCTGAAAAAGAACCTGACCAAATCTCCACATACGTATTTATACATTTCCATATTACACTTAATAACATTCACAAGTAAACGCATAGCATATAAACATAACGTTTGGCCCGTTTTTAATATTTTCCCATTTATTGTATCTAAAATAATTTTAAAAATATATTTATTATATATCTTTACACATTTGTGGAAAAAAATTTCTTCCCCATAATGGCTTACTCTTTTCTTAAACTAAAGAGCCTTATAAAAATGTTTTGGTGCTTTAAAAAAACAATCTGGCAACATGAAACGACGCCCCCACCCCTGTGGTTTCCTTTTTTGCGCATGCGCACACCTAAATCACAAACATTTGCCGGTAATTTAGTGACTAGAATGCGTGTTATAACGGAGCTTTTAACTGGACCCTGGAAAATGACAAGAACAATATTGTTACATTTTATTTGTATTTTCCTTGTCATAGTTTTGCGTTTTATGTTGCTCTGCAAACAATATAAAAGCAACTGAAAACTCTTCTTTTCAGGGAATACATACTATGAATGTTTACCTTTTCCCTCTTTTCTCTTTATTTCTTCCTGCTATGGTTTATTGATCAGTTAATACAACTTTTACTGCGAGCGAACTGAGATAGACTTTGACTGTGTAACATATTCCATATTTGCTCTCCACTAATGTAAGTCGCTTTAGACAAAAGCGTCTGCTAAATGCGTAAATGTAAATTTGCATCACCTTGCAAGGTAATTAAAACGCAAAACTTTGTGAAATGTAATTTTTTTAATGTCACAGCAAAATGTACAGTGTTAATTCAATTTCAAAAATCTAACGTTTAACAGTGGGGTGATGCTTATATAGGTGTTCAAAGTGTTAATTTAACTCTTGATGACAATAATGTGGCGAATTTACTCTGTGTAAATCTACAGAAATATAAACATAAAATATTACTTTTTTATTAGCAAACCTCAAAAATCCTGAATATATAAGCATATATTTGTATGTAATTAAAAGGCGTGTTATGAGTATTTTCTAAAGTAGAGCTTGTTTAGCAACCTTATGGATACTAAAATAAAATTGTGACAATTGAACAGAACCACAACAGAAAAGAATCAGACAATAACCACTATTTGTCTGTTTTGGGGATTTTAATCTCAAACATTGGATTGAAGCCACAAAAACATTAAGATGTTATGCATCATTAGCATTTATAACATGAGATAAAAAATTCACTGGGTTAATTCAGCCCTCATACTGATGTGTTATTAGTTTGTGAGGATGGAAATATCAAATGAGGTTAATGAGCATATTGTATAGACTACACTGTAACAAAAAACAAATAAAATGAGCGTAAAAGATTTCATTGACTATTTTCCCCAAAGGGATAATTCAGTCAATTAATTATTTTTAGTCGGCTCCAATTTTGTTCTAGATTTTTTGACTGAATTATTATTTTATAATATAGTTTAAATTCTTAGTGGCTGTTATTGACTAGATTAAACCTTGCATTTAGGATACTAAACAAATTGCAACTTAATTCATTCACTTTAAGAAAACCGCTGTGTATGTGTATCTGTTGTTATGAATCCAATCAAATGGCAGGTTCTTACCTCAGGCTACTTAAACCTTTAGTTCAGTGAACATAAGATAAAATTATAAGTCTTATAACAGTACGTTAAAATTGCTTGTTACGTTGAATTATCAGAAGTGGCATTAGAAAAAGTTGTTACAGTGCCATCTTGTGGCTTCTCCTTTAAAAATGCACAACTTTACATGAGCTAACTGCATTGAGCTTCAATCCTGGACCTTCTTCAGTTTTTGTTTTCTTAATTCCTTTGAAATTCATGTAAAATGTATTGGATTTAAGACAACATTTGGGTTTGTTGAGTATTGATTGCTGTAACAAAAAATCTTAAGGACCGTCTGAGAACGATAAATTGTTAAAACAAATAAAATGATTCTGGAAAAAATGTTGGAAATAAGGGTGAACATTGAGGAGAAGAATCAAGGAGTTTTGAGGATTATGCATTGTTGTTTTGTCATTAAATTTGTGGAATGAGATTTTTCCAAAACACTGATCTGACTGGGTCCTAATAGAACCAAACAAACTTTGAGCCATTCAGCAGGAGCTTTCAAAATCTGAACGAGAAGCTATTGATCCTCTAACAAATCTCTAACAAAAGAAAGGTCCTTTTGGCTTTCTTAATTTCAATGCCCTACCCTGGCTTTAAAAAATAGCATACTGCACCTTTAAAATTAGTATATACTCGTATATGTTGAGAATAAAACTAAGGGCATAAGTAATAAAATGTTTGATACTTGGTACTTTTACCCAAGTATTACCAGATCTTTCATTTAAAATGTCCTAATGTAAAAAAAAGTTTCCTTACTTTGACATGTACTTGCCAACATCAGAAATGCATGCCAGTAAAGAAACACATTCTTTATTGTGTTTTGTTTAGCTTTGTTTAAGCATCATAAAAACATAGAAAAATATGCCAAAGGGAATTTAAATAAACATACAAGTCTGTAAAAGGGGATAAATAAATGTGTAAGTACATTGTAATCACCTAAATAGAGCAAAATCTGTAAAAAGTTAAAAAAAATAAATAAATAAAAAAAAAAGATAAGAATTTACACAAAATTCAAGATATTATTTTGTCACCAAACACTTAGCACTTAACACTTATATATATATATATATATATATATATATATATATATATATATATATATATATATATATATATAATACTCTGTAAATATTATACATATGTTGTCATATATTTTTACAGCAACACAAGGTTTTGACAATGCATTTGTTCCAAATTTAGAGCTCAGTGTCATTCTGAGTACTTATAGGGCAAAAACAAGAAGGCGGGATTGTCAGAAACTGATCTCCCACTCACTCACACTCATTTTGGGGTAATTAGAGTAATCAGTGGCAGCGATTTGTTCTCAGTCTCTGTTGACAGACGTCTAGGCGGGCGACAGCAGTCCTGCTTAGTAAAGGTAGTTTATTTTCATCATGACTAGTCTGTCAACAGCCAGTACATGTCTGGAGCCTCCAGATCCCAAAAATAGCAATAATTAGGATTGGGAGGGAAAAGAGGAAAAGCGAAAACGTGTCGTACTGCTGGTAGACCATCCACAGAGGCCTTTCCTCACTCGCCTGTTTGTGTGTGTGCTTCCTCTGGTACTACTACGAGCGTCCCATGTTAGATAGCAAGAGACGGCTTGTGTGTGTGTGTCTGTGTGTGTGTGTGTGTGCGTGAGCATTCAGTGTTTTGATTCTCTGAAATTGAGCGAGACATGAAGAGCCCACACACAGCCAGAAAATCAGTGTTGAGACTCTGAGTGAGTATCGGCTCCAGCTTAAATTCAGAGGCTACCAAATATAGTAGAAGTCATGTGGCATGTTATAAGTGTTTCCGAAATCTGGGTAAAAAGGGTGCATCTTTGTTTAAACATCCATCCATCAGTTTGCTGGTGTGGTGTGGGAACCAACCCAAATGCAGACCAACCAATTAGCTTAAAGAGTTTTATTTTAAATAATAAACAAGAAAATGAACACGAAAACAAATGATCCACAAAGGGAAAACTTATCTACTTACTTAAGCTTACATAAGCTCAAATGACAATTAATTGATGTGAGATGAATACAAGATAAATACTCACATTCAATGAAGCACACAAACCGACTAAACTGTGAGGAATATAAAGCGAATGCAATCAAGGGATAGTGAGGGGAAACAGGTGAAGCAGCCTAACACTAACGAGCAGTCTTAACCTTTGTGAGGTATTCCCATTTTAAAAGCAATTAAAAATCAAAATTTTACTCCATAATACATTAACATATATGACTTATCTCAAATTTCAACAATATAGGGAACATATCTTGAATTATTGCAACCAGTCCCTTCTAGAAAAGAATATACACTTGTAACATTTTTATTCTTGTAAAAATTAGAAACGGGTCAATTTCACCTGAAGGTGACACAAGGGTTAAACAGAGCAGGTGGCGATAACCATGTGCTCTAAACAAACTATCACTTGACGATGTATAACATTAAGACAAAGAAAATACAAATACAGTAAACCAATAGGACACAAAACGGTGGAACAGACGTGACAGACCCTGACATCATTTGTATAGTCCTGGTTAGGGTGAGGGGAAAGCGGCGGAAATGTAGCATTTAATGAAACTAACCATGTTTTGGACTTTGAGATGGTACTTTTTAGTAGTTTTAAATTTCACTTAAGAAGGCTTCTGCACTTGCCCTAAACTGGCAGTTCGAAGCAGCAGCGCTAACCACTGGGCCACTGCTCGGGTTTATTCACTGTTGAGGTAAAAATAGATAAATATTTTTTGTGGTATAAACATGACTATTGAAGTATATTAAGGGTTGAACATCTTTGTAGACAATTTATAGTCTTTTTCAGGGATTTTATTGTTGCTATGGTTCACTGAGGAGTTCAAAAACTACTTTTGCAGAATTCTAGTAATGCTTTATGACTCTAAATCTCCATGTTCAGTCATAACACATCCATCTGGTTTCTCATAATTAACGAAGAGTCTGGGGTTTGTTATCTCTTATCTATTGACTAAACAAAACAATTTTTAAACAGTGTAGCTTCATTGTATATTGGTGTTTACTTTTGGTATGGATTTGTAAGTTTAAGGGAATTACCAGATTTTTTTTATCTGTTTTAAAACAGCCAATTATCTAATTTTACTGAACACTTAAAATATGAACAGACATTTTTTATCTTTTGTCATTTTACAATAAAAATCTACATTACTGTCATAGGCGCAGGTTCAAAGCCAGAACCAATATGCCTCTGGGCTATTATCCTGCTTTCTACCAATTACATCATGATAAAACAAACTATTCCATATAAATAAACCAACATTTGTCCTGTCATTTTAATTAATATCAATAATTTCACAATTAGAAAATATATCATATTATTACACCATAAATAAGTGGAACAATAATATGATTGTCAGGAATGCTTCACTGTTTGAAAAAGTAATCTAACAGAAAAGTAATATAGAATATTTGAATTCTTACAAACCTTTTTACAGAAACCTCTTACAAAGCTTTTGGTCTTTAATCCAAAACAGTTTTAAAATGTTTGTTTTCCTAAAAACAAAAAAAGAAAAGATAATGTACAATGTAAAATCGAACAGATACGGTAAGACACACATATAGCTTTTCACCTCTCATACCTTAACTGTGATAACAGTTCCAGAAAATGCAATGGCTTTATATACTCATGTTTACTGCAAAACCATTCAAACACAATCTAGTTTAACAGCTATATGCACCTTTAAGAAAAGACAAGCAAAACTATACAATCTAAAAGTTTGTTTAGAGACAAGTACCCATTGGCTCCACTCCACTCTGTTTTATTAGAAGAAAACAATCAAAAGATGCTTTAATCATGTCCTAATCTTTCTGAGGGTGGGTGAAGTCACTCTAGACAAACACACTCCCTTTATCCAGAATCTCTCTCTCTCTTTCTTTCTGGTCCTGAATATAAACCCACCCCGGCTGCAGCTCTACAAATAGCTCCTAACGCAAAGACCCTCACTCACAGAGGACCACACAAACTCAAAGCAAGAGCAAGAGACTCCTCCGTAACCTTTGGAAGGACCTTCAAAAATCATCTAGAAGGTAAATATCAGAAACACAATTTATAATGTTGGGGAAAACTGTCGTCTTAACACCTTCAGACTTTAATTTTTTACTTGGATTAGTAAAATGACATTTTATGTGCAGAATCTAATAATTATAATGATAAGTGCTATAAACTATTTTTTGTTGTTTTCTGTGGACATCATATTGTCTAAAAATATACAACAACGAAATATAGAAATGTGTTGTTTGATGAACAATATATATATTTAAAAAAACACATTGAAATATTTAATTTAGTAATAAAATCATTTTCCGTAAACAAGCATTAACTTGAGAGAAATTGTCCTGAATATAAAAGTGCTGGAATGTGATGTCTATTATAACAGAAGCAGTCTGAATTGAGTTTAAATATCCTTAAAAAACATTCTGTGAACAATTTCATTGAAAAGCTGGATTTCTAACTGAGCAGAACACAGCTCTACAGAGAAGTTGTTAATAAGGGTTGATTCTTTATCTAAGTGGATTTCTTTTCTAAATGGCTCTATATTTTACTCTCAGATGCTGTGCTCCAGATGTTTGCTTCTTCTTCTTCTGGTTGTCTACTTCTTGATGGATGAGCTTTGTGCCTTCCTGATACCAGACCGACTTCGAGAGAAAAGAGTACATATATATTGCTTTTTCGGCTTCCTGTTAACACTAAAATCAAGTTATCGATTTGCCAGTTTAACAATGCATATATATAAAAGCATGCCTTTATTTTCCAGCAGAGCGGCTCCAGGTCAGAGCAGGACCTGACTCCTCACTTCTATGAGCTCTCAGATCTGGCTGAACTCTTTCCAGGAAACGAAGGGGAAATGACTCGCGACTGGGACCCAAATCCAGCGAGGTCTCCAGCAATCTTCACCCCTCTAGAGCAAGTCAACACACAGCCAACAAACAACAACCGCCGCAGAACCAAGGACAGCAGGTACGCACGTCCTATCCCGAGGATTTTAAAGCTTGCCTCATCCGTTTAATAGAAAACATTTTCCTGACTTAATGTACAATCATTACACAAAAAGGTCCCAAAATTGACTCAATTTTTTTAATCGGCTCAACACATCACTCTGATACAGATTGACTCAACAATTGGCTGAACATAAATTTTTTTTAAACCACTCAACAAGAATGTGAACTTCATTGGAAATTTAAAAAAAAACTTTTGAACAAAATTTCAGCTGACTCAAAAATGATGCCTTTTGGAAATAAAAATCAACCTTTTATTAGTTGAATTTTTAGTGTAGATTACCCTCAAAACGTATATATTCAACAAAGCATCCCGATTTTCTTTGTGTGCAACTCACTTGAAACTGAGCCCTGCATCCGGTGTTTCCCATCAGGAGGAGGATCACTGTTCCTCTGGATCGCATCGGCAGCTCTCACCTGTCTTCGAGGAGCAGAAAGGTCATTTGCAGATATGGAAACGTCGTTTTTCAAGAACATTGTTTTCAATTATTCCTAAAATGCCTTTTCTTTCTCTCTCCCTCTTGCCTTCTCAGGAAGAACCTGAAGATATTAAATCATATGAAGCTTAGCGTTCCAAGCAGACGGATGACGACTAAAGAGAACCGTTTTTCTCTGTTCTATTTCAACTTCTTTAGTTTTTACTAAGTCATTGCATCTCAGCTTAATGAACTGTGACTTATTTATTTGTATTTATGTTTTATACTGTTTCTCATTGCTCTTTTGGGTGCAAACTGACAGACACTGCTGGTGTTGCTGCAAAATTAAAAGTTTTTTTACACGAGTCCAGTTGTATGAGTCCAGTTTTTGCTGCAAAAAAAGTCTTGTACATGAGTGAGTTGTACTTTACTTTAACAGATAAAATTCAAACATTTTTGAGGGACTGCTCAGCATCTTAGTGAAACACATTTTGTGAGTTCAATATCTAACATGTTTTTTTTTTCAAACAAAACCATAACTACGCGATTCAGAGCTGCATGATTTTACTATTTAGAAGTAGAGGAAGGAAATGTGTAGCCTCAGCTAAATTCTGATATTTTTGCAGCGTCTTATAATCAGACAAAAAAATTTTTTAAGTAGAATCACATTATAGGAATAATTATTATTGGTAAATAAAATGAGTGCTTGATTTGCCTCCTGGTATTGATACTCTCCTTCAGGCATCTGATGCAAGTAATTATTTTTGTCATTAATGTGATACAGAAAAAGTTGTTTTTGTGAGGGAGTTTCTTTCCTAATAGCAGGCACACTTTTATCAATGTATTTAAAATTAAATAAGTATTCTAACAAATTTCAAACTCTTGAATAAAGATTGTAGGCAATTTTCAGATGCTGAAAGCTCACAAATAAACGTTTAAATAAACGTATTATATTGTATCGTTCTTTCATTTAATTCACCAAATCACTCAAAGTACAAAAACAGCCCAATAAAGAAAAGATTTATTTCTCCAGGTGGTTAAAGAAAACAATATAAGATGCAAAAAATATACCATTTGTTTTGCTCTTCTCTTCACTTTCACATATGTACACTTCTCCGAAATGGTAATATTTACAGAATGAGACACAAAAAGAGGGATCTGACTTTCAGAGTCTTACAATCCCCTGTTTGCATGACAAAACACAGACAAAAAAACCTAAAGAATATCCTCCAAACGAAAGCGCTTGCAGCATAAATGCATAACCCTCAACAGTTCAGTTTCTAAAAGTTCAATAATAACTAGCAGTCTGTTCCAAAACAGCCTCAGCTAAAGCTCACGTCTAGCTTTCACGTTGTAAACTCAACGCATCCCCAAAACAAGAACAAAACAGAACACTATGCAGTGCAAGTAATTACAAAAGAACAGCTTTGATAACTTCTTTAAGGGTTAACATACTCTACACTAGCAGTAAAATGAAACGTTAATGCTAGATCAAGCAACAATTACAACTGAAAGGATTCCGGATTGAATATCATTTAGGAAAGCTGACAGTTGCTGCTTTTCATTGAAGAAATGACATTCGGATGAACAAAACTGTCATTAGTCTTTAACACAAAACTTAAGTAACTGGAAGAAAAAACTAAATCAGTTGGACAGTACACAAAGGTATAATGCACTTTCTAATAAAAGTTATCCCTCTCTCTCTAGCAGCTCTTTGGCAAAAATCATGATATTTTTTTCTATATTTGCATATCCTTTCCAATATACAAACCTTAGTAGTACCAACATAACCACTGCGTTGTACATCTGCGCTCTTATTACCCTTTATTGCCCTCAAAGAAAAAAAAAAAAAAGAAGTGGCAGAAATTCAACATTTCAACCGTTTGGAAAGACGCTATCACCTCTGAGCCTCCAGTCGGTTTCAGTCACAAGAGCGGGAGGTAAGAGATTGTTTCAGCAAGTTGTGTCTATAATGGAGTCTTTTTACGATGATTGTCCAGTCTCCAAAACTATTTACGGGAAAGAAATCGAGAAAAATGTTTACTTTTAAAAACACACGAAACATTCAGAGCTTCATCTAAGGGTCCTTTTTTTGCCCCGACCGTCGAGAGTCTCTGCATTTGTGACAGTTAAAAATATCGGGCACGTTAGACTTTTTGATTTTGGCGCATGAGAGGTGCACCCAAATGTTGCATTGGCTACATTCAATCATGGGCCGTCCTGCAAAGGGTTTGCCGCAGTAACAGGTGATCAAGTCCCACGAATCGTCCCCTGGAAGTAAAAAAAAAAAAAGAGAAGCATTAGATTTAGAACAGTGTAAAATAGTAGCTATACAGAGCTACATATATTATTCAGCATATATTAGGCCATATGTTAGGGTTGGATCACTAGACGATGCCATCGTCCATCGCCGATGGCAGACCGACATCGTGATGCTGAGTCGGCATCGTGAACACCCGACATTGCCTTTTTTGTTTTAACACGACGAACGAGCTTTGGGGGAAAAAAAAAAAAAAAAAAAAAACAGAAATACTATGGTTTTACACTTTCTGCCTTTAATAACGTGGAGTAACAGCATTACCCGCTGTGCTGAACACACGTTCAGATGAAGCACGATCACACAACCACAGATGTCTGATGGGTTTGGTGTTTTTTTTATGCCAGGAGCTTCAAGAATCCTGAAGTCGTGGTTTGATCAATTTAATTTGTTCAGATTTAAAAGAGAAGCAAGTGTCACTTTTGTGTCTGTTCTGCTCAGAAAATACATTCAGCATGATCGATAAAAGACAATTTTTCTAGTTGTGTGCACCCTTACTGGTTCTCTACAATTTCAAGGCACATCCTTGGACTCCTCAGAGTCGAGTAAATTGTTACTTCAAAAGTAAACAATTAAACAAGATTCTGGAGGTCAATGTCAAGTAAAGCCTAAATAGAGTATTGCTCAGTCTTATCACCCCCCACTAGGTTCTCTCACCTGATTCCACCATGATGTCTTCATCTGCAATCCATGTCTCTCCTTCACTAGAGCTCATGTCAGCCTCTCTGGTGGCCTCATCGTCCTCCTTCTCCCGTTTCACCGAGGCCTGTAGTCTTCGCTCTGGTCCTGCGTCACCCTCCGTATGCTCCGCTTCGAGGCTGAGGCCATTCTCCGAGTCTGACTCACTGTGGGCCAAGCTCTTAAGCTTCTTAAAGGCTTTGGACTGTTTGGAGTTTTTACTGTGCTTGATCCGGGCCCGCTTCTCACCACCGCTGCTACTGCTGTCACCGGGTCCAGAACCAAGAGAGAGCCGCTTGAGCTTCTTCTCCTTTTTTCGTTCGGCTTTGTTTGCCTCCTGGTCCTCGCAGAGAGAGTCCTTTAAACACATTTTCTCCTCCAGTGCGCTGTCAGAAGATAGTCTTCGCATGCTCTTGCTGCTCTTATTGGCGCGAGCCTTGTGGACGAAGGTGTGGATGGTGTGCATGTCTGAAGATTCATGACTCCAGCCTGGAGCCCTATTGGAAGACACTCCTCCAAGAACACTGCCTTCACCTGATGCCCCACAGCTGTTTGGGGAACTGGAGGAGGCTGGAGACCAAGGACTTTCCTTTGGACAGAAACAGGAAATTATTACTTAGACTGCAACGAAAAGTCCAATCGATAATGAACAATGTACAAGAGGGTAAGAGACAAATAGCCCTCAGAAGGAAGCCTTCATTTTAAACAAACTATTCACATCACTGTAATAAAGATAATAATTTGGGGAAAAAAGAAAAAAACCTGTTAGTGAGTAGTCCCTATACGTTGTTAAGACGATTGATTGTTTTTACTATTATACATTTTATTTTTGTTGAAATCCTTCAATTCAAAAACAATCAACCAGAATATAAATAGCAAGGTTTTACACCACTCGTTTCAGATAGCAGATGATTGGTTCACACTTTTTGTTCCTTCCCATTTTTAACATCACAGTACCCAGCTGTTTCACACTCTTCAGAATAAATAAACTTCTATGTTTGGTGAATATACATGACTGATCCAGTTGATTCAATTCATTAATGTTATTAATTATTAGGTTTTACTGTGTTAACGTTTAACATTTATCAGTGCTACATAGTTTTACCTCTTTAGGAGATGGAATGTAGCCAGCATATGCAAGCACAAAACTGCAAAACTTGTTGAAATCCTCCACGGTCCTCTTTCTTCTCTCTGATGGCTGCAAAAGAACACCACACAAACTTTAAACAAACACTGCCATCTGCAGGACAAAACGCGCACTTTCTTATTTGACTTACCAGAGTCTCTGCTTTGCACTTCAGTAATGAATCTATTCGGCAAATAGAAAGAGAAAAGACAACGGAATATTTTAATACATATTATACAACCAAAGAGATAACATAAACTCGCTTTCTATAAACAATTCAACTTAAAGAGAGTTTCGACGTTAAGATTAACAAACACACAAACATTTTTCCCGCTACACTGAGCGATAACATTAGCTGTAATGCTAATTTAACGTTACACCAACAACACGTTTTAGCGCCAAGATGGATATTAAGTATTTCTATTGGAAAACAATAAACTAAAATCAACATTCACTCGAGAGGACACGGCAGCATGTGGCGCGCGGGGTCGAATACCACCAATGCAACTTCGCTTGAATAAAAACCTCTTTAAAGGAATAAAAGTACGACCAAACAACCCGAACACCAAGAAAATGCGCGTTTCTATAAAAAATTGCGTGAACGGCATATTTAAGTTCACATTACCGTTGACGTTAGCGAGCCATAACAAAGAATTGAAGTCGGGTTGTGAAATGCTAACGTTAACATGTTAGCAAAGAAGTACTGAGCAGTAAAAGCAAACGTTTTAGCGTCTTCACGCCACACACATTGCAAAACATCCGTCTTTTGAGCATTGCATAAAAGCTAAAAATGACAAAGGGATTTGGT
This sequence comes from Danionella dracula, assembly GCA_900490495.1. Classification (NCBI taxonomy): domain Eukaryota; kingdom Metazoa; phylum Chordata; class Actinopteri; order Cypriniformes; family Danionidae; genus Danionella; species Danionella dracula. The sequence goes on along the minus strand of UELW01000267.1, from coordinate 1,856,938 downwards.
TATCGGTAGGCTGGAGTTGGTTAACGTTAGCAGCTTTTCTCGGCGGAGACAAAATGCGCAACACTGCGTAACCCGGGTTTGTTAATGTGATCGTGGGAAAATGTGGTTAGTAAAGAGAGGTTAGATATCTTAAGGTAGGTTTATTCAGTAAAACGTTGCTTAAGACAAGACAACCTGGTTATTTTCATCGCATCGCACTATTTAACGTCTGACCGTTAGGAGATCCGCTGTTTGCGCCAACTGATCAGCGGGGATAGCGTTAAAAGTGCTTATTTCGATCACGGATTACAGATCTGTTAGCAAAGAATCATTTTTCCCAGAGAGAAGCAGTCTGTGCATGCAAGAAGTGCTTGAAGTTGATATAGTGTTAATGTGCTAACAGGCTAGCAGACCAAAGCTGAACGTTAATGGGTGTTGCCTATCACAACAGGGTTGAGGAGTGAACGTTTGAAAGTCCATAGGTTTTCCTACCTTGGTGCTCGGACATTATTTCAAGCATTGTCGCGTGAAAACCTCGATCCCCTTCAGTTTGATGACACCGAGCAGTGTCGAAGTCGTCACCCCGGCTTGGGCGCAGCAAGCCCCCAGTCGTTCGGCTAGTCCAGTTAGCTTGGCATAAGAATGTTTTGACTGCAGATTGCAAAATGAATAGCTACAAACGTGTCTGGAAATCTCGATAAAACTCACTTTCCAGCAAGCAGTGATGCCGAACAATCCAGCTGGCATTTAAATTACCCGACGGACCACCAAGTAAAAAAGAACCAATGATAAAACCAAGAGTCCAACATTTTTAGCTGCGAAAATTTGCTAAGTATGCGACGCTATCGTTAAAATCCGTCCTCAAAAAGAAGGTGAAAGCGGAAAGTAATAACGTTTGCGTGTCGCCTCTTGCGCGCCTCGCTAAAGTCGATGTCAAGTGAACAACCTCGGAAACCTCTCACGGTTGAGTTGTAAAAATTACTTTCTAATGATTTGTGGGACATGTAGTTTATATTTATATACCAACCACGGAACGTATCTATTTATAAACTCCAACACCCAAGAGTCTTTGCGATAGTCGCTGTCCCAATATGTCAGTGGGAAGTTGAGTTTTATTTCATACATTCGCTCCACACTCTCAATTCTTATCCAACATACCTAAATAAATATATCAACATGACTACGACTTCTTTTGTTGGGAATGCCCACCTATGTACCCATTATGCCTTTGTTTTAATTGTTTAGCTAAATCAGTCAAAAGCGGATATTTCAATGTTTGCCTCTGACGTTTCATCACGAATAGAGATGTAGTTCCAAGGGGGCGATGTGTGGCTCAAGTACTTCAGATGAAGTCAGATAAATACAATGTTCAAGGATCTGGAGAAGGTTGTTTACAAATTATCAACCCAAACTTTATATAAGGTACCAGTTCACATTGAGCATTGTTACCAATGTTCTCTTTGTTTACCTGAAGAAAGTATGAGTCCATCCAGCACTTAATCTCATCAAGGCATTTATGGGGCTGTAGTTATTAGGAGAAAGGGCAAAGCAAATTGTTTAAAAAATAAAATAAGTAATGTGTCTTCAGCAAAACTATGATAGACAATCTGGTATCTTCTCATTATTTGACCCAGCGGCATGTGCAGGCTAACATAAGGGGTCCAAGAATTGAGCCTTGAGGGACCCCATGAAACTGGTGTCAAGTTTGACATGTGATCACATATACTTACCCTTACCCTGACAAGTATGGCCTGAACCATTCTAGCAGTCTCAAGTTCAAGATTCTTAATTTTTATAATTATTAATGCTCAACCAAATATACAATATAAGGCATCATTCATTTCAAAACACAAGCTCAACATTGAGCAGACATCAATCAGTCATATTACAGCTTAAAATCTATAATACTAAAAGCAATAAAATGAAAAAAGAAAAAAATCAGAAAAGAATCAACACATAAGGAGTTATCAGACATTCAAATCAACTTGCACTTTATATTATTGATGTTACATTTAGACATTTGACTTTTTCTCAAAGTAGGGGAGCATGGGTTTACTCGGCTGCTGCTTTCCTGACTGGATCAGGGAGTATTTTCCTCCAGTCATGTGGAGCGTGTAGGAATGTGTGAGCTTGTGAAGGTAGAGGGGCAGATCTGGAGATGGTTTTGTAAGCCATAATCAATTATTTGAACTAAACACAAGCTGCATGTAACTTTTCACATAATCATGTTTTATTAAAAACATATCTCAAAGACATTTACCACAGATTCACCTAATCCTGGTGCTCCAGAATAGGTTTCTGCCTCATGTATCTATTTTTATAAATAACAACTCTACCTAACAATAGAACATTATTTACAATAAACGTATGTAAATGTAATTAAATTTAGTCCAAATTTAAACATATCTAAAGTTAAAGAAAGTATCTTAATTTTTTAACTCTCAAAAAGAAACAAATTGACAATGAAAGAAAAAATGTTTGTCTTCAGTCTCTCTCTCTCTCTCTCTCTCTCTCTCTCTCTCACACACACACACACCACACACACACACGCACACACACGCACACACACACGCACACGCACACACACACACGCACACACACACACACGTACACACACAAAGAACACTGATCAAGCTCCAAATTATTATTTTTTTCTTATCAAAATGTAATTTGTTTAGCAAATCTCATTCATTTAATCTCTCTTCAAAAAAGAAGAAAGGGTATATATTTGTTCCTTATTTTCTTAGTTTCTTAATAAGGATAAAAATCTTTGAAGATATTTTTTTCTTTTGACTAGATTTTGGTGTATGTAACAAACAACTTGAAATTTGTTCAAGTTCAAGATTCAACACCAACCATGTCTGAGCCACCGAGCGCCCCCTGTAGCGCAATAACAGAAACATAAAATCAACGCGCTCTTAGTCATTTCACTCCACACACACAAAAAACGAATTGATATACAGCTTCAACGGAACATCCATCACACCGCAGCCGACTGTCCAAGACTCGTGATCTCACAGCGGCAAAGAACACCCGAAGAAGGCTTGTGAAAACCCTAAACTAGAGGACATGTCTGAGAGGGACCCTAAGACATCACAGGACCTCACTGTTGTGGTGAGTACTTGCTCGGGTTTCAAGCAAGCTGTATCTGGGTCGTGCTCTACAACAGTGGAAGGGAATCCAGGCAGACTCACTTCACTTGCCAGTGTGAACAAATGCGAAGTGAAGCGCTGAGCTTCGACGATTAACCCTTCGCTCGATCATTAATCGGTCTTTCCTGAACTTGCATTTCAGATCACTCCAGAGTTCCTCAAACAGATCAACGTCTCCGTCGATTTCAAAGCCAAAACATCGTCGTTGTTTTTACCCGGAGTGTATCAGAGCGTCTTTTTTTGTTTGTTGTTCTTATTAACGTGATTTCACGTTGTTGCGAGGTGTTCTGTTACTATGGTTTCGGCTCTGCGCGTGGGTGGGGTGCATGCCCTCAAACTGCTGCTGTTACTCCCGTGTGGGAAGCCCACGCAAAGCCCACACGAATTGTCTCTGTTTTAACGTGATATTAATGAATCTTCCTGAGATAATATAAGCTGAATGTTTGATCTAATTTCTCTACAATTTCTTTTGTCTTACGTCTGATCCAGGTACAGTCCTTGCTGCAGCAGATGCAAGACAAGTTTCAAAGCATGTCAGACCAGATCATCGGGCGAAATATCCTTCTGCAGGCACATTTAAATGTTAAAAATACAAAAATAGAATGTTTTTTTTAATGTTAAATGTTTAAATAAGAGGTGATAATGATCTTCTGGCTCTCCTGAACTTGCCAAGCTAAATTATAGTTATATCCAGGTTCGTTATATTTAAATAAAACTCCCAATTTAGGGGAGGCAACGATTCATGCTGTTTTAGGGACGTGTTGCTGAAGATGTCTTTCGCTGTGATGTCATGTCTCCTGCCGCAGCATGCATTGTCAGTGAGCTGACGAGAAATAACGAGCAGCATAACTCAACCATTAATGTACGAACCTCTGCGGCGGATGATAAAAAATTCAGTGCTGAAATGTACATCCTGAAACAGAGCAAGGGTGTTGATTCTTTGTGGACATTGCTTCTACTCTTTGTTTGACTCACACAGGCAGATAATGGCAGATGTGACCTATCTGTAAAACAAAACCGACAAATGGTAAGCTAATGTATGACTTTCAAACAATCCTTTGTGATGTAATAATGAGATCAGTTGCAAACAGCTCATGATTTGCAACTCATTTAGTTTTTTTTTACAAGTTTTGCAGAAAAGACTGAATGAAATAAAACCACTCTTATATAGTTGTGTACACAGCATTATTGCACATTTATGTCCTAAACCTTCAAAATTGGTTTCAATAATATTGGCCCTTTGAAGACACATCTTAATCTCGATAAATAATGTATGGTTCCTGCAATGGGGTGTTCGTTTTTTGGTTCCAAAGAAAATAACCAACAGTGCTGTGAGCTCATTTTTGCTTTTAGATTCTGCTAATTAAATTACTCTCCATTTTACGATAAAAATGTTTAACACAAGTTTTTTAAGGATTGCAAGCACTCTTAGAAATGTGTGAATATTCAGTCATGGCTGAAAGAATGTGAGCAGTTAAATGGAATTTCGGAAAATGCAATTTTGTGGAATTGTCACAAGTGTCACATATAATTTGGCCTTTGGGTCCCAGTTGTTTTTGGTTAATTTTCCCACTAGGATCCTCTAGGATATACAAATTTTATAAGCTCCTAAATAAAAAATATAAGCTCCTCTGCCCATTTCATGATGAAAAGCAAAAAAACCTACCACCACCGACACCACTTTTACCCCTTCATTTCTCATGGCACCGCTGCAATCTGCAATTATCCTTGCGAGATTGGTATAATTCTATCTAAGAAAACTTGTTAAAAAGTTGCTGTAACATCCATTTTTCAAATTTTGGTTGTCTTTTTGATGTATTATAGGACTGTCACATTATGGAAAAAGCAAAACTGGGTACATGGAATAATTCTGGATTATGCTCTCATAAAAAAAGAAGCTGCTGCACTACTCTTCAAACCCAAAATGAGGCATTTTAGTTTTTTTTAAATAGTTGTTATTCAACATCAAAGAAAAAATAAATAAAGAACACTTTCAGTTGAATTGTAGTTTTAGACAAACTGGTGGCCACAGTAATGTAAAAACATGTTTTGTTAATGGTTATTATTTATAGATTCTGCATATTTTAAGAAGACATTTTTTTCACATTTAAGTAATGGCAAGAAAACAATTAAGGTCTGAAGGGGTTAAATGTGCGATAGACAATCTCTCAGAGCCAGTGTTTGCATTTGAAATCACCAAAACAAGATGACTCTCGACCAATAGCATCTTCTACTGTTTTTGATAGCTTGTGCTTATTGGCTACAAGTTTATTGTGACATTGACTGGACCAGCACGACCCAGGATTTAAAAAATTACTCAGGGCACTTTGAGTCAAAGAAATATTTAGTTTCTAGTTTGTCTAAACCCTAATTAATTAACACAGGTATTTGTCAGTTTTGCTCATGTATAAAAAGTGCAGTAAATATTCAAATACTACGTTAATACTTGTGAATTCAGTAACTTTATTTACAGTAGTATCTTCATGAACAGTTCTAAGCGTCTTGAAATAGAATGTGAATGGGCTTGGTGAACGCTTTATTTTAGATCTTTCGAAAATTCTTAAATGATGCCGTAGTGTGCATCATTTAATTTAGGAAAATTCACTAAGTTTGGTCTTTACTTAACACTCATACTTGATGAGATGAGTACACGAATCGACGACCTGGAGAAGAACATCTCGGATCTCATGACTCAGGCAGGTGTGGAGGAGTTGGATGAGAACGTCAAAGTCTCCCAAACCTCTGGAACAGCTTGAAGGCAAACACCATCACCATCTCAGTAAGTGTAGGTGGTGCTGTTGCCTTTCAGATGATGAGATTCTTCAGGAAACCGTTACTTAGAAAACTTTCGAGCTGATCTCCAAATATCACCCACCCAACAAGTAACCTTAAATAGACGTTCATATCACGTGTATATGACTTCTTTGGTTCAGAACTAGTAAAATTGACGTCCTGTTTACGTTGACCGCTAAAGGGGCGATCAAACATGGATTTGAAAATATGTCGTCTTTGGTACTAATTTTTCATTACAACAAATTGGGTTGAATGAAAAAAATGTCTTAATGGTAAACCACAATGTTATTTACATTCTATTCACTCTTCTCCTCCTTGATATCAACCAATATAAACTGGCTGCATAAAATCCCATCTACATTTTTTTTCAGTGTGTAAAGAAAGTTATTTTTGTGAGGTTTTCTAATAATTAAATTGCTTTTATTTTGTGAAGTCTTTAAATAAGTGTATATCACAATGACTATGTCTGAATTTTTTATTACATAGAGTGAATTAAACTGTTTCAGAACCCCGACCGAATTCCTCTAGAATTTTGCCTATATTTATTACATTTTAGTTTTTTAATATTCCTATTGTTTATGTTTTCTTTTTCAGGCTGCCAAGGAAAACCACGAGGACCTTCCACTAAATTAACTTTTAAATGAAATATAATAGTTCTTTTTAAACGATTAAAATGGTGCTCATGTGGCTAAAACAATATATATTGTTAAACTAGCAATGTTCGGGACCAGAGATTAATATATGAACCTTTTGTATTCATTCATTCATTGTATTGATGGTAAATATATCAAAGTTCCTGCATGATTCTTATGATTAAAAAAACTTTTAAATGCAGATCATACTATCTTTTTTTTAAATGACGGAGTGGGTATTGATGGAATTTACCAGTAAAAATATGTAATAAACAGTTTTAGATTAAATTGATAATAATATATTTTTAATAGTCACTTCAAGAACGAACTCTTGATTTTCAGTGGAAATGTTTGGCAGCAGCTTGACATCAACTATTTAGAGTTAACTGGGTCACAACAATAAGCATCATGTAATTAAAAAAAAGAAAATTGTATAATAAAAAATTTACTTTAGTTGACATGTGAATATTTATATTTTCTTTAAAAAGACGAAATGTAAACATTTATTTAAATGTATTCTATTTATATTTAAGACACTAGTTGCAGAATATTTAATAAGATGCATTATCAAAGCCTTTTCAGTAATTAGCTCTTTTGACAGCGCAGAGCTTAGGTTTGCTCATTACAGAAGATAATTTCATTGCAGGGTTACAAAGAAATGTTAATAATTAATTAGTTAAGAAGAGTTCAGACACTAAAGCTTCCCTCTGAGATTTGAATATGATGTATTTAAAAATGTATAAAATGTATTTTACTCAAATGCAGTTTTAAAGGCAATGAAAAGCACAGTCTGTAGTCAAGAAAGTTCAAGAAAAATGCTCAAGTTTCAAATTCAGATTTTATTTTGATGGTTGCAGCTGTTTGATAAAAATGCAGGATGAAAACTGAAGGTGCCCATGTTTTATTGAGAAAAGTTTCCCTTCAAAGTAGATGTACAGCGTTTACCACAATAATCGTTTCATACATCACATTTTGTGTAATATTTATATTTAGTTTTTTTATTTTTATATTTTAGTTTAGTATTTAATTTTATTAATATTTACATTCATTAAGAAACATCAGTGTTTTTTTTGTTGATGTTTGAAACAAATTCCTACTCAACAGTTTGTTTAAACACATACTTGTTTATATATATAAAAAAAAGAAAATAAAGCATCACCTTAAATCGTATATATATATATATATATATATATATATATATATATATATATATATATATATATATATATATATATATATATATATATATATATATATATATATATATATAAATATATATAAATATATGAATGAACACAACAGTAGTGACCACCAGGTGGAGCTGTTTTTTCCAGGAAAACATCAAGATGAACAACAGAGAAATCAGAGTTAGACCAAACTTTTCATTCTTAATAGACAATCACAGAATGTTTGTTTGTTTGTAGCCAAGGCAACAGCACAAGCTATTTCATGGCTATTTGTCATATTTGGTATAAAAAAATTGTAAAAAGGCCTAAAACTTACTTTAAAATATTTATTCTCTCAACTGTTAAAACGAGTATGGTAAGTCAGTTTTTAAAATAAAAGTAAGAGGATTTATTTCAAGATTTCAGATGTTGTTTCCTCATGGAATCATATATAGAGCATTCTATAAGCAGATGTTTGACCGAGAATCTACACAGAATGTTAAAGAAAGCAATATTCACTTTTAAAATGAATTGTTTTTCTTTTCTGTAAAATTATTGTAGAACAGAACAATCCGTCTTGTTTGTTTCTGTTATTGCCACAAGAGACAAAAGGAACTTGCCAAGCTGTTAACTCAATATGGCTTTCTGTGATAACATGTTTGAGTTTGTGGAGCAAGACTATTCAAGAGGGAGGATTTTTGTTTGTACAAGATTCTCTTGTCTCTCTAGGCTCAAGAAACAAAGACAGTTGAAGAAGGTAATTTTATCTCAGCTGGGGGTGCACTCTCCCTCAGGATTGAAAGATATCTCCGAGGCAAATTGAGTCTTGTTCATATTTACATTGCTTTGACAGACACTAAAAGTATCTTTGTCTACGCTGTGTTGAAAACTGCAGCCATGCATTACAGTCTCAGATCGATGGAAAAAATGGGTATTAATGGAGGGGTGGGAATAAAAGCACAAGAGATGTGTATTCTGTGATTAAAAGCCATGATTTAAAAATTAACTAAGAAAAACATTTGGCTCTATTTATAAAGTACGAGCCGTTGTATATTATGAACAAAAAGAAAGCTGATCGTTACATTTAAAGGTTTATGCAGCAGCTCCTTACAACCCTGATAGAGCGAGATGCTCCTTCAATCGCTCCCCACTGCTGCACAGCGAGAGTTTCTGTTGCCAAGGCAACGTTTAGGTTTTTTTCTTGACCACTGCTCTTCAATACATTAAACGGAACCTGTGATAGTATCCCTGATCAAAAGAATACAATACATCAATACATCATATTTAGCATGTTTCTTCATCAACTTTAAAATTCTAAAATGTGATGCAGCCATTGAAGAGATCTTTTACCATGTAATCTGAATAGAGGGAATTTTTTTGTTTAATGTTGTTTAATAGCCTTAATGATGACTTGTTTGTGAGGCTTTGCAAACACTTCTTCTTTAGGCACTGGTGCTTGTAGTACTCTTTTAAATTGTGTATTCCTTCAGAACATTTTAGTTGCAGCCCTGCTGTAGTATACATACTACTCTAGGCTCAGACAATCAGAGGACCCTAATTAGTGCAATAGGTGTGTTTGATGAACCAAAAATGTGCAGGGCTCCGGCCCTCCAGGAACGGATTTGGAGACCCCTGCTTAAGGAACCTAACCCTAACCCTAACAAGGTTAGAGGACCAGTCATTTACCACAGTAGGGTTGAGCTTGCTCTATTGTCCTTGTATTATCCTGTACTTTGGGTTCAGTGTCATTTCGCATTACTGGTGTTATTCATAATAAGTGTCTATATAAAAAAATCAGTGAGCTAAATTTACTGTTTTCCAAGTTTTTTTGGTCCTTCTTTATAAATTCTTCTTCTTCTTTATGTATTATTTAAGTCGAATGAACAAAAATGTTAGCAGACAACATGAAATGAAAGCAACAAAATGTGTTATCAGCTTTACATAGTAAAATACAAACATTTATTACCAAGCACAAGGCTTTGGTGAAGAATCAGCTGTTTAGATGAGGACAGAGAGAAAAATCTACAAATCTCTTAATATTTTACTGTTTTGGAATAATTGTACATATTTTCATACTTTTGTTAGAAACATTTATTTACAATTTGTTCAATTGTTATTTATCCATGACAAAACTGATATTCATGATGTTATGTAAAGCTACTTAATCACAGAATATTTTATTACTGTTAAAGTTGAAATTATTAATACATTCTTTTATTTTTGCATCTTAAAGATTGTTTAACTGTTTCCAAATGGCTAATAATAAGTAATATTTAGTTTAATTAATAAGTAGTGTAACTCATTTAACTATGGCATGATTTTATACTGTAACAGAGTTTTAAGAAATATTAGTACACTTCTTGTGCTCCTCTGTTTCAGCTCACAGTGAGGATGATTGCTTATATAAAATATTTTTTCTTGTTTCAGGTTAAAGCAGCTTCATATGATTAATGTACACCCATGTTGACTCTGGTAGAGCTCTTGTAGAATTTTGCCAAATCCTATAAAGAAAAGACTCAATAAATTAAAAAATACTCTGTTATCTTAACAAAATATAGGAATCTTCTTATTTCTAAAAGACTACATTGCTAGGTTCAAATATAGGCTGACTGTCAACTGTGTTAAACATCATGTCACATGTTACTCACACTCATTAAAAAAATAAGGTCCAATTTTGGTAGTAAAGTACAATTTTTATTGAAAGCATTCTGTTCTTTTAAAGTCTTTGACTAATCATAGACACCCCCTCGTCAGAAACCATACTTAATAATAGTGAAAGATGGATTAATTGTGTCTATTAAAAGTTTTTTTTTATTAGTCCATTTAAGATTTTTGCAGTGAGAACATGAGCTTATTTCTTTTGGTTGAGACTTTCTGGATGGTATCAATGTACTAGTTTACTCATATTTATATTGATGAGTTGATTTGAAAATAATTTCATCCTTTCTTAGCGCAAGCAGTGTCTGTATACTCTGATGCTCGAGCTTGATTGCATGGCCACAGACTGTGATTATTGCTGTGGAGAGCATGCACTCAGGGATGCATCGCTGAATATCCGTTCCGACCACAAGAGCACTGTGTGGATTCAGTTTCAGATAGCATTTCTATGAGGCTTGTGAAATAAAGATCTGCTTATCTTATTCTAGAGTGTCAGACGTACAAATGTCTGACATGAATCGACCAAAGATGCAAATGTGAGAAGGTTGAATATCAGGTGTCACAAAGATCGGCTAAAATCAAAGCAGTATTGTTTTCCCTTGCGTTGAATGGCTGCATGCTGAATAAATAACCATAACTCATTGTTGAAGGGAATTGGATCATCTCCTAAAACTGCTTGGTTAGATGACTGTCAGCAACCAATTAATTTTTATAATAAAAAAGTGATAGATATGGAGAAAGGAGTAATCTCAATTTACTGTGAAAATGAATCTCAGAAGTCCCCGTATCTTTGGTAGAAATTACAAGATTTGAATATGCAATAAAATGTTAAATCTTGTAAAGAAATACAATAGATGGCTATCCAATCTGTCTTCAAAAATGAAGATCTAGAAAGGCACAAACAAAAAAATTTTATTCAACAAAGGAATCTGTTTTTCAACAAATGAATCTGCTGAGTGCGTTGCATTTCACCTTTTCAAGGACTGTGATAAAGATTCAAAAGTTTACATTTACATTTATGCATTTGGCAGACACTTTTGTCCAAAGCGACTTAGATTAGGGGAGAGACAATATGCAATTTGTTACACCGTTAAAGTCTATCTCAGCTTCTCATAATAGAAATTGTATCAACTGATCAATTAACCAAAGCAGTGAGGAAGTAGAAGAAGAAGATAAAGACAGAGGAGGGAAAAAAGAAGGTAGTAGTGTTTTTTATTTTATTTATTTTTTTATAGTAGGTGTTCTCTGAAGAGAAGAGTTTTCAGTTGCTTTTTGAAAGCTGTTAGTGTTGTTGCTTTCCTGACTGGATCAGGGAGTTTGTTCCACCATCCAGAGACAGTGAAAGAGAAGGTTCTGCTGAGAGATCTTCTGCCCTTGTGGGATGGAACCACAAGTCGCTGTTCATTCTCTGAGCGCAGGCTTCTGGAAGGCATGAAGGCATTTACTTCTATCGATTAAAAAAAAGTTGGTTCGCATTGATTTAAATCTTTAACCAAATAAGCGTCTGTAAGATATAAAGTTTTCAGGCTCTGGCCTGGAAGTTGCGTCTTGTTTTGGTTGCTTATGTGTATGTTTATTCTCAGTTCAGTTCATATGTGAATGCGTTTTAGCTAGTCTTTGGTTCATTTAGTATCATATTATCATATCATATTGTGTATCCCTGTGTTATCTTGGATGTAATGCTTACTCACTCCCTGGTTATCCACACTTTTCTCACAGCACCTTATTATCATTTTCAATATCATGTTATGTTCTTAGCCTATAATTTCTAGCGCACATCCCTTTAAAAGACTCCATCTCCCATCATCCCCCAGCCCCCTGACTTGTAGCAGGTCTGACCCTGGTAGTACCTTGATGGGAGACTTCAAGAGAAAACCAAATTGCTGTGAAAGGTTTGCAGGGGGTGCTCACTCTATGGTCTCTGTGGGTCTTAGCACCCCAGTGCAGCGGCAGGGAACCTGTAGTGTGCGGAGCATCTTCCTTTAAAAGGGACATTAAACTGAGGTCCTGCCTCTCTGAGCTCATTAAAAAGTTCCAGGATGTTTCATCGAAAGGAGTAAGGGTTTAACCCAACATTCCCATTTGTTCAGTCTGTCCACCCCAGAAATTGTAATTGGAATTTTTCCACTTCTCATAATCCCTGTAATCTTGCTTGCACCCCCGGTGAGAGCGGGTGGCCCTTTTGACCAGCGCTTCTTGGTTGATGAGCTATTTGTTGATGTCACTTATTATTATAATTATGAAATATCAGCCCTTCGCCAGCCATTTTTCCATAGGCGCTTCTTAGTCCTGAGCTCTCTGTTGCTTCTCCTCAATACCTGTATAAGAAACCTTGTTTCCACTCATATTTTCTTATTCCACCACAGTCCTCATCCTCGTCGTGGCTTCTGGATCTTTTGGTCGTTGGTGTTTTTTGTAGATGCATTTGTTTGCACCACCCTTCCCTCATCGCCTGCAAAAAAACAAAACAAAAGGAATTTCAGCTTATGTTTCATTTAAATAAGATGTATCCTGACAATAGTGCATACCTCACAACAACTTTAAAAGGTTCTATTAAAAAATGCCACCAGCAAAATCCTGCTAGACTTCATGAGTCTTGAAAAGCTCAGCAGGTTGGCACTGTTTTGGTAGCATCCGGAGGATTCACAGTGTATGGGCAGAATGACATGTTATTCATCATAATTTGAAGGAGCTTTTTTGCTTCTTTATTTTTTTGTTTAGCCAAACACAATTGTCAATATATAATTGCTGTCCCATGTCATTAATGGCAAAGTTTTAAAAGCCTAAGTTTCAATCATGTTTGTTCAAGGATGGTAGCGTTCATTGTTGATTATATTCAATTCATTGTTAGTCCTCTAATCTTTTGACTGTGAGGTCCTTATGTGGCTTTGTTTTTATCTTTAAGAAAGACATTTTGATTTCTTTTGAACAAAATACACAAACAAACTGAATTATTGTGTGGTTGTTGAATGCTTCTAAAAAAATTCAAACGTGAAGTTTCCAAGGGATTATAATTTTAGCTCACATTCATTATTAGAACGTTTTAGTACTCCTTGAGGCACGTTTCCAAAAATCATTCATTTTCTTTCTTAAGACACAACTTATTCTTTTAGAATAAGTTACAAAAGAGATTATAGTTTTACAAGCAAACAAATCCACACAATTAAACACAGCATGCATTAGTTTTGACTGATTCGCATTTCATGCACTAAAGTTATAACTACTTCTTTTCACCAAGCAAGCAAATTTTGTTGTCCCTGATTAAATTGACACAAGTTGAGATTTCAATTGTTTTTTAAAATGTCAAATTCCTGTAAGAGCTGTTCCAGAGTCAACATGAGCATAACTAATCATATAAAACCCACATTGACCTATAACAAGACAAATATATAACTTTGAGACATTTGAGAAAATTAACAAAATAAAGAAAGTCGTCTTTTACTGCCAGTGTGATATTTGCTACAATGTAAGTAAATAAAAAAAACTGTTTTCAAGCCCTAAGGGTTAACATGTTTTTACCTTAAACGTTCCTTTTTCAGGCTATGCTTTCTTGTAGATTGTCATTCGGTGGCATAAACAAATTTGGTCTGTGAGAAAGTCACCTTTTTGAGTGATATTCAGTTGCGTTTATTACGGTAGTTTCCCGCCTAACATTTGGCGCCAAATCTATTCCACGAGTTACGGTAAGAGCATGAGGAGGCTGTGTTGGCTTTGAGCTGTTGTCACAACTGAAGTACTCGAGTCAACTCTACACACTACATCAGTGGAGCTCCCAGACCGCGAGGTAAGGTTAATCATCGTTTATCTGCTTTCCGAAATATTTTATTCGCTTTAGCTTCCAGTTCATGTATTATAGACAGCCTCTGGTTCATGTTAAGAGAGGAAAATAGTTGTCCAGTCAGTTTGAAAACAAGAGCGTCGTTCATACTGTTATCAGTCACATCTCTTCTGACCGTTCGTAAACTTGGGATAAAAGCCACATGGAAAGGAAATTAACAACCAGTTTCGGTGTTTATTTAGCTGGCTTGACATTAACATTTTGCGGAAAACTTGCTGAACTGCTCGTTTCGATAATTTACCTCGTTTGAGAACAGGATATTGCCGCGTTTGTAAGTTGTAAAAGCCTTTTTAAAATGATTTATTATTTATAGCCCAAGATATAGCCTACTAGCTTTAGGGTGCCTTATTCTAGACAATGAAGTAGTTTCCTATCTTCTTTCTCCCTCAGATTTCATCCATATATGTTAATACATTTAGCTAAACATAATTTCCATGTCGGTCCCAATACATTTGCATGTCTAATTTGAAACAACTTTATTTTTTCTCTTCATGACAAAGTTTTTAGTAAGTTTGCGGTTGTTTTATAACAGTTTGTAGAAAGTGTTTTCGTATTGGCTCTTATTTTGTAATAAAGTAAGCTTTGTTAAAGGTGCCGTATCATGTAAACTGTTTCCAGACATTTTTTTTTGCACGTTTTAGTATTTTTACTTCTTCAAAAACATGCCTCAAGTCATATTCAGATTGGTCAATGTATGTTTGTGTAATCCTGTTTTCTTTTTTCTGGGAACTCTATAGCTGCAGGGACGCCCATTGGTCAAAGCACTGCTCACTAACCAATCAGATGAACTGCTAATGCAGCTCATCTCGGTAAAGGACGTACGCATTGACCGAAATGAAAGTGTAACCGTAATAAAACCAGGTTGAATAAACAATGAAAAGAATGCGTTTTGGTACAAAAGTGTTTTTGGCTTAACCAATTATTAATGTTTCTGCTGGAAATGGGTGGTTTTCTTTGTGTCAACATGCAAAACCTAGCAAGGGCCATGGTGTAAGTGTGTAAGTGGGAGGAACAGGGACACATAACTCGTGTGGCGAGGACAACTGTTTGGGGTGATTCAAAAGACATTGTTTGTGATAAATAGTACCTTTTGATGTTATTAAGGGTAAGTGATAGTTTAAAGGAGTCAAAAATGTATTATAAATTATTTATAAGGTGTAAAGGTGTCATCGCAGCTTTTAAAGATCCTCAAAATTCAATCCCTTTTTCAGTGTTTATTTTAAATGCCATCAAATGTTTATTTTATTACAGCGAAACACTAGCATTAACTAGCAGCATGTTTTCTAATTCCCCCCCAAAAATGTATTATTAATGTATAAATAACTTTTTTATTTTTGATTATAAGTTATATCATTCAGGTGTTTTTAGAAAACCCAGACCAATGTTACCTTTCAAGTAATTTTGATGAGCAAGGTAGGATTTGATTTGAACCAGATTCAGAATAAACTGAATGTAGTGATTGATCGTTCTAGTCACTAATTAAATAAGTACCCTATCTTAAATAGTCTGTAGCTCTTTTGTTTAGCGAGATGAAAAGCAATCGATGGAAAGCATGAGGTTATGGAGAAAATTTGAATCATTAAAAGTTAAAATTGGGCAAAAATCCTCTAGAGTCCAAAATGTTGAAACATTTAAAACTTAGCTTTAAGATAAAATTTTTTGAAAACAAACACATTTCTGACCTACTTCAAAAACAATCCCTTGTTAACAAAAAGCAGTTGACCCCATTCAGAAAGCAATCTGGCTGGATGAGTATTCGAACCAGCTTGATATTATCTAACCATATCCTCTTTTCCACAGAGTTCAGGAGATCCATGGTGGAATGTGTGTCTGAGAGTTTACCAGAGGGCACTGGACCACATGCAAAGTCTGAGCCCATCCCAATAAACCAGAAGTAAGTTGTTTATATTTAGTTTTGTTCCTTGTTGCATTTGTATAGATTGTTGTACAATAGCTTCTTATTTAGTGGCCAAGCATTGGCTGATTACACATCTACTGTGAACATTCTGCTAAATTGGAATAACGAGTGATCCTCAACAGATGAAGGTGAAAGTGTTGACATTCTGCTTACGTTTGATGATAGTTTAATAGCTTTGCGTCTACTCCTAGTGTTAATATTTAATTGGCGTAAGTTATAATTTGTCATGATCATATGAGTCGGTCAGTAGGCTGAAGACATTTTAATGAGGTGTCTTCCACAGCCTTATACAGTATGAAAGATTCCTATGCAGAAATGCTCTTGAACTGAGCCACTGAGGAAGATGCACGCTGTGCTTCATGAAGTGAAACATTAACAGCTCTGATTGAGGTAATGGCCCTGTTCTCAGTCAAATGACCGGATCATCTGTAACCTCAGGGAGAAAAGGGCCAGAAGGAAACTTTGTTCCCATGACCAGATTTCAATGGCAAATTTATAGGTTTTTAAAGTTAGGATTGTGAGACCGCTTGCATAGCCATATAGAATTCAAGTGAACGAGCACACTTTTACATTACAAGCCTGCTGGGGCGATGGAATTATACCCCACCTTTGTGTCGAATTGCTGCTAGAATGCGATAAATGTTTAAAGCCAGATATAAAAGGCCTATACACACACAACTATCCCGTTAATGGAACAAAAGGTATGGTTATGATCATTCTCAGTAGCATACTAAACACATTTCAATGAATGTGTGTTTGATTATCTGTTGAAATGCCGTGATTGGCTCAATGTCACGAAACTTGCTTCGGGCCTTTGTAGTACGGACTCTGACATAAACTCACGATAAAGGAAGAAGCAGCAACCACTCCCTGTTTCTGCCCTGTACCCTATGTAAGAGTTTAAGAAAAGTATTGTAATGTCTTGTTTAGAAATATTAAAGTACCCCTATTGTGATTTTGTGTTGACACACATGCAAGGTAAAAAAAAAAAAGCATTCGTTTTCTTACAATATGCGTTTATATTTACCGGATTTGGTCGAGATTTCCCAATGATAAGTTTATTGGTAATAAAGTATCCACCTATAGTTAAAAAAATCAATAATTAAATAATACTAAATAAAATAAACCTAATATTAGTGTAAACATACTTTCTAAACCATTTGCCAAAATAAATAGAACAAATAAAAGTGTACACTTTCCCAAAATTAAGATATTTTAAATGTTTTAATTTTAGGAAATTTAATAATGGGACAAGTTAATGATGGTGAACTCAATCGAAAAGGAAACTTGATTGAAAACTGTATTTCTCTGAACAAAAATAACAGCTTAAATTTGATTCTTTAAGTGGTCAAATCACAGGTTGTGTGTCAAATCTTTCTTTTGTTTCAGGCAAGAGCGCTGTCTGTGGTTATAGTCAAGAAATTTGCATTTCTTTTGAGGACTTTACAAAGAGTAGGGAATGCTAGAGAAAATAATTTTGGGATTTCAATGGCAACTGGTACCTTTTGTCCAGTGTGAGGATCAAGCAGTCCAAAAAATTTTGTTTAAATAAGGCTGCTGCAATTTGTTTTTATTGTGCAGCCCTAGTTGCTCCTTTTGTATTTATTTAGCCACTTTGTATGTAAATCTTTAGTTTGCATGAGGAGTTGAGATTGTGTGCTAAAATCCTTTTTTGCAGATATTTTGGTTTTTAAAGTAGTATTTTGGGCTTTAAACGATGACATGTTTATTTCTCTTCAAATTAACTGCAGCTTTGTTTTTTGATAGATGACAATTTTCCATTGTTCTGCAAATAAGCTTCTTTTATGTCGTCACATAAATGATATGAAGATTCTTCAGCACTTAAAGCGAGATGCAAAGCAGACCATCATGAAAACAAGTCCAAAATGCCTGTGGACTTCAAATTTAAGCCAGATTGATTTTTCCCCACACATGGTCATGGAACAAAACATCCTCCAACCTAGCACAGTCAAGCTGCAAAGCAGTAGAGAGATTTTCATCTGGTTACGAGTTAACTTTGGAACAGTTTACTGTCTAAAAATAACTAATGATACTAAAAGCTGAGAAGTTTTCTCCACCTTCAAGCTCATGATTAGTGTTGTATATTTTATCCACACAAGAACATTTTTCAAAAAGGAGATATTTTTCTCCAATGTAGGTACGTTTATATGCATTGTAGAGCTGGACAGCTCAAACTGTTTTTGTGCATTTAAATGCAAACAAGTAATCTGTCTTTTAATAAAAACTATGTTTACATGAAGGTTAAGGCTTGCTAAGTTAAGGGCTCATCTGTATATACTCAAATGGATATATTGTGATACACCATATATCTTTGCTGTGCTAAATCAAATTGTGCTATTATTTGGCTAGACGATTATGCAATAACTTAATGTCGTAGTGTATGGAGCACCGCAGTTGCCCTTGCTGATAAGTGTCTCGCTCTGGAATATGCATGTGCCAGTATCATTTTCATGCTGAGATTAATGGTGAAGGTTTTATACATGGGATTTGGTATTAACCTCTAGATTTAAATCTATATAAAAACCATGCTGTAAATAACTCAACTTTGATGTTTTCCTCCTATAATCAACTCTAGCTTGTTAAAAAAAACAACAAAAAGTAATTCTATACTACTAGATGCTGCTCAGACTTTCAAAGTAATTCGGAGGCTGCTAAATATATAATTATAGTTTTACATAATAAAATAAAATAATCTATATACTATATACAAAATACTACTAGAATATTTTTTAAATTGGTTGAGGAATTTCTTGATCAAATCCACTTTTTTTGTATAGCGCAAAAAAATTACCCACAGAAGTTGACTAAGGCATTGCACTTTCATATTAATAAAACTATAACATCAGTTACAATAAAAGTCATGCACATTTGTACTTTTGAGTATGAAATTTGGTTCACAGCTTTCTGAGTTGAGTTTACTTACTTTAATTAGCTTGATTGTAGATTATTTGTGTTTTTTTTTCACAAAAGTCGTTAATTTCTAAACATTTTTCACCAACTTTTTCATTCCGACTTAAGTACTTTTAATGGTGTATGAATTCGTGTATCTTTTTCATGTCATTTATACTTGTCTGGTGGGTTGGTTGACTACATCGGCAGGAAAATGTATCAATGCTTGCTTTTCTGGAAGGGAATAATTATTTGGAATATAAAACGTCCAAGTAATTTTTTGTTTACCTGTTTGGAAGGCAGGTTTTTTTGTTCCACCATTATGTGGTTGTTGTATTTTCTTTTTGTTGGCTCCTGGAATAGTGTCAGTTTTTTGAGGCCATCTGTTCCGTCTCACCTCATAGTTCAGAATATGATTGTGATGTCAACTCTGTTTTCCTTCACCATGACCGTATTGCTTGTACACATTATTTCCACTGAGCTGACTCAGACCAGCTCCTGGACTTTCACACAGCAGGCAGAGCTTTCTTTCACATGCCAGCTGCCGGGAGCTACAACTCACTGAAATAACCATGTGACTTTTCTAAACTGGAAATGAGTGAAAAGGTAGATAGTTAAATACACAATTGTTTAGAGAAATTCTCAAAGTTGGCTGTTTTTGTCTTGGCACTGAAACGATAGAAGTCTTTCAGTTGAAACATTTAATGCCAGCATCCTTTATTTTAACAGTGCCTAAGGTTTATAATGGTGGCATTTGTTGTTGACATCCTACAGCTGCTTTCAGAAGCAGCTCTTGGGGCTCCAGTTGAAGGGATCATGCAGAGTTCTTCAAATCAATATGACTGCACTGACAGCTTAATGCATCACATTTGCACATCCTCACAGAATCTTTCAAGCATTTTGATTCTACTATCAAATATTGAAGCTTTAGGTGAAGCCAAAATGTTGGAGTCATTTAAATGAATCTTGTTATGATTATTGAAATGGTAGTCTTGGGTGGTTTCCAAATTTTGTTACAATCAAACCTCCTCCCTATCTTACATCAGTTTACAGTATTACTGTGAATTAAAAAAAAGACAGGGCCTGAGTAATGGGGCAAATAAGGTAATGACACTTATATAATTATATATGCCCCCTTTTCAACGATTGATCCCTGCCCCCGAGGAAAACTCTGCACGTTCTCATTTTGACAATGTTTTGGGAATTCACTTGCTTCTTCTAAAGTTCAGCTTACGTTGCCAGCTGTGTGAAAAGGTCCAACTATATTATGTCATAGTTAATGGGTCGGCTTGTTTTTTTTTGTCTCTGGTCATGCAATTAATTTGTTGTCAGTCAAGTTTAGATTGTGAATGAAGCAGATAAGCCATTGAGAGTGTTGGCAGTTTTTTTTTCCAAGTGCAGCATTTTCCCCCACCACTCTTTCTTCTCCATGCTGTTATGTGATGTATTTTAAATAAATAGCTTATTTATAAATAAATGTATTTAACATTTAACCTTGTCTCCAATATAAGTGCGTGGTTTTTACGATTATATTAAAGTAGTGCTGTGGTATACCATATTACCGTATTACCACCCAAACCTTGTAGTTGTATAGATGGCATCAACTCAAAACATTCATTAATATTTTCAACACAGCTTTACCTCAATAAAATTTCCTAGAAATATTTGTGTTTGTGTTGATACTGCACTTCATGTAATATTCATGAATTTAAATCACACCCAGTTCTAGACTAATTTGTCTTATTTGTAAAACATGTGGTCTTGACGCACTCTTGTCTGATGTAGAGTCATACAATCTGAATGGTTATGATCTGTTTTCTGAATATTTTTTTGCAATGTATGCCGTTTTTGCTATGTTAAGTTTTTCTGTCGTTGCATAGATGCAAAGCTTTTAAGAAGCGTATGAAGAGAGATTACAAGATAAGGACAAATCAGGGTGGCTTCAGGTCCACCTAAATGAAATACAAGTATTTTGCGAAACAAAAATGATTTTATTTTAGATTTAAGGCCAATTCTAGCCAATCATTTTAATCATTTAAGTCAGAAAGTACGTCATCCTCTTTCAGTGTAGTCATCCTCAATCATGTAGATATTTGAATAGGACCACCTCCAATCTCCAGCTTCCTGTAGCTCTGGCTCTTCTTCCCTGGGGAGACACACTTCTGGCATGCAATCTGCTATGTGCTCTACTTTAAAGGCTAGCTGCAGTCTTACATCAAATCCCAGCCTCAGTGAAAACAAAGATGGAATGCCAAGGCTGTATTAAACACGATCTATGTCCATCTGTTGTTTGTTAAACGCTAGTTGTAGGATCGTCTCAAAGGTCACTTTAACTTGTGTGCCAAAGAAGTGCCCCATATTCTATCATAAGAAAAACTAAAAGTGAGGACAACATGGCAAAGACACATTGTATACTGTTGAGGATGCCTGACTAATAGAATATTTTTGTGGGGAAAAAAAGAAGGGGGACCCCAAAAAATTTACATAATATCACATTTACTGGATGTGGATAAAAATGTGCAATAAAATACTTTTTAATTAAAAATCTTTTTTTTTATTGAAAGACTGTACAATTGAGCTGTGTTGTGCACAGGCCTTTAACACTTACACCAGAGCTGTCGCGAACGAGAGAATAGTGACTTGCGCACTTCTAACTATCGTAGCTCTGGTTGTTTTCACAGTATCGAAGAAATCTCAACAGATTCTGTGAGGTGAGAAACAGTTCTCTCGACTGAAATTCCATTTATTATGGTAATGACAACATTGCTTGTGTTCCAGGGGCCAGAAGTTTGTGGAGCGTAGGAGAGCGGTGACGGATGAGTGATTGATTACGTGTGAATGGCTAGCAATACTTTAGCTGTGTTTTAGAGGCAATTTCATTTTAAATATTATATTATATTGTTTATAATAGTATAGGCATTGCTTTCGTTGTAGTTATGGGTTTTGTTTGTTTTTTTATACCGTGTTTGCGTCCATGATTCTGGCGCACTCACTGCAAAGTGCATCTTTTCTGCTTATTTTGCTCTCCTCCTTCTGCCGTTTTCTGCTATACTATTTGAAGAATAATGCTCCTCTAAAAGCCAGGGAAGATACTTTCATTCTTAAGGTTCCTTTTACTGAAATTACAAAATTAATGAAGGTTGAACTAAAGAAATAAACAGTTAAAAAGTTGCAAATTTAAGCAGATAGTTGCTACCTGGAGAGGAAACCTCATTTCAAGTACTAAGGGGAGCTTCACAAAGAGTGGACTGACGCTCGAGTCAGCCTATAAACAATCTCTATAGACTTTTCTATAGAATTTTAGACATGGCCTACAAATGTTGATTGTTGAGTCAAGCCAATATGTAAAATTCTATGTTAAAATATATTTCAAAAGTTTTTTTTTTTTATGGATCAGCGATTGCAGGGTAGAGTAGAAATATTTATCTCTTCTGGCAGGCTGAATTCTCCACCGTGTCACAATATTGCTGAGTTAAGCAAGAGTGATGTCTGTGTAGACAGGTAATAGGGTTGGCTGGATCTCAAGTATTCCAGAGGGGCCAGTAATGGATGCCGAAGAAGGCTTCTTGATAATGCTTAGAAGGTAAGAACCACAGATTGTATTACTCATGGGGGGGAAGTTGAGGATGAGTTAGAAATCGATCAGGTGTAGAGTTTATTCTGTGATGTCCTGCGGTATCTGATAAAGTTCCTGCAGTGATTCTGAAGACTAAATAAATGACTGTAGAACTCTCTCTGAAGTTGTGGATTGTTTTGTTTGATTAAAACGGTTGAATTGAATAAGTTTTTGAGCTGAATGTTCATGGTTGACTTATAGATTATTTAAAATGGTGTGATATTCAACTAACCCTCGTATAATCTGACAACCCTGAACCTTCTCTGTTCTGGTGAGAATGATGCCACTGCTGACTCTAAGAATAAAAGTGTTCATGACTAATGTATTAATTTTCTCTAGCAACGCTAACGTCACTCTAACACTTAAAATAGACCACATCTTCCAGAGCACCGTGATACAAGCAAGTGAAGTTTTAAAGTTGGAGTTCGCTGAAAATCTCTAGAGTTCAGAACAAAATAAGAACAAATTATATTTTATGTGAACTCTTATTAAACCTGTAACTAATAATGTCATTGCAATTTGTACTCCATTATTGATTGTGGAAACAAAGAGTTAGGCCGCACTCAAATGTTAAGAAAAACCAAAGACTATTTGACTTTTCTTGACGTCTTATATTGGAATCTTGTTAGATATGTTGTTGGAATCTTTCCTTCGAAAAGGATTATTTTTAACTGTTTAAATTTGAATATGCTCAAAAACCCTGGCCGAAGATTGTCTAAGAACAATTGAAAATAATAAAGGTTTCTGCTAAATATGATGTGTGAAATAATTGAATGAAAATTGACTACCCACTTAAGCAGATTTGTGCAGAGTTAAGCAATTTTATGTCACTTTTTAGATAAAATAATTATTGGCATAAGTGTTTAAATTGATCGGCTGTGTAAAATAATGGAGATTTTTTTTTTTTTTTTAGTCCATCTTGATGTTAATTAAAAAAAAAGTATTTTTCCAGAACCATATTAGAAACTCTACCCGCTTTATCTTGAAGTTTGATTTATCATCATTTATTTTCAAGCAGTTTGGTGGTGTCAGCAAAGCAAATAATGAATTAATTTGGAGAAGGTTAATTTTAATGTTTATTGGTGTCTTTCAATAGGATCTGTCTGTTATTTTCAAACAAACCTTAAATCTACGCTATTTGGTAACTGCTAGCTTATACAAATTTCATAATGTTAACACAATCCAAATTTTGACTTGTAGCACATTTAAGAAGTTGTATCAGTTTAAGAAAGTGGACTGAACATGACAATGGCAGCTAGTTCTCTTAAAAGCAATTCTGAAATCCATCCAAGAAATCCATCCAAGTGTAGATGATTTTGTTTATATCATCTACAGGATTGTGACATATACATTTTATTTCAATTAGAATATCATGCATTGATTAGGATCTACCTAATTCATTTAAGTGCAGAATTCAAAATTTGGAGAAAATTGCATCACATGGAGTAGTGCTAGAGTTGGTCTGTTAATGATACTTTAACAAACTGTTGTGATCATTTTGTTTGTGTATTAAAAAATGCAAGTGTTTGATTTTCATAAAATCCTCTTTGGATGTGAAAATGAGAAGCAGGGCAGTTGAATGACACATCTTCCAGTAGCTGATTATTGATCAGGGAGGCTTGATCCCTGAATCTATTTACGATTATACAAAAGGCACAAAGTTCATACTATTTGTGTTACTAGGCAACCAAGAGAACCTAACATTAGCTGGAAGATAATGTGTTGAGATTGAAGAACAATTGGACGAGCTGTCACTGAATTTTACTGCCTGGAGGGTTTTTGAGTGTTTCTGTGCATGGCTTTCCCATGTCAGAACACCTGCTGTGAATTGAACAGGTGGTGAAATTTTCCTCCTTTTTGTTTTTCTTTTTTTCTGGTTTCCATGAGCTACTGTGATTGCAATGTGCGCACTCTGATTGAAAGGAACAATGTGTTTAACATGTTTCTTTTCACAAGTATTCTCACATTAGTTTGTAGGAATTAAAGCTTACCAACTTTAAAATCCTCTACAGAAAATTGTCAGTATTTGTAGACAATGCTTTGAGCTGCGTGTAACGGATACTTTAATAGTCGATTAATTACTCTTTTGGTGAATTGAATAAAATGTGAATTTACAAATTATACTCAACACAACTTGGAATGCAACTATTAATTTGGACAATATTATACATTAGGATATTTTTGAATGTTAAATTGACTTGCATAAAGTAAACACTTTTATTATTTTATGTTTTTTACATCTTGGAATAAGGTTGTCACTTTCTTTTATTTCTTGTTCTGCCTTTTATTATGTGTATCAAATAAAAAGTCATTTTCTGCTGTCATCATCATATTTTTTTGTACATTAGGTCTTCATTCAAGAAGAATGTGTTTTAGGAATGCCACAATACCCTCTGGC
Organism: Danionella dracula; assembly: GCA_900490495.1. Classification (NCBI taxonomy): domain Eukaryota; kingdom Metazoa; phylum Chordata; class Actinopteri; order Cypriniformes; family Danionidae; genus Danionella; species Danionella dracula. Next base: position 1,831,878 of record UELW01000267.1, on the reverse strand, counting down.
AGCATGTACGATTCAGCATTTTTTTTTTTTTTTACTTGTGTTTTTTCCGCCTGCGTTATGGGTCTCGTAACATAACTAAGGATGCTAGTGTGAGAACCACCTAATGCAAGGACCAATATTATCTTTATTTGAAAAGACATCCAACACTGTGATTAGCTCTTTTATTCAAAAGACCAGAGCTGCTAAAGTTACAAAAGAGAAAGACTTAGTAGGAATTGGTACAAGTTCTCCCTAAGCTCAAATTTTCAATTTACTGGGTGGTGCTCAATACACCTACTTGCCGAGATGTCACAACAGAAAATCATGAGGAAGAACAATGTGAAGAAACTGCGAGGAGAATATGAACATTCAGACTATTGGGCTGATTCAATGCAACACTAAATCGTGAATAATTAGACAAAAGAATTTTGGCAGCCTGTTATATTCAGCAGTCTTTTTTCCCATCTCTTTAAACAAGTGCATGAATGAGGTAATTGAGAATAGAGTGGGAAATCTCAAGTAACAGAGTAGATTAACATAAGATGGGACAGTAGCTTTATTACTGCAGACTCTTTTAGTTCCTCCGTAGTATCAGTCAATCTTTCAGCACTAGGACCCATGAAAGTTAAGCCATCTCAGCTTGTGCTTTCTGTCCTCATTAGATTGAGATCTACATGAAGCAGCTGCTGTCATGAATCAAGCCCTGTTCATTAACACCAATCAATTAGATTAGACAGGCTTTGTGGTGTTCAATAAGCAATCTGCTGAAGATATTAGAGGAACATACCATGTTTCCTTCTGTACTCCTGAAGTGTACTGTTTTTGTACCCTTTGATTGATATTCTGTTCTCTGGGAGATCAGCGGGTAAAGCGTATGGTAGATTTAGCTCAAACGCAGACCAAGTGTCAACTCTCTTCTATTTTTATTTTTTTTTTTTTCTTCTTCTTCTCCTCCTCTGTAAGTCAAGAAGGAAGAGAGAGAAACTGATTAATCAACTGGCCACTTGATTATAGAGGTAATGGTGAAAAATGTATTACTCGATGCATTGTTGTCCTGGTTGATTCTGAATTGATTATTAAATGTTAACATAGATCATTGAAATGTGCATTGAAATACAATTTGATGGAAGGAAAAGGTCAACTTTTAATTTCTAATGTTTTATTTTTTAACGGAAGCACAAGACCCAGACCTTTCCTCTTTGAAGTAAATGGTATGATCTTATTTTAGCTTTTGTTTTAGTTAACATAACACAGTAACAATAACATTACACAGTAATATAGGTTATATAAGGACATTGCTAAAGTTAAAAGTAAATAGAATATAGTAATGGTCTATAAATAAAGGTGGTACAAATATAAATTATTAAAACTTGTTACATTTTACATTTTTAAGTTTAACTGCATGTGTCCTTGTTAAAAAAACATTGCTCAACGGCACATTGTTTCAAGATGTGCCGATAATTGATTAGTAGTCTTATCTAGATCCTAAAACTTTTTATCAAATCAAATCTGTAGGTACCTACCGATCTCTTGCCCTGCTTGAGGATGTTTCCAAAAGGGGCTGGATTCAGAGACATTCCCCATCTTAGTGTTCATTATTCATTGCATCATCTCAAACATCCTTTAAGACTTTGAAAGGACAGAAGAATCCTTAAGGTGAACAGATTAGAACATAAAAAAATCCCCTTCAACTTGTATTGCAAGCTTGTATCCCCAACAATCTGTGATGCATCAATGCTACCCATTGAAATCTTAATTTTGCTGCCCCTTATGATGTATATATCCACATCAGCCGGATAATGGCCATAACATTGCTGATATGTTGTTTTTTTTCTTCAGTCGACCAGCAGTAATGGCCTCCACTCCACCTCCTCCTCTGATGAAGAAGCACAGCCAGACAGATCTGGTCAGTCGGCTAAAATCTCGCAAGGTGCTGGGTGTAGGTGGTGAGGATGATGATGGAGAGGTGCACCGGTCAAAGGTATGAAATTCACTCAGGCTGACCTCAATCTTTTCAGAAGATGAAAAATCTGCTATAGCCATTGATTACTGAGATCGATTCGTCAATTATCAAAATAATCGTTAAATTTGAAAGGGGCATGAGTTAATGAGATGCCAGGAAACAGAACTCGCTAAAGAATAGCTACAGTGCTTGAACTGCCCTGGGTCAACTTGTTTCGAAACTATGCATAGAATGCTACAATGTCAAGGGAATGTCAACCAAAATCTACATTGCAGCAATCTATGCATTGTTTCTGTAACTCAATTGTTACAGTTGTTTGTGTAACTCAATCTTTTCTTCACAATACATGGAACATTCCATTTATTAGTGATACTATAAGTAGTATTTAAAATTAATGGCAGGGCTGGTGTGTTTGAGAAAGTTTGAGATTAGTTGAAGTGTGTTTTTTCCTATTGGTTTTATCTTGGATTATTATAGATGCATTGATTTGTTTTGACGTTCAGTAGCATAGTGTACGCCTGTTAGTTCCTGGACACATAGCAATTTTAGGAAATAAATGAGCGAACAGCATCGCCAGAGGTTTTACATCACTAGAAAAAACTGCACGTCAGATCCCAGCATCAGATATACAACCTCACTTAACTTCGTACATTGCGAAAAAAATGGCAGACTAGTGCAGTAATAAATCTCACCATTGGAAAGAAACAAAATTTCAACAGTAGATGGAAGCAAGTTATCTATACGACAAGCACAATTGGACACAGCAGACTAACACACTAGTTTTTGATAACTAGAGATAGGTCTGCTGGATGGCACTCATGTTGAGTATCTTTGTCTATGAAATGTGACTGTCCCTTTTTAAACCACAAATTTATTCTGATACAACACTAGAACATATTTAAATTCAGTAAAACCAAGTATGGTTTGATTTTTTTTTTTTAAACAGCTGCTTTGAATCATCTATTTTATACCTTGACTTTCTCACTCCCTGAAAATAGCCTTAGGAGCTGTTAATGCATTTAATAAACATATAATGTGCATTTAATTAATGTATTTCTGTTAGTTTTGTCTTGAGTTTTCTAAGCCCTTCATTATTCATCATGGGATCGCTTTGATTTTGAGGAACGTCAAAGTTGGAGCGGGAGAAATGTTCTGTGTTTTGGAACACATGCTGGTTCAGCTCTAGGACACTAATTGAACCAAAAACTCTTCCCCAAACCTGTATGCGGTCATGTCGCTAGCCCTGACTGGGTCACAGAGTAACATCAAAGGGAACGTCCATTAAGAACCAGTCGCCTATCACTCCCTGTTTCATCAGCACCAAAGTGCCTGGAGATGGAGATGTATGCATGTATCTGCCTCCGCTTCAGATGCTGCTTTTATATCAATCTTTTGAGATATCAAAGTAAACTAGATCTTGTGGAAGAAAAATATCTCCAGAATCAATTATGTCCCATTTTTTTTATTTTATTTTGATGCTTACAAACATTTAATATTAATTTCAATTGCATAACATGAAAGGACGGAACTACAACCGCAAAAAATTATATTTATTCATATTAATTACACTAACATGTTAATAATTGAAAATATGTTATTCATCCCATTGAAGAGAAAAGCATGTTTTTTGTAGAACACATTTTACAGAAAAAGTCAAAGTCAATAGAACAAATAAATAAAAATAATTGTTGGGGATGAAATAGAAGCTCATAAACACTGCAAATTTTCATACAGTAGACTCACAATTAAATCCAGACAAAAGCCACATGTACATTTATGTGGATTTACTCTATGACACGTTTTGTAGTGAAATGATTTGTTTTGTGATCATTTCTATGTTCGAATGAACGATTAGCTTCGTAACTCAAGCTTCACATATTTCTTTCTCTGGTCAGATGAACGCATTGTCTAGCATCTGCTGTTACAGGTCTAGTGAGAAAACAGAGTGCTCTCTGTTCCCAGGAGTTGTCAAGATGTGTTAAAGCTTCCAGAACCAGCAGGAGAGAGGTGTCGATTGAGTGCTGGTCGCATTAGCACATGACATGCTCATACTTACTGGTTTCTGTATTTTTGGCTGCTCTTCTCCTCTGACTGTAATGAATGCCCTGTCGGACTCAATACTATCCAGGACGTACTTTAGTCTTTGGAAAACCTGCTAGGTTTCAGCTTTGAAATAAGTTTTGGGCATATTTCAATACCTTTCCAGTAAACTCTTTCTCTGATTTAGAATTAGTAGAATTGACGAAAGGAAAATACTTAGTTGACCAGCTTTCCGAAGGCGAGTACCAGGTCCCAGAGAGTGACCAGGTCTGCAAATAATGTCTAAATCTGAACTGATTTGAATCTGAATTGCTTTTCTTCAGTACAAACAATCTTGATTTTGCTGGTTTGATTGAAAAACTTTCCCAGCCATTCAGTTTTCTAGCTGTTTCTAGATCCACCTCCCTCCAGGCACAGACCTGGTAACTGTCAGGTCATCCATGAAAGCATGGATCGGTGATTGCTGGATTTAAGACCTACATTTAGGGCAATTAGCAATCTGGTGCAAAATGTAGGGTAATTTCATTTACCGTTTGTGTCTTTTTTTTTTTCCCACAGTATTGTTATTTATTTATTTATTTTTTTTTTTTACCTACATGAACGTTTTGAGATTTTCGTCATAACGATGTTTTGGTGGGTGAAAACACCCATTCAGAATATATTTTGGGATTTTATTGACTGACGTATTATTGATTTGTTGATTTGTTGTTTAGTTGTTAAAGGTTTTTATTTAGTCGTGTTCTTTTCAAAGTAGCGTTTTATTTGTTAATGGTTTGTTGTTTATTTGTGGATTTATTTTCAAAAGAGTTTTTTATTTGTTGATGCTTTAATTAATTGTGGATTTATTTTCAATCCTGTTTTTTATTTGTTGATGATTTAAGTCGTGGAGTTATTTTCAAACTTTTTTTTATTTTTTAATCATTTAGTATTTAGCCGTGAGGTTATTTTCAAACTTTTTTTTAATTGGTAATGGTTTGCGATTTAGCTGTAAGTGATTGGTATTGATGCTGTACAGAACTTAATTTGGGTCTATTCTAAATTCTAACAAAAAATAAAATAATTTATATTTATGATATAGACAAGATTATTACTTTTGAATAAAGTCAGTTATGTTTATGTGGGTAAAGTGTCTCTGTGCTAATCTTTAGACACAGTTACTCACACTTGGAGAAGTCCAACCATGTTATGAAAGATGCTCAAAATTAAACAGAAGAAAACGTTCCCAAAACAAATCATTTCATGTCAGCTGGTCTATGACATCAGCGTCGTGTCTATGTGCTCCTCAGAAGATAGAACAGTCACTGTTCACTCGCACTGCATTGATATCCTTGGAAGATGACCTTTAGCCAAGAGTCTATCACTACATCACAAACAGATCGGGTTTTCATCAACACTAAATTACCCACACTGCACCGCGGAGGCTTTTAGTGCTGCATGCAGGAGATGGAGATGAGCGATCCTTCTCTTTTACTCTGAAACAAGAAAGAGACAGCCAGCATGAATAATGGAAGTTAATGTGGGATGGTTTTAAAGCCTTGCAAGCAGTATACGTCATTTTGTGATTAAAATAAAGTGAGGTTTGAATAATTTCACAAATTTTGTCCAAGAGCACATGAAAGGATGGGAAATATATGGAAAATATGTAAATGCATTGTTGTGGCAATAGTTTTATTTTTCCATAGATACGATGGCTGAGACTTAATGCCAGTTTTTTCAATTCTTTTGGGATGTACAAGACAAGTGTTACTGCTAACTATCCAGAAACTACAAACAAACTAACAATAATCAGTTTTACCAATAATTGTTAAAATTGAGTTCTCTCAACATAATTGTTTAAGTCAGCTTACTACAGTAAGTTTTTGATATGGGGAAATAAGTGGTTTGCCAACTAACTTCCATGTATTTTAAATAAGATTGAAAAAGATTACTAATATATTATAAAAAAAAAATTTACAGTATTTTTTCAAAATTTGAATTGACTACCGAACTCAAAAATATTTTTCTGTAGATTGCCTTTAGGGACTGCATCATGGGAATAATTTATTATTTTGAGGGCCAGTTGGTATAAATGTATTCTGAGCTTCTTGGCTCAACAGCTTGTATTCCTAAAATTATAGTCATGCTCAAAAAATGGGAATTAGCAAGAAGTGTTATTTCTTTAAGCATCATAATACTACGAAAGTGATGTTCAGTAAAGATTAAGTAAAGATTTTTCTGTTGAACTGTGTGTTCAATTTGAAGGTACCTGAAAGAATCCTGAAGAACATGTTGGAAACAGCAGCAATCAGCTTGTTATTTGTGTTGATCGCATAGCAACACATGTTCAATTGTCTTGAAATATGAAACATTTCATGATTTATGGTGGATTAACATTCAAATAGGAATTATTTGGAAAAATCTATTGAAAAATGCTAACCCCTAAAAAAAGTTATGAATGTGTTAAAAGCTTTCTTTGATCTATTGTCTGTTTAATTGTTTAATTAAAGAAACTATTGGAATGATTGCTATTATTTCCTTTATTGTGTTGTAAATGTGTTGAGATAACGTCCTCGAGCATTCATGTCTTAGTAATTTATTTCAATTCAGAGGTTTATTTTGTTCTGCAAAACATTTTTTTGTTGTTGCAAAAAGGGACTCGAAAATAAAAAATTTTTTCACATATAAAGGTTCAAATAAACCACTGCCATTTGTATTTGCCAGTCACTGTGTAGTCCAATTCATGTCCAATAAGTTGAACCGAATCAATTTTCCTGAAGACTCGATTTTTGAGAAATTTCTTAACCAACGTCAGCAACATGCAGAAAAACACTGATTGTGTTCTTTGCTCCTTTTTTGTTGGAGAATTTAAAGAGAGCATGGCCTGAAAATTATTCTTTGTATTTACTTGCAAATAAATATAACATTTACATTTATGCATTTGGCTCCATGAATGCACAATTTTTGCAATGCTTGAACATATTTGCCACACAAAATGGTGGATTTTAATTTTGTAAGTAAATTCTTATTGAAGACTAACAAAGCGCTTCAAACAAAGGGGTCTTTAAAAATCTATGATGTCTTATCTACATAAAATCTAAATTTTTATCAACCATGGCTCATAAAAAACAATATTTAATGCAGCTATCGATTTATTTGACCTGTAAATGTGTATAGAATTCAAAATCAGATACAGATGCATCCATGCATCCACACCTATAATCCCAAATTAGTGTGGTTTTGTTGTCTACATGACAACAATGTACCCATCGTTGTTAAGCACACCAGATTAAGTCGAAATGATGCCCTGTGTGTGTGTAGACGCAAAATGTAACCAAGTAGATAAACTACATTTTCAAAATAACTGGGTAGTTAAAAAGAATGAAAGAATAGTCTATCTTCAAACAGGCCAAGAGGTATAGGTATAGAGTTTTTACCGTTTTACTCTGAATTATGTATTTTACTCCCCACCCCACCCGCAATTGAACGATTTAAATGATTTGTTCAAGTGAATCATTCATTCAAATGAACAAGAGTCAAAAGAATGAATGACCAAAATGAATGAAATTCCCATCACTACGTGAGGGACAACATGCTTTGTCAAACAACACTTGAACAGACACCAGCAAGATGAGCTTCTGCCCCTACCTCAGCTGTTCATCTCATTGTTCAGCACGGTTTCCTGTCGTGAGGTTTAAGCAGGAGTGTGTTGCTCTTTTATGACTGGCATCTTGCATTTGAGCACAGTTGATCATGCTTTCAAACCCCAACCTAATGTCTGAATAAAGTTACTAAAATGAAAACCTTAACCTTTAAATTTTGTGTTAATAGATTCCAGTATTCGTGACTGAAAAACATGATTATTATGATTTTACACTGATTTTTGGAAAGTAATTCTTTCACACACATTAAACAGAATAGCAGGCAGTGAAGGTTAATTCTGACAAATTCTCTTCTTTTGCAGATCAGTCAGATGTTGGGTAATGAGATAAAATTTGCTGTTCGTGAGCCCATCGGCCTTCGGTAAAGCTTCAGGCACCTCGTCCAATGACATCATGATTGTTTTATTACCTTGCTAATTCAATTGTTTCAATGTTCCTTTCACCATTTTTTTCACCAGTCCTTGAACATTCTGTTTTTGCTTCAATTGTTCAGTGACTTCCTTCTGTCGTTGCAGGCTTTGGCTCCTCGTATCTGCTGTGCTGTTCACGTCAACATCTTTAATGGTAATTGGTTTACCTAGAATAGGGTTGCCCAGCTGATTACATCCTTGTTTACACTGCCAGTTGAACATGACCCAATTTAATGTCTGGGTTTAAAACTCTCTAAAAAGAAAACATAAAAATAGTTTTTTGGAGGCCTATTTATGTTAAATGTAAAATGGCCCTAAATTCACCAGTAACATTCAGCCTTCATATGTTTAGATTAGCTTCAGATTTTAATTTATTTTATGTGTAATTTATCTCAATTAAATTATATCAGTTGGCACAAAAACCTTTCCCCAAAACATATGCGTTTGAGACCGCATCCAAAGTAGAAAAAAGTTACAGTTGATTGCATTGAATTGTTTTTTTTTTATTGTTTTTTTTTTTTCTTTTCAGAATTGTAATTTTTTTTTTTAATCAGAGATGCACACAATAGGGATCTTTAAAGCTGAATTATCTTTAAAGCTTTAAAGCTGTTTTTTAATGCTTTAAATGTTTTAATGAAAATATTTAGTTTGTTTTAACAGGTTTTTGAAAGACTTTTTGTGTCACAAGCTTTTAGGACTTCCAACTTTGTTGTTCCAACTTCCAGTCTTGTTAATATTATTAATCATCTTGGATCTTCGACAGGCCTGTTTGTTTGTTTTTTTTGTTTTTTACTTAATTGTTGCTATATAACTTATTGCTTTGTCTACATTCCAGGCATTGGCATTCCCTAACCAGCTCTATGAGATAATATTTGAGATCACCACCAGCAGGGTCTCGATCAGACTCTACGGGGGAGCACTTTTGTGTATGTACTACATTCATTGGATGGGTTTGGGGAAGGACACTAGATTTGAGCCCATGAGGATAATGATTGCTAAGTGGCATGCTGCGATTTTCCACAAAATAAACAAGTTTGGTTATGTTTACTGCTCTTTGAAAGAAAACTGTTCATTTCTGTTTTCTAGTCCATGTTTTATGTTGTACATTATTATAACTTTTCTTTATATCGCTCTTTATGGATTAAAATATTAAATTAAAATATAAGTATTAGATGTCTCTATTAGATAGTAGGCGAGTTTGTAACAGTTCCTCGAGAATTGTTTTACAACTGGTCCAGTTTGTGACCTTGTCAAATTAAAAAAATATAACAAATATGCATACCATTTTCATAACAACACATTTGCTCATGTAAATCTGTCAATCACAAGAAATACTCATGACTAGATAAACCTCTCAGTGGCTGATTCGTACTTATAGAATGTTTAATATTTATAGGTTCACTTTTAAAAATGGATACATCCATTAAAATTCATTTAGCAAGAGAAGTTTCTGACCACTGTAACTCTGTGAGGACTATGATGACTCGCATCTGCTCCCAGAACACCACATAAGCCTACAGTTCAACTGCAGGGTTTCCGTGTGGTCTTAAGGTATAAAATTTGGCCTTTTAAATTGTAGACTTTTTAAGTCTTAAATGTGTTGTTCTAGGTTTTAAGTAGTTGTTGCTTGGGGTTGCTAGAGATTAAGAAAAAAGCTTCTAAATACAAAAAAAGGTTAAATTATGGTTAGGGTTGCCATAGTCTGAGAAAATGTGCATAAATGCTCAAAAACTTAAGTCATGTGCAGGGTTGCCATTGTTTTAGAAAAGGGTCATATACACTCAAAACCTACAAATGATGGTTAGGGTTTCTAGATATTGACATACAAATCATGAATGCTAAAATTGTAATTTTGATAGTAAGGGCTGCCAGAGGTTGAGAAAATCTTCGTAAATGATCAAAAATGTGAAAGTTATGGTTAGAGTTTCAAGAAATGCATTTAAGCCATAGTTTATTATGCTAAAAAGGTTTTGTATGTGTTTTTGATGTTCTGATATAGGTCTTCAATTTGATTCTTAAAGATCTTAGTCTCTTAAATTTGACCTTATAATACCTACAAAAACCCTAAACTAAATGAGGTCCACTGAGAGTATCCCATTTGTGGAAAATAGCGGATTATAATTAAAATTAAATATTTTTCTTCACTGCATTTTTTTTCACATTAAACATGTGTTAGTGTTGATTCGTGTTTGTATTGAGGATTTATGATTTATATAATTGTAATAATAACCACAGATCGACACAGGAGCTTTCTAAGCTCGACTTGAAAGCAGAAAGTTTCCTATAGCAACAGGGACGACTCTAATTTATGGCTTTGCCAATTTGTTATTAGCTGAAGCATTAATATGTATACAGCATCCCTCAATGCTGTTTTATTGTCCGAGTAACATGTGTAGAAGTCCAAAACAGTATGGTTTGTAAGATAAAATAATGCTATGATTTATTTATGTCTATCTCAAGAAACAGAATACGTATTAACAGAAGGTATATTTCCTGAAAGGCTGAATTGGACGGATTAGAAACCTGACTTGGCTGCATTAGTTCTTTATACAGTCTGAAAGCTGTTAAAGGTCACATACAAAGCAAACCCCTGTTGTGGAAAAGGGTGCAAGTGATCTGTCAGATCATTGGCCAATTCTGTGGGAATACCGGTGAAAAGCTGGAAAAGTAGCGCATGCAGATGGCACCTGGCAGGGCGAAGAAGCTGCTTCTATCAATGTGATCCATAGCTACAGTGTGGGAGGAGATCAGAAGCCATCTATGCTGGTTTCCCTCCAGACTGAATCTAAAGCAACAGCAGTATCAGTCTTCTTTTCTGGGGCCAGATTTAAAGATTTTTCACTCTGCGTTTAAGTGGCTTCATATTTGAAGATGCACTGTTTTGGTTTATCTTCTATTATCTTAATTAGTACAAAATGTTGTATTCAGTAATGTGTTTTAAAGATGTTTCAATTCAGTTTGTCAAGAACTTTGAGTGTGTTTTTAAGAAATCATCTTCACAACCCCCTGGTATTTACAACCCCTCTTTATGACCACTATTGGGGAGAGTTGTTGATCATTATTTCCCACTTTGAAGAATCTGATTGGATTTATCGGAAAGTATTTACATATGTTCCCATTGCAGATGGGTCTGGTTTAAAGGTGAGAGGAAAGAACAAACCTAAAAATTGTAATTAAATAAAAATGAACTTATGATAATGTAAATGCGAATCGATTGCAATACTTGCGCCTAAAGGTGGAATATTTGCAAATGAGTGGATGCACAAATAATTTGCAAAAATTTGGGAGATAAAGTAACAATACATGTGTATTATAGGAGAATGAAATTGCTTTTGACTTCACGTGTATCACAACCTGCTGCTGGAGTTTTGTAGGAAAGTATGTCTTGTTTAAAATCCTAATAGGGGCACTTTAATAGATGAGCCCACTTTTATGTCTCAGCCTGACTTGAGAAGATCTCTTAATTGACTCAGAGTGTTTCTTCTTCCCACCAGGTATCTCATTAATCCTCTGGAATGGGTTGTACACAGCGGAAAAGGTCATCATTCAGTGGACGCTGCTCACAGAAGCCTGTTACTTTGGGGTTCAAATTCTAGGTGAGTTGTTCTTATCTTTCTGTGAATAAAGATCAGACGATGCTTAGGGACCAGGGTTATGTGGTGATTTAAAACGGAAAGTGACATTTAATCTTTACTCTGCCCTAATTAAGACATGTTTGCGTGTGTGGGGATGATGTTTGATTTTAGCCACTTAGCTTGGTTTCGTCTACAACCTTTAAAGGCATACATTTGTTTTACGTTGGCATAAAAGTACTAATAGAACAAACTAATTATTAAAGGTTGTAGACAAAGTCATTTATTTTGTCACAAATCAAATACTGTCTGATGGGAAGAGAGCAGCACTGCCATCTTATGGTAACTCTCAGGAGATCCAAAAAGCATGTAAGATAGAAAGTTAACCCAATAATATTCACATCTGTGCACCAAATCGAATATTTAAAATGATTAAATATGATGGAGGATGTGCAATAATGTCATCCTCTAATGCCAGATGTTTTCAGAGTTACCTAAAACAAAGAAATGGATTATCTTGTTTCTTTAGAGTTTAGTTGTATGAATAGCGATACCTCAAAAAAAGCTTTACGGATTTTTTTTCTGCAAATCTTCACCCAGCAGCTTTATTTTTGTCAGTGTTTGTGACTGTTTAAACTAACTGAAATTGTATTAATCAGTTTTAGTTCAATAGCTTTTTTTCACTCTTTGACTTCCAGATACAATGGTTATATGTTTATTTACTGCCAGAAAAAGTCTGTATTTAACGCTGACAGGATTGATTTCTGTTCCCTTAAATGTTTAATAATAATCATGTTTGTTTCTTTGTGTTGTTGTGTTATTTTGTGTTAATGTCTTATTTTGGATTTATTTTAAAGTTTTTCAGTTCTATACTGTCTGTATGAACTGGTGGTAGGAGTACGCAGGTGGACTACATCCTAAGTAGACGAGCCAATCTGAGAGAGATCACTGACTGCAAAGTAGTGATAGGAGAGAGTGTAGCCAGACCGCATCGGATGGTGATGTGTAGGATGTTTCTGGTGGTCAGGAAGAAGAGGGGAGGAAAGATGGAAAAGAAGACCAAGTGGTGGAAGTTGAAAAAGCAAGACGGTTGTGAGGAATTCAGACAGAAGCTGAGACAGGCTTTGGGTGGTCAGGAAGAGCTTCCAGAGGACTGGGAAACTACAGCAGAAGTGATCAAGGAGACAGGTAGGAAGGTGCTAGGTGTGTCAGCAGGAAGAAGGAAAGAAGATAAAGAAACATGGTGGTGGAATGAGGAAGTACAGGACATCATCCAGAGGAAGAGGCTAGCTAAAAAGAAGTGGGACATCGAAAGGACTGAAGAAAGTAGACAGGACTACAAGGAATCACAGCGCAGGGCAAAGAGGGAGGTGGCAAAGGCCAAACAGAAGGCATATGATGAGTTGTATGCCAGGTTAGACACGAGGGAAGGTGAGAAGGAATTGTACAGATTAGCGAGACAGAGAGACAGAGATGGGAAGGATGTGCAACAGATGAGGGTGATTAAAGATAGAGATGGACGGGTTCTAACGAGTGAGGAGAGTGTGCAGAGAAGATGGAAGGAGTATTTTGAGGAGTTGATGAATGAGGAGAATGAGAGGCAAAGAAGGGGGGAAGAGGTGAACATTGTAGAGCAGGAAGTTGAAAAGATTAGAAAGGATGAGGTGAGGAAGGCTCTGAGGAGAATGAAGAGTGGAAAGGCTGTTGGTCCAGATGACATCCCTGTGGAGGTGTGGAAGTGTCTAGGAGACAGCAGTGGAGTTCCTATCTAGGTTATTCAACAGGATTCTAGAGAGTGAGAAGATGCCTGAGGAATGGAGGAGAAGTGTCCTAGTGCCAATCTTTAAGAACAAGGGTGATGTGCAGAGTTGTAACAACTACAGAGGTATAAAGTTGATGAGGCACACAATGAAACTCTGGGAAAGAGTAGTGGAAGCTAGGCTAAGAAGGGAAGTGGATATTTGCGAGCAGCAGTATGGCTTCATGCCCAGGAAGAGCACTACTGATGCAATTTTTGCTCTGAGAATGCTAATGGAGAAATACAGAGATGGTCAGAAGGAGCTGCACTGCGTCTTTGTGGATTTAGAGAAAGCGTATGACAGGGTGCCGAGAGAGGAGCTATGGTTCTGTATGAGGATGTCAGGAGTGGCAGAGAAGTACGTCAGAGTAGTTCAGGATATGTATGAGAGGAGTATGACAACAGTGAGATGTGCTGCAGGTCAGACGGAGGAGTTCAAGGTGGAGGTGGGGTTACATCAAGGATCGGCATTGAGTCCCTTCTTGTTTGCTATGGTGATGGACAGGTTGACAGATGAGGTCAGACAGGAATCTCCATGGACAATGATGTTTGCAGATGACATTGTAATCTGTAGTGAGAGTAGAGAGCAGGTGGAGGGACACCTGGAAAGTTGGAGGTCTGCTCTAGAAAGAAGAGGAATGAAAGTCAGTCGTAGTAAGACAGAATACATGTGTTTGAACGAGAGGGAGGGAAGTAGAACAGTGAGGTTACAGGGGGCTGAGGTCAAGAAGGTGGAGGAGTTTAGGTATTTAGGGTCAACAGTCCAGTGCGACGGGGAGTGTGGAAAAGAGGTGAAGAGGAGAGTGCAGGCAGGTTGGAGTGGGTGGAGAAAAGTGTCAGGGGTGTTGTGTGACAGAAGAGTGTCAGCAAGAATCAAAGGAAAGGTGAACAGAACAGTAGTGAGACCAGCTATGATGTATGGGTTAGAGACTCTAGCAGTGAGGAAGAGACACGAGGCAGAGATGGAAGTAGCAGAGATGAGGATGTTGAGGTTCAGTTTAGGAGTGTCAAGGATGGACAAGATTAGGAACGAGCACATCAGAGGAACAGCTCAGGTTAGTTGTTTTGGAGACAAAGTCAGAGAAGCCAGATTGAGATGGTTTGGACATGTGCAGAGAAGGGATAGTCGTTATATTGGTAGAAGGATGTTGGAGATGGAGCTGCCAGGCAAGAGGGCAAGAGGAAGGCCAAAGACAAGTTATATGGGTGTGCTGAAGGAGGACATGAAGGTAATTGGTGCAACAGTAGAGGATACTGAGGCCAGAGTTTGGTGGAAACAGATGATTTGCTGTGGCGACCCCTAAACTGGGAACAGCCGAAAGAAGAAGAAGAAGACTGTCTGTATGAACTGTATTTCCACAAGAGGGCAGCATAGTGTTGTCTCAATTATGCTGTTTGAGTCTATAGATGAAATGGATTTAGCATTGCACTTTACATAAAAAACATCTGCCATTTCATTGAGAATCAGGGTTACCAGATCTGAGTGACCGTTTACACCCCGAACACAATATAAACCAGCCCAAATCTCCACGTAGCAGGAGACGTATGTTGAATCTAAAAGAACAGATGTAGCCTGAGAAACTAACAAAGAAACTTAATAATATTGTATATCTACCATATATTTAAATATATTCAACTAAATGGTATTCAAAAGAGAAATACTTACACATATATGTTAATCATTGTCCTGTGTTTTAATTAATCGCAATGACAAGGCTGAAATGTTTTTAAATCTATAAATGTAAAATGTAAACAATTAATGTAAATTGAAAACAAAGAAATGGGTTAAATTCAAAATATGATTGTTTATTGAATTTTTTTTGTTTAACTTGTAAAAGATTGTATCATGTAAACAACATACCTGCAATAAACCATCAATATCCTGCAAATTAACTTTTTGCTTCTCTTCTTTGGCTGTTTGTTTGTGAAATCAGGTTTGAATTTAACTGTAGGCTGATCATCCTCTGTTGACTCAATGATTTTGCAAGCGGCACAAGGCTGGCAACACCACTGAGCAAGAGAAAATGTATTTTACTTACATTACATTGTTCAACACAATATTTATTTCTTCAACTCTTTAATATTGTTTTACACTAATCTGAACTTATTTTTTTATTTATGCAGCATACCTTGAAAGTGGACACATGCACACACGCGCACACACACACGCACACACACAAAACAGACAAGAGACAGAGAAAATAGTATTAATCTACCTGTAATGTTCTGTCCACATGCAACTTTCTGTTCCATTAATTTGTGAGCATTGGGTGGACTATGGTTTAGGTGTCCAGCGCCTACATATTATATTATGTTGTGTTATATTATTTTTAAATGTTTTAATTATGTTTTTTCATAATGCAATTTTGTAATATATGAGGAAAAAAAAAAATAAAAAGCAACAAAATCCAATATTTATATATCTCCTAATATGCATTTAACATTTTTAAATCATATTCTACTATTTACTTCACTTTATTTAAATACATAATTTTATTTAGAGTTTAATATATTTATTACTTGTATATTTAATTCCATCCTTACACTTTTATATACAAGTAAAATATAGTAATTTCCCTAGCCCTTCGAATCTGCTTTCGTCTAGACTAGTGACGAGTTTCCGGAGGGAGGTCGTAACAAAAAATATGGAGAAACTTGCAGTTTATAGACACCAGCTGCTTTATCTCAGCAGACAAGCCTTTTATAAACACAACAATTAAATGGATCTTGCTCTGAGGGGAGTCAGTGAAGAAGGGGTGGTTCTGGTGAGTTTCGCTTTGGGAATTTATCAACACTAGTGTTGTAGCACTGTTGAAGAACTGTTGACTGTTCTCCTCTCCTTCAAATAAGTCTCTCTCAGCATCTTTCTCTTTAACAGAGACTGAAGCCACCCATTTTGATGAAATATCTGGGCAGATGTTGGGTAGCTGAGCAAAACTGTAGGTTTTTGCGGACATCTTAGAGAAGGACCAGCAGATGCTCTTCTGTTCTGCTTTCAGTGTGAACAAATCATTAGACTCCTTAGGCTCCTTCTCCAGCTAGAAGGTGATAAATTTCAAGGATGGCTAGAAAAGCGAGTGAATGTGAACCTGAAATTGACTTTGCGTATGTTAACTGGAGATCAAGCTAGCCAATCTAGCAGGTTAAATAATAAATTAAATTGTTGTTTATGACTGTGGGTTACTTTAAATCTCAATTCATGTTTTTTCTTACAGTGACGTCCATCACGCTTGTGGAGATGAGCTTTCTGTCCATCGGCGCAGTTCTCCTCCTTCTTACCGAAGTGTTCTTCCTCTTTATCACTTTGAGTTACTACCATTACCTCGGGAGGCGACCCAAAAAGATCTGACTGCGATCACTCATCTGATAGTCTCAAGTTGAAAGTGTCTGAACACTCCTGAATGCTTCAGCACAGTAGCATCACTGCCTGGACCAAATGAACTGAACGAAAGTCAGTCTGTTTGAGGGAAATATCAGTTTTAGTCTATGTATAATAAATAAGTATTTACATTTATTGGATATAGAGGGGCTCAGATAATGTCTACAAGTATTGTTATCTTGTTCACTACTGTAGCTTTAGTTATCTGATCGTTTACTGAATTAAAGTGATTGAATGTGATCTGAAGAAGCGTCATGTGAAGAGTTACAAATTCTATTTGTGTTTTGTATAAGATGTAAGAGTTTCAGCATACCATAGAGATTAAAGTTTGGAAATCTACACAGTAGTAAATGGCATGTATAAACAATTCTTAATTGATTAGAAAAATGGAATATAATACAGTTACAAGATGCTGTAGTATTGTATAGCTATTAAATAATTTTTATTAAGGTTAATAGGAATTTAATTGTCATATTACATCTAAATTTGATTGTAATTTAATGAAATGTGACAATACACAAACACCTTATAAACAAAAAAATATTGATTCTTTACTAATTGGCATTAAAAGTGCACAAAGACTCACCAGTTACTACTTTTCGTTGTAACATAATCAGTGCACAAGGACTTTTAACAAGAATATTCTCCAGTATGTTTCTTTCCTGAATATAACCAAAAAGTATGTAGTTTTCTTTTTTTGTCATTTCATGGACAACATTTCAGACAACTCATTTGATGTCATTTATTTATTAACCAAAAGCAAAATAATCTACAGAAGAAATAAGAGGCCATGCTTGTTATCTACAAAAAATCTAATTTCCACCTTTGTTATTTTCTCACAATAAGAACTACATTTTTCATGCTCTTAATCTAGCAAGAGTAGTTAACTTTTGATTTCTTTATATATATATATATATATATATATATATATATATATATATATATATATATATATATATATATATATATATATATAATCAAAAGTGAGCAGGGTTGCCATTTACTGAAATGTTAAAAATGCCCAGCTTTACAACAAAAAAAAGGTGTTTAAACATTGTGCATAGGCTTGATTAGGTTTTACTAGCCACATTCATTGAGGTGATCTTCATGACAACCATGTAACCCAGACTTAAAATGTAGTTTTGCATAAATAATATTGGGGCTTCTTGAGTGGGAACCACTGACCAAGCACAGAGTTTTAGTTTTCATCATTTCAGATCCATAAAATCACATCTTTTTGCCTCTTTTAGTGACTCTTACCTGGAGAACTTTTTTTACTTTCGTTTTAGCATTTGCTTTATGCTAATCCTATGGGTGACCTCATGCTCACTACGTCTGTTAATGTAGTCATTGGGGACACAACTCTTTCACTCAGTGTAGATAGAAAGTCCTTTTTGATGACTTGTTTATATAAACTCCTGTGTTTAGTAACTTAAAGAATTAAATTGACCTCATATTGACTCTTTATTGAGAAGATTGTATTTGTATCAAAGCACATTATAATGGTAGCGCAATTATTTGAGTAGCAATGACTCTAAATCTGCTGTTTTTACTTTATTTGTTACATGACTTTCCTTTTAAACAGGCTGGTCAGTAATGATGTTAGCTTACAAGCCAGTCTTTTATAATATACTTTACTCACTGTACAGGTGCTGGTAAAATAATTTAATTCACAATATCACAAGTTGGTCTATTTCAGCAAGCGATTCAGGTCACTCAAGACTTGCACATTTTACAGGGAGACAATGGTCCATCAAACGAGTGCGAGATAACAATGCTAAAAGTAAAGCCTGTTTTTTGGGGGAATGACAGGCAGACTAATCCTTTTTCGCAAAGCTTCTCTGGAACAACTGATGTTATTAATTGTAATACTAGTGGAAAATTCTCACTTCTCTCTTGTGAGTTCAAGTTTCAGATTTTTTTTTATTACAGTACTTGTATTGTTACCACACCTACTCTTGATTGTTACAGAGCAAAAGTTGCAGAAAGCCATTTGTGTGTTGTAATCAATAATTAAAATATCATTAAAATTTTCCTCAGCTGAACCCAAAATTCTGTTTCTGCTGTTCTGAAAACTTTGTTGTTGATGTCACAAGTTATGTCTGTGGGACAGCCCAGTATTTACGAGTACAAGTACGAGCACCTGATACATTAGTATGAGTGCATCCTTGATTATAATCGTCATGCTGTATGGTTATCCCTATGGCTAGTACACATGCATTTTCTACCACACCCTGTCCTCCTCTTCACTTCTCTATTAAATGTGCATAGACACAGAGTTTTCAAAAAGCCAGACTCTTAGAAATACCATTTTTTATTTTGACCCTCCTTGTGCACGATGTCAATTGGCATCTTTTGGGAAACTGTCAAATCGGCAGTTTTCCCCATGGTTATGTAGCTTAAAAAACTAGCCTTTAAAGGACTTTGTTTTGAGTTAAGTGTGCCTCAACGTATCTTTATTATTGAACCTTTTATTAATACAAGGAGTTTAGAGTTACATTCTAAATATAACCCATGATAGGCGAAATCTGCGAAGTTGTCAGCTTTCACGTTTACATTTTTCTCTCTTGTTAAACACTCTTAAAGTGTCATCTTCCTTTAGCTTGTCCAAAAGTCCAACTTTTTCCCATGGTGAAAATTTTCTTCTGCTTTTTGAGTGAAGTTTTTGTGGCATACCACTGTAGTATATAAACACAGCTTTCTGAGATTATTAATTTGGGGTTTCATTAATTTTCAATTATACACATTAAAATGAAAAGTAGTAAAAACATCAGATATATCAGTCTCTGTGTATTGAATAAATAGAATGTACAAGTTTCACTTTTTAAACGAAATACTAAATGAGGTAACTTTTTTTTATTGATGGTATTCCAATTATATGACCATCACTTGTAAGTTAGTTTTTGCTTTGTGTATATTGAAATGATGTAGGCACGTCTCTATAACAGTCATAGTCTGTACATGTGGGCCAATATTTGTATTTTATTTAGAAGAGAAAATAAAATGTCAATATTAAAAATGTTAAAAAATGTAATAACAATTCTGAAAGTGTTTCTGATCAGTTTAATGTTCTGGTTGTGGATTTCCCCTGCATTCACTCACTTTCTTTAAATAAACACAGCTGTTTGTTCTCTCCTTAAACTGTTTCACTTTCCTTGCGCTCAATTAAGAAAGTGTTTCATAGCTATATATCTTTATGAATACTTTCACTTTTACTGTGGTGAGTGGAAAATAAGGGTGTTATTTATAAATGGATGAGTTCTCTACAAGGCCATGTTATTTAGAAAATCCTAAGGAAGGTATACACCATAGGGTAACTAAAAGCTTTTAAGTTGCTTATAATCAAACAGATTTTAAATTGATTTTGTAATTCTTCTCTTTCAGATTTCAACAAATCAAAAGTAAATGTTTGTCTCAATGTAACAATTTGTAATCCATATTTTAAAATACGTTTTCTATGTTCTAAAATTTATTTGAAGTACCTGGGGAATAACAATATTTAGTTTTTTTTTTTTTTTTTTTTTTTTTTTTTACTGCTGGCATTGTTCTTTCTCATCAAGTACACCTGAATCAAAAGTATGGACGTCCATTTTCGCCTGCTTAAAAACAATGGCTATAAAATGTCATTATTGAGATAAAATGTCGACATTTCTACATAGGAAGTCGAACTGTTGAGTTAAAATAGACTTAAAAATAAAAAATGTGTTCACATAACATTAGATCAGCTGACAGCAAGTGTTTTTCGTCTTTTTACGTCAGCATTTTTCATTCTTATCTCCAAATTTCAAATTTCATTTTTAGTTCATAACGGCAAATTTCTAAGTCAGATTTTTACTTTTATCTAAAAATAAACGACATTTTTAAGTTAGGAATTTTGGCTTTTTAATTCTCAAAATTACGACTTGATAAGCCAAAGCTACGAATTTGTATCAAGTTATATTTTAATAATGCATTTCTTTCTTTTTTTTTTTTTAAACCAAGTAGAAATGGTCTCCCATACAAAAGTGTTAAACTCTCGCTGAAGCCCCCGTTTGGACATTTTCACCGTTCACGTAGCGAGCCACTAGGGGGAGATGGTTGGCGGTTATAAGGCGCTGCGTGTTCGGTTTCAGTGTCAGTAGACTCCGGGCTCCGAGTCAGAGACAGCGCGGGACGAGAACAGCAGCTGACATCCATTTAATCCCACTTCTCTTCATTTCTCTGCTCGACCATTTTCGTAAGTATTCCCTCCTAATGAGTTTCACTGCGTTGTAGAAGACTCACTTTCCCGTTTATGTCTTACTAAATCTACGTTTGAAAGTTTGTGTGGGAATGCGTCATGAGTTTTCAGGCTCTTTGAAACTTTTAATATTCTATTGTTTGAAACCTTTCATTTCAGTTGCCCTGTAACTCGATAGCCAGATTTAAATCGGCATTTAAAATAAGTACGGTCTAAAGTAGCCTTGTTTTTAAAAGTTAAAGCATGTCTTTTTATTTTAAACGATGATTTCACTATCTGTTAACGATTTTATTCTTGAAAGTGGAGCTCTTGTCTGTCGAAGAACGCCTCAGTCCTCATATAACCCTGTTTCCTCCTTTGTTAACTGAAAAACGTTTTACACCTGAGAACTTGCTCTGGCAGTTTTTGGCAGCTCTGTATGAGGATGGCTTGATGCACTGCATGAAGTGTAATATTAGATCAGTCTTATGTAAGTCAGGTCGGTTTACCACTGTAAGGGATTTTGGCATGTGAAACCAGGGACTGTTTCAATGTAAACAGAATGGCAAATTAATTGACAAAATGTACATTTGGTGTCTTGTTTTTCAAGCCTGTGTGCCCAACCGAAATTGGAACTGAAAGTTGAACTTGTCTGTAAGTTACGGAATGACAGTTGTGCAAAGTTGTTGTCTTCAATGAGAAACTACAGAAAATGCAGGAAATAAAAATCAACAAACACTAATGAGATTAAATGTTGCTCAAATCAAGATCTTCATCATGTCTACATTAACCCTAAAAGACATTTCTGGGGGTTTGTCTGCGGGTTTTAGAACTATTTTGTGTGTTTTTTTTCTTTAGCACTATTTATGGGGCATTTGTTCAGTTTTGAGTAAAATAAATCCAAGTTTGGAACCCGAATCAACCTAAACTAATGAATTATTGTGGGAAAAAATTTGTTTACAGAGTATTGACCATGATACAGTTCAGCTAGATTTGTAGTTCTGGACATCTATGGTGTGATTCAATCCAAGGTCTCTCATGTTCACTTTGTGACCATTGATTCAAAAATATGATTTCATTATTGCTGTGAGGTTTTTGGAAAGTCTTATGTGGCTGAGCTGGCAGTATTTGTGTTAAACGTCAACCAAACAACTAAAACGGTTTAAATATGTGAGGTTGGTTATCCCCAGCTTTAGCAGCAATTAAACAAATTTTAAAAAAGTTCCATTTGTCTCAGTTAAATATTTGAGAAAGCACTTTTTGAGGGCCTTAAGTGTGTTTAAATAAAGGTTCCTTGCTATGCCATTTCAATTAATTTAGAATACCCTTTGGACCTCTCTGGACTAGACCTGCATCTATAACTTTCCAATGTAATATTTATTGTAAACAATGTCTTTCAATCACTTGATATTTTCAGCCTCTCCAAAATGCACATTTTTACCCCGGTTCTGTCCTAAGCCATGCTTCTTCCATGCCCCCTTCTAAGCGAACCTCCCCTGCGGCCAGAACTCACTGAAACATATGAGTAGAGGGTCTTTTTATAGGCTTATTTAATGTGATGAAGTAAATAATAAATAAAAAAAAATGTCTTCTGATTTTGGCTGTGCTTGACAGTGCTGCTATTGTACTTCCTCGTCAGATATTTTGGTTCTCATACAGCATGTTTGTACTCCACAGAGATGTTAATCTGATTGGTTTCTCTAGTGGTCAGCTAATGATTTACCAGACAATCACTTCTATAAGTGAAATCAGAAGGTTGTCTCTGGGTCCGGCACATCATCCCCTTGGTCATCAGTGCTACACTACTACTTTAAAATGGCTCCAGAGTACATTTTAAATGCCAAATTAGTTAACGTTGATCACGTGGGTTTGTGACAAGAAGCAGTAAAATGTTCTGAATTTAATGGCTTTAAGTAACAAACCTAAAAAGCAAAGCTGGTGAAGTGAATAGTCATTGTTCATGACTTCCACGTCCATCCCTGACACATCTTGATGAAATGAAGGTTTCTTTAAAGACACAATTTACAATGAAAAGCATCTAAAATCGTATTGGTCAAATAATTATTTTAAATGCTTTAAAAGGGCATAACACTGCACTTTTAAGGTAATGACATGTCTTTAACTATTAACTATGTTAAGTTTCTAGTTTAACAAAATATGTTTATTTTCTATGTGATCAAAACATGTAGCCATCTCACTTGACAAAAGTATGATTTTTACACAACATTTTTCAAAACCGTAAAGCCTAAACAATAGAATACTCTTCCAGTTTGCCTGCATTCCATGTTTCTATGTTAAAGTGTCAGAAAGAACCCTTGCCCCCCTACTGTTAAAATGTTAACTTTTTGAACGCCATCAATCACTGAAAAGTAATAAGGTTTTATAACATCTTGAGGCACTAAACACTTTTACTCGACTGTTAGCCTCAAGTCAGTCTTTGTGTTCAGATGGAGAGAATAAGCTTCCAAATGAATGTACGTCTTGTTTCTGGCTGAAGTAACTGCGGATGGTCAAGGCCACTGCCCTTATGGGTTTCTCCCAAATTGGGGTTTTATTTTTTTTCTACATGCTGTGTGGGGTGTAAGACTGAGATTGGTCTCTGCACCCCTTCATTCTAGCCTGCCCATTGGTTGTTGTGGCAACCTGTTTGGCATGCACCATCCCGAATGAATCTGTTGTGGAGATTACAAAGCATGGAAGAGCTTTAGAAGAGTTTAATGTCAGCTTAAGATTTAATTTAGTTGCTTGCCCACTTGGGGAAAGGAAGTTGTCAGAATGTAGAATGCACTTTTTTTTTTCTCTTTTTTTTTTTTTTACTTTTATTTACAAATACTCAAACACACCCATGCAAAAAAAAAATCTAAAGAACACAATGGAAAATATTTGAAAGATTGACACTAGAATCCACTGAACTCCAGAGGAAAGCAGGCTTACAACGAGCATCTCTAACTGATCTGAAATAAGTCAAAAGTGATATTTTTGAGTGAGCACCCCGTTTAGTGTTTCTGAAAGAGAGAGAGAGCAGAGTTTCTGCTATTGTTGTGTTTGAAAAGCAGTTCCTGAAAGCTGCCATTGTGGTGGTGGGAAATCAAAGCTGCTTCTATCTGAGCGGTTGTGGGGGAGGGCATGAACAGCTTCATTGTACAGGACTGGGACTGATGAGTTGAATGCTGATCAGCCTTTCTCAAACCTACTTTTAATTGTGTTTATGATTCCCAAGATGGCTGTTATGATTTGGGTCGTCATGTCTTGCTTCTTCAGGGATGGACCACAATGACTCAACTGATTCTGCGGATGAATTCTTCCTCTTTCTCCTGGTGGAGTTGTGCTGGCCTCTTGCACATTCATTAGAACACCATGTAACACTTTTATCAGTCTGAGTGAAGCTGGATAAGTTATTCATTTGTTGGCACTCTTTTTGTGTAGACAAAATATTGCTAGCCTTCGCCAGCTCAAGGCTGACCTTGATTGGGAGCAAACTGACTCTTTTTAACAAGCTGTTATTTGTTTGTTAAATGATACAGACATTAGGAAATTGAAGAAAAGTAGCATCACTTACCTCCTAGCTTGGCAGGTAGAGATAGAAATATAGGTACTATATGACTCCGTGAAGTTTTGTATCTGAAAATGAAAAATAAAACAACAACACACTGTTCTTACCTCTCCCATAAGAATTTTGGAACATGTTTGTATAGAATAGATTGAGCTTTTTCTGGTAAAGAAGGTCTTTAAACACAGCTTTACTTATGACGCAGAGTTAAATAGAGTACAACAATATGTATGTATAACTATGTTTACTCTGCTTTTATTTTAGACAAGGCAAGACACTGACAATTAAAAGTATTTAACATATGGAAAAAAAAAGAGATCAGAGACGAAACGGACAATAAAACAGATCTGACATTTAAAAATCTGACAATAAAATTCATAGAATAAAAGAAAAACAGAAATTTAAAGTGCAGTTTCGGACAGCAGAGCTCAGTCAGTAAACATATAGTCAGTTTAATAAAGTAATAAAAGTTTTTTTTTTAGGTTGATTCAAATGTGGCTACATTTTTAGCTTTTCCAATCGCTTCTGGAAGCTGGTTCCAACTGTTACTAAAAGCAGACAAAATAAAAAGTTTGTGGAGCCCAAAAATACTAGGTCACTCAGTCATATTTTTTTTCTTGAGGAAAAAGTACATGATAAAATACACTGAAGTACATAGTGACTAATTACTTCTGAACTTAACCATTAAAAGCAAAAGCTGTTTTGAATTAAGAACCTTTTTTATTTAAATTCTAGAAAAATATTCACTTGTTTCTTGTTCAATATCTTAGTCAGCATAAGTAACTAGTAACTTAGCACTCTAGTACTTCTTTCTATTTGATATTTTTAATGGGGTAGACCAGAGCAGCTCAGTTTGCCTTCCTTTTTGAGGTTACATCCATCCTGCTTCCACCTCACGGATGGAACTCTCTCTGGGGGAGTTCACGTGTTTGTGTAGGGATTTTTTTTCACTTCAGCTGCACTGGGATTTACTTTTTTACCCTCACAACATAAAAAAGCATGATAAGTTAATTGGATATTCTATACTGCCCAGATTTCTTATATGACACGTTATTGTTTACAACAATCTTTCTTCCTAATAATAACCTGGCCTGCGTAGATTTATCAAGGATAATTATATTTCCTGATTTCAAAAGGAACTCAAAGTTAACTGTAGATTGTAATTCTATTCTTACCCCATAGTTAGTGATTATGATCTTAAATGTAAATTATGTTAATCCACATTAGTGCTCTTGTTTGTAAAAGTGCTTTAATGCAACTGCAAAAAAGCACTTTATAATTGCATTTTGATTGATTGAAGTAAATACAAGTAAGTTATAAATTTTCAAAAGACGAATTAATATAATAAGAACACATTGTCTACTCACTGCTAACAAGAGCTGTACTGTTCGTTTGAGTGGACTTACTGCTTGATGTAATGTGTGTTTGGTTTGTTTTAAAATGAAAAATATAATTTGTGAACCCTGAAAAATACCATGCAAATACCATTTGAAATTAAGGTTAAAAATACTAAATGTAACAATTGAGGGGCATATACAGGTGTACTTGTTAATATCGCAGTTAGTAATTTTAGGGCGACATTATTGTGATTTCCAAAACAAACAGGGCATCCTGTTTACGTGGCGAGCCATAAAGGGCCAAAAACATGACTGTGTCTGTGTTTCATTAAAGCGACTGGTGAAGTAGATGGCGCATAATTAAATAAAGCTTCAAATGACCACCACATGACCAAGCAAGAAGTGTGTAATTGTACCTAAATTTAACTTGGTTAAAAACTGTAAAAATTCAACAAAAATGTGAGTTTTCAATATTATAATTAAACATGAATAAATAGATACCAAAAAATAAATATACAATGAAAATTAATTTCTAACAATTGATCAGATTGATATTGTAAAGAAATCTTTAGTGATTAATTTGGTTGCATAATCTTTGTAAAGTATACTTTATTTTTTAGAATATTGTTTCACCAATATACTGTTATTTTGAAGCATCAAAAGTGATGTGATTTCTCCAAACTATTTCAGGGTTTCCTCAGCACTGGTATCTCTTGTGTAGTATCTCTTGAGTACTGAGATGAAAGTTCATCTCTACCATATCTACCATTAGAGAGCTTTAAAGGAGCTCATGTGTTTGCACAGTAATTGCTCCAGTGGTCGTGTTTGTGGCCTGATTTACTTTGTGTTGTTGTAGTTCATCTGCCTATATCTGTCTGTCATGTCAGTTATTTTGCTTTCACTGAGGTCATCGGGGCCAGCCAAAGTGTGCCATACAGCAGACCAACAGCCCCACACATATCAGCACAAGCTTGGATAATAATACTGACCTATTAATAATCCAAATGTGGGTCATCCGCTAAAAAGTGGTACAGAGAGAAGTATTGATTCCTACGGAATTTAGATCCACATGCTCCATCGATTTATCACATGGCCAATGTATGCCATGTCTGAAAGCATCTAGATCTTTCAGAAGTACTGAGTTTTTAAACAGCTCTGTGCTCTGGATAAAAGTAACCTTTTTTGTTTAATTGGAGGCAAAATCTTTCATGTAACGGATGCTAGCTATGTGATGTTTGAGTTGTCTATCCTTTTTTTCCTTGTGTCATGTGATATGATATGAAGAGACTGATGCATGACAGCTGTTTCCTTCTTTTGGGTGTTTATAGGTCTGCAAAATGGGGAAAGGATGCATCGCTGCCACCAAGTACTTCCTGTTTCTCTTCAACTTCATCTTCTTTGTAAGTTCACTTTCAATAAAAAAAGTTGAATGTTTTTAGTTTAGAAAAACAATCTGTGAGGGATGTAGAAAGAAAGGGGGCTAGAAATGTGTAACTGTGTGTCATCTGAATAGCAGCAAAAAGAAAACCATATTTCCTGAAGGTATTTCCATTGGGAAGAAGAAAAGTGATGAGCAAAAGAGGACCAGCTCTGATCCTTGTGAAACACCAGAGATTGTTTTAGATTGAATATTTTTTACAGTACTACAACTACAGCAACTACAGTAGTGGATCATCATGATACATTCTTATCAGCTTTTTTTGTATTCTATGAATTCGAACTGACAATTTAGCTTCACATACAATATATCATGTATCTTTGTAGTTCCACAATTTCCATAGGTACTGTCTGGAGAGGGAAGATTACCTCCCTTGTTTAAACTGTCCTTGAAGCTAAATTGTCATAAAAGACGGGTAGTTGTCTCCATCTATATTCTAAGTCAGTTCATAATCAAACAAACTCTGTTCTTTTGATTATTGACATCAATACCATATATTTAACTAATATTTCCTAAATTCAGTGACTTTCCATGTGCCTACCCTCTCACAAGACTCTTGACAGTGTTACTACAGTAGCGTCATGGCTGAACTGCAGGTTTTCCAAGTGGGACACCTTTTCCCTCAGCCTGGTTCTTATTATAAACTGCACTCTGAGCTCAGAAACCTATAATGTCCCAGTTTTCTTAATGTTAGTTTAACACTGGCACTGAACCAGAAATATCTTCAAGCATAGCTGAATGCTGTTAAGTTTTATTTCAGAAGAAGAAAAAGCCAAATGTTTATTTTTTGTGGAAGCTATCTTGCAACTCTTTAAAGGAATGTGCTCTAGTTACAATCCAGGTTAAGTGTTTACTTCTTCTCTATCATCAAGAGAGAAATGGGCCAATCTCGCTTGTCATTCTGGGCTTGATTCCATGTAAAAAAGTTTATTCTCTTCAAGCCAGTGTGCTCTGACTTAAAGAGGACAAGCTCTAGGATTAATACCCAACAAATTCTTAACAAAGTCACTTTAAATAAAACTGTCTGCTAAATACATGAATGTACATGTAAATATCATGTAAAGCTGTGTGTGGTGGCTCTTGATGCTTTTACGGACAACCTCTGTCCATTCTTCTCTTTTTTTAAGTTTTCTTTTTTGACTATAATTATGACTTCTTCTGTGGTTTGCAACCTAGCTTTAAGTTTGAGGAACACCCAGTTAAAGTTTTGAATCTGAAAGAGCATGGTGTCACAAGTAATTGTCTTCATTAAGAATTGCCAAAACAAGTTTTTATTTTAGCTTATGTATGTCTGTACTGTCCCCCTCCCACCTGAATCATTAATTTATATAGGTAACGGCTCTCTGTTGCAGATTACAGTCTCACTAGGGCAAGCGGGGTAATCCCTCTACTGGAGACTGAATGTAGTATCGGTGGAGGAACGTTATAAGGAACTGGAACCATATTTTTAAAATCTGGACCCTGAATGCTGAATGTAAAGAGGTTTACCATATACTATTTACTTGTTTACCATTTAGTAAGAACAAGTGAATAAACACAGCATTTGGGAATTGCTACAAAACCCAGAAAGTTAAAGCATGTTCGAAAAAAACAAAAGCTTGCATGTGTGTAAACCTGATTTTACAGACCTTCAAAATCAAATAAGGTACCTTATTAATCACAATAGGGGTACTTTAACGTGCTTAAGTCCTGCCCTTTGTATACAGCCAGCACACCCTCCTTGTGATTGCTGTCAAAGATTATTTTAAAGACTACTGTCCTCATCACCCATCAACTGTCGTCATCATCACCCATCTTCCCCAGAGATGACATGGTAAACTTTTGGTATGTTTTATGGTTAATGTATTCAGAAAAACTGAAACATTCAGCAGGTCAGTTTGTTTTGAAAATCCACATCAATTTCAATTGGGAAGACTGTTTTTTAAATTATTTCATACAGTTGTTTATATTAATGCATTTAGCAAACTCTCAGAGGTATAATATTCCATTTGATGTTTTAAACACACACTCTTCAGGGATAAATCTTTTGCCATTGGCTATAAAATGTATCTTCTAAAGTATGGAGAAGAATGCCTCTGTACATTTTTAACTTTATTCAGAGTTTACTTAAAGAGCCCCTATTATGGCTTTTTGAAAATTACCTTTCATTCGATGTACATCATCGCTCAAAGTTTGAGGTTTAAATGTGAAAGTTGTTGGTGTGATTTTTGTATTGACTTAACAAAAAAATTAACTCCTGGTTGAAACAGATTGTGTTAAAAATGAATTGTTGCCTGCTTTATGATGACATAATTAAAAGCAAATTCCCCTCCCCCCACACCTGGAAATTTGAAACCTCCATAAATTCCAGTTGCATACAACATTATGTTGTATAGTTTCCCAAATTTAAAACTCTTTTTTTTTTAACGCTGTTATTAATTTATTATGGCTATTGTAAGGATGTTACAGATAGTGTAGAAATATATTTAAACTGCATTTAAAGGAGATGTAGGGCAAAGTTATGCTATGGACATCTGTGAAACTCAATCCATGAATCTGGCAATCCCTGTGCATGCACCTACAGCATGGACAGTAGTTGAAGCTGAAGACGATGAACTCTTGATTTCATAAGGTTTATAAATGGTGAAGATGCAGAGATTGCATTCAGATGAGGCGCTCGTCTCTGTGCCAAAGACCCCAGCTGCTGATGGATGAACAGAACTTAAAGCGGAGAAAATTTTTGCTTTGAAAACCATCAACTTACTTTATTTTACATAGTTTAGAATCAATTGAGTACCATAAAACAATGACTTGGGTCAAATGAACTGAACTCTCATTTTTTGGGCAGGTCAGTTAAGCGAGTTGCTTTTGTGATTTTGAGTTTTTAAATAGTAGGAGACTTGCAAACCACAGGAACAGCTGCTAGATCAGCCAGAAGAACAGCACTGTGTTTTGCGCTATGGACCCCGTTTGATTGGCCTCTTCCTCATTATGCGTCATACAATCTTAAATCACAACCAACTAGGTTTAAGGTCTTTTCCTCTTTTAGTATACATTCTAGTTTTTTCTGGAATGTTCCATGATGGCACAACAAACAGATGATTTAAAACATCTATTTTTTCAGGTTTCCCCCAACCCTGAGACCGAATAGTTGGTGTATTATGTGTATTAACTGTGTGCCCTGGTGTTATGTATGACGTGACTCAAACATATCTGTTGTGAGTTCACCCAGGGCTATGCTGTGGTGTTCTTGAACTCCAGCAACATCCGCTGAGCCCCCCTCTACTCCCCCTGTACTGCCACGCAGAAGCACAGCTCAATCAGTCCCAGATGTGAACCCAGAGGAAAGAGAGAATGAGTCCACAGCTCCAGCTCAGCGAGCACTTCATTGCTTCCTACAGGATAGGGTTTGATGTTGGTTGGATTCTCACCCCCGCAACCTTCCTGTCTTTCAGGGTGTGCAGCATTAAAGCTTGCATCTTTAGTTCTGAGTTTTGGAGCGAACAAGTTACAGCTTGTTAACTGAAACGTGGGGCCCTCATTCCCCTCCTGTCTAGTGCTGCATGATTGATTCCGCTTCATTTTTCTTTCTATTCTCTTGCTCTGTGCTTTATCATTTCTGTCTTGTCTCCCTGCAGATCTCTGGCGCCCTGATTATGGGGATTGGATTGTGGATTCTCCTGGACAATCAGAATCTCTTCGCTGTGTTGCGTAAGTGTCTGGATAAAATATGTGTGAGAATTATAATGCTAACGACCAACCCATACTTTAATTTCAATATGAATGGCAAGAAATAATAGTAGGGTTCACATGTTCTTTTTCAGAACAGTAAATTGTTTATTTTGTTCTTGTTTACTTAGTATTCACTCTATTTAATTTTTTTACATCTTACTGCTTCAAAAATGACCCCCTTCAAAACTAGAGATTCAAAACAACACTATGCTTGGTAAAAAAAAAAATTAACCATTAACAATTTAAAAAAAAAAACATGTAAATGAAGCACCTACATGCCACTGTGTTGTTACTGATGGCTTGCTTCGGTGCTGTTTAGCCGAACCTCTGCATCCAATATTCACAGGCTAGCACTTATGCTTGTTGAACTCAACATCCAAGTGTGGTACATCTGCAAAGCATGTTTGTCTCGAATGTAGTCCAAAAGCAGCATTCACTTCTTTCGCTTTCACATCAGAGTTGTGTGTACCAAGCAAATCAAACTTCTCATTGAGTAAAGTACATTATTTAATATTTTATTTCCCTTGAAGACTTGACAAGAAGCTTTAGTGCAACTTGTTTTGGGAAACTGTTGCTGTCTGGCTACCTCGATTTAAAAGATGTTGTTGGATTTGGTTTAAATCTGTTGGAAAATTTTAATTTTTATTTTATTTTTATTTATTTATTTATTTTTTTATATAAATGGCTGATAGCCATGTGAATAGCTGTTAAAAATAGGGTAGAGGTAGTCTCGTGTTGCCAGAACCACCTATGAGGCCATTTGACTGGCATGACAAACCAACCTCGTGTCGTTTCGCATAGTGTCATGATTCAAAGAATGAAAATTTCAACACATCAACTGACAGACATGCAACAAGTTAGCCATGGAAAAAAGTCACAGAAGATGAGAGATAATGCAAAGTTACAAGAATAGAACAACAATCTTCTATAATCTAATAAAGGGAACGAAAAAATAGAGCTGATGCTGAACAGCACACTACTTCTGCACCGACCTGCTGTGCTGCTCATGCAGGCATTGGGAAAGCACTGATGCCTTTACATGAATGGCAAAAAATGGACTGCACACACAACAGATGTATACAGAAGGCCTTAGCCTTCCAGCGTTGACTGCCGTTTATAAGGGTTTTGCAAAAATCCTCACTTTACATAACTTTGCATTTTGTACATGTATAAATATTATTGAAGTGGCAATTTTCAACACAAGAATTGCTTTCTTTGGATTGAATCTCAGTTGCTTAGTTTTCATCTATTTTCTGAATAGCAATTCACTCAAAGCCCTAAGGTAAACTGTAAGGATATCATTGAGAAATGAAAATGGACCTAATACTGGAGCTTATTCGCTACACGTTAGATAAATACATCATAGGAATTCTATTATAAAGAATAACGTGAATGGGAGAATCCCCACCCTGGCTCTTAAACCCTAAAGAGGTTTTCAAGAGCGGGTCTTTGGTTTTGTCTTTTAATGCTCTCATTAGTGAAATTGTACCCTCCTCTACCTTTGAATAAAGCCTCCCGGGCTTCTGAATCAGCCACACTTTTACAAGAGTCATCTGTCTCTGGTTTCAGTGCTTGTTTGAAGATCACCGTAGCGCTCATCTTCAAGCGCATGATTCAGGCTGTTGCACTGATTGTCCAGGATGGGCTCTGTATTTTTCATCACACCTCCCCCTGCTCTCGCCTGATCTGTTTTCCATCCTAGAGGCCATTGCAGGGAGCTCTGGGTCACTGGGTCTGAGTTTTACTGAGTCTGCCAGGCAGGCTGGAGCTTTATGTTTATAGCTGACTCTGGAACAGTTGCTGATATGAGCGCTCTGTTCAGTGGCTGATGGCCTGTTGGAACCTCTGTGTAACATAATTTTTAGGCTGTCTGCAAGTGCCCCTCGCTGCCACACAGGTCTGTTATAGGCTCTCCATTAGCCTGCATTACGTCAATTCTGTTACGCATTCTAAATAAGGCTCTCATTGAAAAAAATCACAGGACAGAACAAGTTAAATCTTGTAAGGACGATTTTCTCAGCAAGAAGATAACGTCATGTCAGTGGCAGTTGTGGTTTGGTGGATAAGGAGATTGACTTTTGATACAAAGGTCTCTGGTTTGATCCCCAGATCCACCAAGTTGAAGGTGGTGTGAGTGATGAAACACTTGCTCTCCATCTTCAACAACCACAGCTGTGATGCTCTTGAGCAAGGCACCAGTTTCCAGACTTCTCCTAGGGTGCCGCAGCCATGGCTGCCCACTGCTCCGGGTTTGTGTTCAAGGTGTGTGAAAAGCAGGGAGTACGTTTCTTTTTTAATAGTAGAACTATGGGGAGTTAATGGAAATAGATTAAATGGTCAACTATTTTTTTGAGCTTTTGCCAAAGTGAATTTTGCAATTTCCAAAGTGTTTTTCCAATTTCAAAAGTTGTTTCAACCTTTAATCAAGTTTCATACACTGGTGGTGATAAGCTACCTTGGTAGCCCTCAGATACCCTGGGACAGTCAGACTGAGCATGACTGTAACAGCGGAATGTACCTGCCACCTTTCATCTCTAAGACCACGTTCATTTGATTTCAATTCTCTTTTAAATAAAAACTGTTAAAAAAAACATTTGAGTGGGTGATTAAAGATGAATCAATTTCTTTAAAATGTTTCTGTCATTTTTTATCAAAAGATGGCAGCCTTGTTTAGTAAAATAACACTTCAGCATTTATTATAGCATGCATTTATTATAGCATGCTTTAAAAAGTTACATTTAAAGGGTCCCCTATGACTACAAGTAAATTTAGAAACCAGTCTTACAGCCGGTTTGTGTAAAGAGTGTGGAAATATATCTCTAATGCTTGCTTGAAAAAACCTCATGTGAAGAAACAAAAAAAATGTGGATATTTCTGGTAGAAAATAAAAGTGGTTAAATATTTCTTCTAAAGGGATAACATGATTATATTTTCAACCTCAATGAATATAAAAAAGTGCACTGAAATTCAAAACTCTTCGAGAAAAAAAAGTTTCCTCACAAAATCCAGTTTGCCTGACCCAACACTTCAACCCACTCTGAGGGTTTATTTCCTAGATTGATTGAGCAGAGTAAAAAAAATCCCAGGCTCACACCAAAGCATGATACCAGTGGCAGTCAATCTGCCAAGCTCTCGTGTTTCTTCAGTCCACATCATAACTCTTCTGACAGACACATTCCTGGTGCACAGCAGCCTCTATTTGCTATTTGTTGGGACTCCCAGGCTTCCATGCAACACTGAGCCCTTTTTTCCCCCAAAGCGCAAAACCTTTCTGAACATCATTGTTTTTCTAATCCAGATGCCACTGGCCTTCCCTGGTTCAGTGATCCCTGGAGGATTGCACGGTTTCCGTTTGACACCATTAGGCAACTACAACAGACATGGGGTGGTTTGAGATTTACAAAGCTGAAATTAGAATGGCCCACACATTAGATGTTAAAGCACTGATTGGATGGTTCACAGTTGCGTTTGCACTACCACTATCCATTGTTGGGGTTTGATCCTTGAATGGAAGTATTGAAACAGATTTGCAGTGACTGATTTCCTTTTCTAGATGCTTTGAACTTTGTTTCTGCTGAGCACAGCAGTGGACCTTTAAAGGCATTTGCTTGTAAAGGAAATAGTCAGTGTTTGTGGGATTGTTATGGAGATGGACAGTTATGATAATACTCACCACATTGCACCCAAAGAGCCTTTAAAGTAAGTGTTCAGTGATCACATTCTTTCTCTGTGATATTTTGCAACAGAGAAAACATTGTTAACTACACCAGCATGGCAGGGCTAAATTAAGGACTCCAATGTGATAATGTAATACTACGTAATCATATCTGCTCATAAAGCCATCAGGCTGAATTACTGTAATGCACTTTATTCTGGAGCGATAACTCAGTCTAGTGACTGCACATCTTTTAACCAGCCTATGCAAGTATGAGCATATCACTCCAGTTTTAAACTGCTTTTGTTTGTTTTTAAGAGTTTATTTAGTCCCATCACAAATTTCTGTACATCCCATCTCAGCTGACCAGCTCCTGGTGGAGGTACCCAAGACTAGCCATAGGCTCATAGAGGACAGGGTTTTTTTGGGGGGAGGGGGGGTGTCAAATCTCTGGAATACACTTCGTCTACAGGCTAACACCCTCCTTGTTTTTATTGGCCTTTGAAACATGGCCTTTTTTCATTCCGATTTTTTTGTTATATTCAACTTCATTGTAGGTATTTGTACTGTTTTTATTTTTTATATTGAGTTAAGTAGTTCATCAAATGTCACAATGACAAGGAAACTGTGATTGTGGCTTGGATTTTAATAATCTATTAAAGGGTTTAAATCTTCTAATACTATGAAAAGAAGGTAAGTTGCCAGCCGCTTAAGATCAGAGTTTACACAGTATAGAGAAATCTTTTGGTGAACAGTTTGAACCAACATTACAAAACAATACAATGATACAGATATTAGAATTTAACATAAAATCTGTGTTTGTTGTTGAATCTAGGCCTCATTCAATCAAAATAGTCATTTCCATAAACTAGGAATGTGCATCATAATCTCATATACTGTGGGGTAGATATTAGTTAGCTTTTGGCTTCATTGTTGTTGCAGAAGTATGGTGTATTCAGGCAATGTTGGGGCAGATACAGCTGGCAGTCATTGTCAGAGCTTAAACCAGGTCTAACCTCATAAAAGGACTAAATGAAACATCTAACACTATTTTTTTTTCAGAAATCTAGACCCCTTATGGTTCTATGATTTATTTGAGAATGTAAAGTCCAGTGATAGGGCACACAATGACAACAACATATCTTATGCTATTACTATCATTTAAGAATTAAGGGAATGCTTGGTGTGTGCCCAGGTCATGTAGGTATCAAATGGGACTAAGGGAAAATATTTTGATGGAAGATCATTAATAATATGTCTAATCCATCACACAATGAGCAGAAATTTCTCATCACACATTGTGCCCAAGATATTCATTTCAATGCTCTCTCATAGTTTCCAATTTCTGCCTTGCTTAATATTGAGTTTCTTATGCATTAATTATAAAAAGCTTTAATTATGTAAAATCTAGACTGAGCCTTTTCAACCGTGTGAAGAGATGTACTCATTCTGTTTTCGTACTTTGACGCATGTGGTGGTCATCTCATCTACTGTAGGCTCTTTGGTTTTGTAATGATGATTACATCAAGGTCACATGATAAGCCATTGTACCCTTCTCTGCCACAGCCACAGTGCACTATTGTTTGTGAGGATGTCTGTGGTAAAGTTGTTTTTTTTTTAGGCTTCTCAGTCTAGTGATCTGACATTACGAACTTTGAAACTGCAGTGTGGGAGCTGAGTAATGCTCTGATGCTTAGTTACAGCCTCAGAATGTCTGACAGTAGTGCTCAGTTAGGATCAGCCATTACAGCAAGCCATCATGATTGAGTCAGCATGGTCAAAGGAGCTTTCAGATAAACCCCAGCTTTACACAATGCATACTCAGGAGGAGGACCTATGGCTGTATTGACTGGCTACAGCGGACTTGACGATGTGTTCATTTGTCTTTATTTATCTGTAAGATTTTTTTTTAATTAGTCAGAAACCACACACAAGATTGCAGTCTGCTGTTCCAGCCAATAATGTTTTATTAAATGTGTAAAATAGGAGTCACACTATTAGAAAATTGAGTACTACTTAAAAGAAACTTAAAATACTGTCACACAAAAATCTAAATAAAACATACCTACACAAAACAAAAAGTTAGAGCCAAACTTGGATAGTGGAGTCTAACTAAGCAGAGGGGAAACCCACTTATTACATAGGGAGAATGTAAGGCTACGTTCAGACGTCAGCCCAAAGTGATCCAAATCCGTTTTTTTGCCACATGCAAACTGTATCTGCTTTTTCAGGACTGTCTGAACAGCTCAATTACAATTTTTTCTAAATCCGACTCATTCCGCCTTCATATGTGCCCCTGAATCCGATATTTTTTTTTACATTTACTTATTTGTTTTTCAATGCAACCTGAGTTTGAACACCCAGGTTGCATTTATCTGGTATTTACTTTTTGCTTACTTATTGTAACATAATGCCATGGAACCAAATGAAAGTCTAACTAATACTCCTAAATTATTTGTGTTTAATGAGCATATAGGTGAAAATGTTATTTTATTAGTGCATTTTAAGTGGTGTAATGGGACATGTAGAGTAGCGATACGTAAAAAACAATTATATTAACATTATATATTATTATGTATAATCAATTATTGTTATCATTATAGTATATTAGATATTTACCTCAAATACAGTGTTAGCAATCTGTTAATTAACAAACTATTTAGATTTTTTTTTCTTTGATTTGTAAAGGTTATGAACTGCTGGTTAACATGTTTGAAAATCTCCCCTACAGAGGAAACAACCTTGCTCCTGAAGATAACCTCTTATGGTCTGATCGGTGTGGGCTCCCTTTCTATGCTTCTGGGATTTCTTGGGTGTCTAGGGGCCATCTATGAAATCCGCTGCTTGCTTGGATTGGTAAGTGACAACAAGGCACCAGCTCTAAACATCCGTTACTGTTTTTATGGAGACTAACTGTAGGTTTTGTAAATTTTGGAAACTCAAAGTTGTTCATGGTGTGATGTATGGTTTGTGTCTCATGATCGTAGTAGACTGAACTGAACCAGTTGTTGTGTACCTGTTGCACATTTATAAACTGTGTTTCTGAAACTGATCCCTGAATCTAGATTTTTCTCCATTTCTCCACAGTACTTTGCCTGTCTGCTACTCATCCTCCTTGCTCAAGTGGGTGTTGCCATTCTCATCTATTTTCAGAAGGATATGGTAAGTGAGATGACTAAAATATAAACTTTTTTTTTTTTTCTTCTTCTTCTGGTGACATTTAGGGCCCTTTCAAACTGGTGTCTAAATTGCGATTCCAAAAACACTTGGCTCCGGCAATCTTTTTTTGCAAAAGCAACCCTTTTGCTTTCAGGAACCGTTAGTAGAACGGCTTCCAGAGGTAGTCTCTGAAATGATTCAAGCAGTCCAGCGGAGATATGGACTGGATATCTGGCTCAAAAGAGGAAGTTGCTTGCGCTCGACGTGATGTAACAACAGAATTGTTTGTTCATTATTCATCTTCCAAACTGCACAGCAAATGTGGAGGTTGTGGTAAGAACAATCGTAAAATAGTAATGTCCAACCCGTGAACAGTTTTGTGGCAAATTGTTCGCACACTGGTGACACAATAGACAGAAACTACTGTATGAACATAAAACTGCTGGGATTTAGAAGGGGGAGTGACCGGTTTCGGAAACAGAACAGAACAGACAAGACATTCCCAGTCTGAAAGTGCCATTAATTTGCCAAAAGCATACAATAATCTGATCTGATTGTAGTTCCTATAGTTCTGACAGAAGCTGTTGTCAACAAAAGAACAATTTGCAAACATTTGTGCAAAAATATGCAAAGGTTTTTTTGAACAGTGTCTTGAGGTTCCATCCCAGAAAGGCAGAAAATCCCTCATCAGAACTTTCTCTCTCAGTCTCCGGCTGGTAGAATCGTTTTCCCAGCCCTGTCAGAATAATAGTAACACAAACTAAAAGCTCTTCTCTTTTGTAAACACTAAAAAAAACAATTCATTAAGAAATTTAAAAAAATCTGTTCTTTCCTTAGAGTAGTAAGAAAAGAGCAGTAATGGAGTAAACTTTGCAACAAACTGTGAATAGCAAACTTACTATATTTGAAGTTGAATAAGTGTCTGTGATGACCAAATATTTCTAATCTTATATTTCTTAACTTAAATGTAACTTCACTAGTTCACTTAGTTACTTATACTTGTGTAGAACACCTAGTCAGAAAAGTCTATTGTAAGCAATTAGTTTTAGGAATGCAGTCATTTTTTTATTTAATTGTTTTTTTTACCAAACTACATGTCGAATCTTGGGTTTTATTGAGGTCATGCATCGAAGTTCCATTTCATTAAGGTGTCATCCATGAGTGTATTAACCGCTACAGAATTCATACTATTTCAAGTCCTGGTGTGTTGTACAGTATGCTGAAGTGTTAGACATTTATGGGTTACATGTGCCATGGCTCAAAAACACACTGGAAAAGTTGAGGTCAAATCTCCATGTGTTCCTCATGCCAGAGAGATTTTTTGGAGGCTTTTGTTTAGAGTACTAGATCAGCCTGAAATGAGGTCAGGAGAATTGGTTGTTCATAATGGAAAGAGTGCCCCCTGTTGAAATTACCCCAAAATACATATTCATGGTTAAACAGACCATGAATCACAGTAATGACCCCGAAAAACAACTCGCACACTCAGACACACTCTCACCTAGGTCAACCGGAAAAAAGAGCATACTGCAGGAGGCATCTGAGCCAGATCAGTAGTAAATCAAAGGGAGAGCTAGTTAACAGACCTCTTTTGTTCGTCATTCATTGTATTGAAAACAAACCAGTGTGGGTATTTTCCTATAAGTTTTGTTCCAATCTCAATCATCATGTTTTCATTTCAGTGTACTATTTGAACGGATACTATTTTTTGTCCATTTAGTTAAGATACGATGCTGAGACCATAGTATACAGAGTGATCGGAAACTACCCCGGACAGAACAATACTGCGGAGAAGGCCTGGGACTACATCCAGAGAACGGTGAGAAGAGCATGGACACTGTTAGCACACGATCCGTACGTCCTGCGCAATCCGTAATGCACATCCACACTTCAACACTTTAAGTAGGCTGATTATAGCTTTTATTTGGTTTAGATTTTTATTTTATTTTATTTGTGTTAATACAGTTTGTGATTTCTAGACATTAGTTTTAAACTAATATTCATTCTGACCAAAAGTTTATAACTCTAAACAACTATTTACCTTAAGATATTGATAAATACTCAATTTAAGATGCTAATGCCTGAAATAAAAGATAAATGATAATATTGAATTATGCATGCACAGAACGGATCTTGCATATGCGTGACAGATCCTGCGGAATGGAACGGATTGTGTAGTAAGAGTCACTTAAATTCAGGTGTAAATGTTTGTCGTTTGTGATTAGAATAGAATGCAGTGAAGAACACAGAGTTTTTGTGAGCATTGCGAGGAATGTAGAATTACTGGAAGGATTGTATTGACCTGGCATTTTAAGATTTAAGATGTGGTTTTTAAGCATTGGTTCAAATAACAAACAAACATCTCCGATAATGCAAATAAAATTTGAAGAAAAAAGAAAAAAGTAATATGTTAATTTAAATATTATTATTGCAACATTTCACATTACCAAAATGTTTTTGGGCTTTTCAGTAATAAACACAATCATACATATGTACGATCTAAGCATTATGCAAAATAAAGTGTTTCCACAATTGAATTTATCTTCCTTACTTTAAAAAAAGCCAAGATCAAAATCATTCTTAATTCTATCATTCTAAAAACTATGAATTAAAAAAAAAAATGTATACATATGTATGTATGTACAAAATATGAGCGATGTAGAAAGAACAAGTACTTACATATTTAAAAGCGTGAAGAAAGTCTTGAAAATTAAAAGCAAGAAAATTTTCCTAAATGTCACTGCGGAGTTGGAGCCGCAGATGGCTCATGAAAAACGTGTGCTCAACGTGTCAGGTGCAGGACGTGACTAGAACATGTGAAAAGTTGATACTTCATATTTTCAATGACCGATTACAGTCACAAATCATGAAAACCAGAAATTTCATGCATTTTGAACGTGTAACCGTCCGGACGCTCCATTAACATTTTCTCCACTCTCGTCTCATCAACAAAAACTTGCGTGTGTCTAGTCAACTTTTCTTCCTAACAGAGACATATTTAGCCCTTCAACATCTCGTTATCATCACAAGAAAAAGATGCGTCAGCAAAATCATTTTGTTTACTAAAACACTTCATGTCACTAATACCCGATGCGTTTGATAATGTACACTTTGAACTAAAAATAAAATGCCAAATAACCAATATTAAGCGACTATGTAATGTAATATATTTGAGGTAGATCATTCATAACTATTTATTATTATTATTATTATTGTTGTTGTTGTTATTATTAATGATGTTCGCCAGTGAACCAGTTTGTGTTTAAAGTATTCCTATGAACATGTTCTGTGGCCTGGTGTTTGTCTCAGATGCAGTGCTGCGGCTGGAAGGGGATGCTGGATTGGGGGATTAACAGCGAGATCAGAAATAGTTCAGTGGAGCTGTACCCTTGTTCGTGTCACAATGTCTCTCTGTCACCTCTTACGGTAGACAGTAACTTCTGTCAAGCTCCTTCCGGTGACTGGCCGGTCTATCAGACGGTATGGGAAATACTGCTTGCTAGTTTTAGCTTTATTTTGTTATTCTGGTGTGTTAAAAATGTTTCATTCTCAAAGAGTTATTCATTCACACTGATTCTGTAATGCTTTGAAACACTGTCTTCTGGGAAACCCATTTTGGAAGCTATTTGGACTTTTTTTTTTGTGCCAATTTGAACATAAATGGTTTCATAATGTAACCACAATGAGAATGGGGTTTTCTGGAAGCAGAGCAGAAAACACAAACCAATTCTGTGAGAACTTCTTACTGTTTCTTCACAAATCAGAAGAAAACTTTATTATAAAGGTTGCAGATAAATTCACTTTTCAGTTAGTTCATTGATTTTTATGCATTTGAAACAAGCCATTAAGAGCTTCTACCACTCTTCTGTTTTTACCATTCTTTAAACAATCTGAATCGTTAGCAGAGGTGGAACGGGGACACACATTTGGTGTATCCCCTGAACATCCACTCAAATAAAAGTAAAAAGTAGGTTATGGAAATTATACTTGGAGTGCCTGAGTGCTGACTGCTCAAGTAAAAAAAATGTGTATGGGAAAGAGTTAAAGAACCCATTTTTAAATGTCGACAAGTACTTTAATTCAAATTAAATCTACTTAAGTACAGGAAAAATTATAAAAAAAACGACAACATTTAATTAGTGAGAGTAAATGTAATTACCTTCTATGTAGTGCAGATACAAGTTTTTATTAAAAAGTTGTGTCTTCCTCAGGGCTGTATGGAGAATTTGGGGAGCTGGCTCTTCACAAATTATGGGATTATTTTGGGAATCTCACTCGGTGTGGCTGTCATTGAGGTATGTTTCCTCTCCTCCCTTGATGCTCACGAGGTGCAAGGAACGTGAATAATCAACATCTCATTTAGCATTCCTACGTTTTGCATAATATCAGCTTTCTTTGCTCTGTAGGGTCTTTTAAGAACAAAAACCTAAAACTTTTCACAGTTTCAGAGCTCCCAGAATCATTTTTCCTATGCTCAGACCATAGAAACTTGCTAAGTTGTTAGATCTAGGAACACAGATGGAGAAATCAAATTACTTCCCTATTCTGACACTGCATTTATTGTGCAGTATGTACATTTGTGGCCAAAACTGGTACTGCAATTTAAAAAATACTTTGTAGCTTGGATCCACCCCTCCCTTCCAGATTAAAGGTCTTGCTATACGTTTCTAAACTATCTGTAGCGACAGAAAGAGAGCTCTGGCTGAAAGGTGGGAGGCCAAAACACAAGCCTACATGGTAACACTACTCTTCCTTAGTTCGCTCATAACTACGAGAGTTACTGCAAAACTAACAGGTAACCATTTATTAACTCTGCAGTTACTTTAGTTACTTACTAAGGATTTATTTCTCAAGTTCACAAAAAAAAAAACAAGGAAAATAATGTGATGCGCTCTGTATCTTTTATTCTTTCAGATAATCATGCTATAGCACTCTCTAACGTTTGGTTTAAATAGACGAATTTATATTAGAGTAAATCAAATAAAGAATCATAGAGTAGATAATACATACTAAACTAAATTCAACACTTACTATACTTATCTAAATTGAATACTAAATTTACAAGAAACTTAATTCAAAATCATTATGGCTCTAACATTTACTATTCTGCATCTACTTCCAAAGTTTCTACAGCGGTTACTATCGGCAACTTTTGAATTTATGCATATTATCTCCTTGCTAAATACAATTAACAAACAAGTAAGTAAAATGTTTTTTAGAGCAAAGTCACAAGCAGTGTTGCTTTCATACAGCAAAGTCACAAGCAGTGTTGCTTTCTTCAGCGATGATGATGATAACTAAATTATTTTGGTAACATTACGTGGCACTTTAGTAGTAAACTATACTTTAAAAGTAATTTTTTTTG
Source organism: Danionella dracula (assembly GCA_900490495.1). NCBI lineage: Eukaryota > Metazoa > Chordata > Actinopteri > Cypriniformes > Danionidae > Danionella > Danionella dracula. The sequence continues at coordinate 1,788,686 of UELW01000267.1, read as the reverse complement.
TTGTAAAATAGTAAATAGCAGGAAATTAACAGACATTTTTCTCTTTTTACTAAATGAACACTGCAAAATATTGAGGAAAAACTTACCCATCATTTATAATGCTCTAACACTGTGAAGTCCGATACTTTTCTTTGTTGGTAGATTAATTCATTTAAGTATTAGAATGTTAGCCGTAATATTAAATATATTTTTTTTTATGTCCACAGCTCCTTGGTATGATACTGTCTATGGGCCTGTGCAAAAGTATACATCAAGAGGACTACACCAAGGTGCCAAAGTTTTGAGACGTGGACAGACTTACTCTTTTCTTGAAACAACAGATCTCTCTTTCTCTTTTTACTCTGTATGCAGCGTTTTCAGTTAGAGTTCTATTTAGTCACGAGATTTCACTCTGCCAGTAACCCCTCCCCTGTGATATCTATTAAGATATGTTCTTGCTTGTTATTTTTCAGTATGATTTGTAGCTTTTGAAAGCTGCCCACATAAACAACTGAAGTGTGTGACGAGACATTTAGAGAGCAACACTCTTTAACATCCAGACTAGTGTGTTTGCTTTGAATTTCTTCTTTACGGAGACTCACACCATTAGCTCAAGGCCTTTTAAATGTCAGTTTATGTTTTATAAACAATGAAAAACCCACAAAGACCTGTTTTTATTGAAACGAGGGAATTTTACTTGGTGTGGTGTGCATACATGTGGTGCACAATTTCCACTATGTCACATTGTGGCACGTCTCAAACACGATTGTTTTAAAGTCTCATGTGTGTTTGTACATCAGTGTTTCAGATTTAGCTTTTATCAGTGTGTATATATTTTAGGATTTGCATGTTTTTCCCTTTTTTGTACAGATGATAAATAATTTGTCTTTTTTACATGCATAATTTGAGCAGTTTGTATAAGCATGTTTGAATGGAAGTGCACAATAAAGTAATTCTATGATGATGTGAACCAAAACAGAGATTCGCCCCAAAGTTGATGGTAGAAATTATTTAGTTGTATTCCTATGAAACTAGTTTACCACTTTAACTATATTGGCATACTTATTTTGAGATGTATTAATTTGGACATTTCATCACATTTTATCTCGTACATAAACTTGGAAGGTATACTCTTATTTTTGGCCTTTTAAAACAAAAACCCTGTTTTTCTAATGCTTTGACAGCAGTCTCATACCAAGTAAACATGGATTTCTATTTTGTAACGACATAGACCTGTCTTAAGTTGGTTGTATTTCAATAAAAATCTGACCCAGCTGATTGTTTTCTGTGGTTGTCTCCTCCTCTTAGTGTTTTAACTAGATATCCACCAGGTGGCAGTATCACATCGTCCTTTGAACAACAACCAACCATCCATTTTTTTTGCCAATTATTCCAGATTAGAGATACACAAATTCTACTCCATCAGACCTCAAACAGACAACCTAAAGAGAGACAGCAGCATTGTTGCCGCAATCAATCTTTTCAAACACACGGCCATTGGTTTTTTTAGATGTGGTCAAAAATGACCAGCCTCTTATATTTTTAAACCAATAATAAAATCGATTGTCTTCGTTAATTACCTTTATGCAGGAAATAAAAATGTTAAATTTAAGGTTCATTAGGAATTTTTTTAATACACTGTATTTCTATAGGTTCAGATTATTTTCGGAAGTGTGAGATTTTTCTGCTTTAAAGTTGGTAAAATATATTATTAAATATATATATTGTTAAATAATATATATTATTTTGAATATATTTTATTTAAAATATATTTTCTCTGCCTCCTTTGACTGCTGCCTCCTGCTTGGTCTTTTTAGTTCTAAGATGTTCTATGCAGTCCTCTCCTAAACGACTGGATGCAAAAGACACAGATAAAATTATATTATTGTTCATGAAGAAGTATATTTGAAATTGGGATTTATCAATTTTATTCTAAAACGATGAAGAAAAACAGCAGAGAGGGAATCAGACCAATGAAATATATAGTCTTGTGTAAAAGCTTTACATGGCAAAAATAGTCATTAATTTAGATGATATCATAAAAGTCAGCTGCCAGCGAGTAAATGTGTTACAACTACCTGAGTTAATCATGAGGTACTGTGTCTGAAGAACAATAATAATTATATGTATGAATGAGCCTTCAAATAGTTTAATAATAAATGATTAACATGTCCTAAATACTCTCTTAAATAACTAACTAATACTAACTAACTGGTTTTTAAATAGTGAAAAGTTTAATTATAAATTATTAATTGATCCTCATTAAGCATGAAATTAGTTTTATTGAGCAGATACTTATGAACCAAATAAAGCCTTTAAAGTTATATTAATAAACGGCTTACAAATGTGTAATAACCTGGAAACAATGACTTAGAAATGATTAACTATTTTCCAATGTATGTCTTCAGTACTTTAAATAAAACCAAGACATGTAATAATAATTTTCAAATAACTGATCGATTGAAAAGGAGCTGTTTTTGTCAGAAATGTATAAAAACTAATCATGTGCAATGTGCTGCTAGGTCTTTCATTACTTAGGTTTTACATTTATGCCACAATTTGATATTCATATCATATTTCTTCTGTGAAGGGGATCAAAGATGACATATACAATACTGGAAAATTGATGCATCAGTAGAAAAGTATGGTTTTGTGTTAACATACCCATAAAAAAGAGATACATGGCAACTTGGCAAGGACTGCTTGAACTGATGGTTGCTCTGCTGAGAAAGAGCAGCTGACAGGAAACCACACAGCATGGATGTCTGGATATACACAACACTGAGCTCACTCACAAACATACACACACGGAGGGCACCGAGTCCCTCATTGGGTTTAATCTAATCTAATTTCACACAGATGCAGTTAGTGAATGGTTCGAGGAAGTCCACTAAGACCATCAAATGGGAGTTCAAAAGGTTAATTAGTTTTGTAAGGTTGAAAAACATTTTAACAATGAAATCGCCTTCGTGTGTTAAGACAGAATTGATACCTTGCCATTAAATATTTTTATTTAACCCTTGTGTGGTGTTCTCATTATTGTTACTTTGGCAGGGTTGGTGGGTCTGCTGGACCCATTGCATTTGGCGCTTTTAATTCACACAATCACACAATTTTATTCTAAAATGTAAAATGTTATGTTTATGTGTAATTTATGTTTGTGTGGGAAGAGAGAATTAAGGTAAAGAATCTACCATTTTCACACTTTAACATGCCACGGGTCCAGTAGAGCCGAACACCTTGTGTGTAATATAAATGTGTAGGGGGCGTACGTGTGGGGTCATAAAAAAATCTGTTCTGATATATGTTTTTCACAGGAAATGAGCCAAGCCCAGTGAATCTCAGCTTCAAATAATAAATGCTTGTTTAATTTTTCTTTTGATGAAAACTGAAAATGGGTCCCACAGACCCGAACACCATACAAGGGTTAATTATGCCACAGCCTGTCTGAATACTCAATACTGATTGGCTGGTAGACGAACTACCGCACAGGAAGTCAGGGTCGGTTTGTTCATTCTGCTACTGTTTGCATCATCAATTGTTAATAAAGATTATCGTATATTTTTTTTTAATTGAGAAGATTTCAATTTGGTTTCCCGGTTACAAGTCAGATGTTTGGATTTCTGATCTTTCAGCAAAGGAATGTCTTGGACATTGACAAGCTGAAGAATTCTGGGAATACCAAAGTACACTGGTCCAACTATACACAACTGAACTTTTATAGAACGATTAGTTTAATATACATAAGAAAGAACTGAACTTAATGTGAACCAAAATACCAGTAAGCTGCTACAGTCTACACAAATAGTTTTTGATCATGTAAGGGATTTCTGTAGCGTGCTTTGCTAAGTGACAGCCAATTGTTCAAGTGAGTCTTATTTTATTAGGATTTGTTTAAAACCTGTTTTAAACTTTCCGACATGACACAGCATGACATCACTCCAAAATATAGCTCAAATATGAATGAATGTGAGTGGGGCACTGGGCTTACTTTTATGCTCTCTCTATCTCTCTCTCTTTCTCTCTCTCTCGCTCACTCTCAAGAGTCGGTTGTTCAGCTTTCTGGGGTAAAAACACTTTTGGCAGAGTGGAAAAAAACACAGTCCCTGATGAGGCAGCCTGTCACTCTCTCTTTGTGTAAAGTGAAGATGAATGTGTCAAGACAAGTCATCACCTCGAATTTGCTTGGCAGCTTGAAAGCAAACGCATGATGCATGTCAATACAGAGATGCGTGATGCATGAAATTCTTGCAATTAAATTAGTCACGGCAAACAATGAATCTACATCTACAAACATTTTAAAATCTGATTTTTGTCCTTTTTTTCAATATCCTGTATTGAGCATAGAATGTAATGCTCTAAAACAAATTGCTGTTTAAACTTGAACCATGTCTCGCTAACTCAAGTCATTTTGCTTGGCTCAGTGATTTACGGTACATGACTGGAACAAGTCCTGATTACTGAGAGAGTCAACAGATCGCCAGGCACGGCCCATGACTGGTCCAAACCTCAACCAAGTTAACATGAAATTTAATGTCTATCCCATGTTTTTTGAGCCTGGTTAAATACACTGGCCCCACTTCCTTTCAAACTTGAAACATTCTTGCCCACATACAGACAAATAGCAAACTTGGACCGAATTGTTTTTGCTGACAGGGTGTGACCTTTCACTACATTCTTTAATAAAAGATTTTTACAAATTTAATTCTGTATAGTAAGCCATTGAATTTATTTACGACATTTCTAGAGAGAACGACCAAATAAACCAATAACAGAGTGAATTCTAATCTTTTTTAGGGTTTTTTTTATTACTACGATCACGGTTCATTGAAGACATTTTAAACAGGAGAAAGGTTCCACATATTAGGAGCATGCTCCAACAGTCAGAAAACGATACATCGTAACTGTATCTAAACTGTTAGGTTATGTCCCATAATATAATATTTAATATACGATGGTATATTGTATGACGGTTCATTACCTTATTCCGCAACTGTGGAGATCTGTAGTGTAGTTACTTTCAAGCTAAGCTTTGCTATGTCGTTATGACCTTTACTCATTGGTAAATAAATAAATAAATAAATAAATATGTGGCATTAGAGAAAGGCTGTTACTGTCCCTCACTTAATAATGCTCAATTTTAAGCTCTAATACAATTTTTGAGACTTCAAAAATTCACCCACTCACGAAAGACAAATCTACTGTAAATGTTGACAGTTTTAACATAAAGTCAATGGAAAGCCACTCATTTCTGACAACAGCCTCAAGGGGCGAATCAGGGAATTATAGTTTAGTCATTTCCATAACAGTAGGAAATGCCAAAATGAGTGAACATTTTAAAAATAACAACTCAAAAGTTTGATATACATGGCTACATTTACTGTGTTCTTTAGTCATGTTTAAGATTTTCTTTTCTCATGACTGCATGTGTATAAACTATGAACTGACTATAACGGAACTATTTTCCTCGTTGATTGGTTTGCAGAGAATTAGCCATGCCTTGTCTTGTGATGACATCAGGCGCTGTAAATAACTATCCGTCTCTTACTCTGATCTATCTTCTCCCCTCGGGCGACAGGGAGAATTGTGCATTATTAACTATGACTTCTCACTGCAGTCACGACAGATCTGAATTTTGTGGATTTTTCATCCTCTGGGTGAGTAGTTTGAGATTGGGTAACAGGCAGAGCACAGATGACTTCTCCCCATGAATGTGGAACGTGACGGTATCATTACTCATCTCCTAAAAAGAATAAGCTATTGTGAGGAGAAAAACAATGCCAACTGTTGTCATGTTCACACTGTAATGTTGCCACTTGCAATGTTGACTTTTAAACTTCAGATTGTACTTAAGCTACAAATGCAAAACATTAAATTTACAAAAAGTCTTTTAACCTCTAAATACTGAAGTTAAAAGGTTCTTTACTTGACTCAATTGGGTAAGTTTTCCTTTTACTCTTGTGGCATACTGAGTCCTTAACTACTATTATATTGTCCTATACTTCTCTAGATATCGTTGAGGGGAGGGTTTCTGGCCAGGACACTGTGAGTTGTAAGGTATAGAAAGGGCCCAGATGTGAAAAGTGAAATCAAAATCCAATTAATAGAAAAAAATTAAGAAACTCAGTTTTTTTTTTTTAAACAAAATGCGTATTCATGAGACCAGGAACAGAAAAATATCAACAATTGTGCAGAGAGAATTAATCTGAGAAACACGATACTGTGAAACTCTCTTCTAGTACTCCTACACAGTCTCAGGTGAAAATACACAGTGACTAATTTGCTCAGCAGCAGGATTCTCAAAAAACATGTACTGGATTGGAAGAGAAACACAATACACAATACACAGCAGTATTAATTAACTCACACTGGACAAGAAAATGGTAGAAGTAAATATAGCCATACATGAGTTCAGCTAATCATTGGAGGCATTGGAGCAGTGACAGTTAACAAAATGGAGACATATTCCACTTATAAGAATTTTTTTTCCTGAGTCAGAGAAGCATCCCGCACCACACTGGTTTAGGTTACAGGGGATTTTTACCAGGTCAGAGACCAGTGGATGAGTTTGGATGGCTGAGGTTAAAACCTACTCTTTTTTAACAACACCCTGAGATTTTAATAACCCCACAGAGTCAGGACCTCAATCTAATGTACCTTCTAAAGGGCAGAGCTCTTCCACAATACAGTATCCCAAAGAAGACCTACACAGACGCCACTGTAAAAAATTAAATGTTCCGTGATCATAAAACAGGTTAGGCTACATATCGCATTAAGACTTTTTAATTATCTCAACAAATGTTTTGTAGGTTTTTTTCTGTAAAAAATCCTCATCAACATTGTTGGTACAATCATAATTATTTTATTTTGCAGATTAATATATTTAAGAGACAATAACAGACAAAATGCAGAGGTTGAGCCAATTAGTTTTGATATTTTAACTGGATGAATAAAATAAAAATTTACTATTTCAAACAATCACAATATTATTTGTAGCAGGAGTCTTGAAGTGGTAGCTCGCAGTTATCGTCACTGAAGTAAATATAATGTCACATTTGAAACTTTAGGGCAGTTTTGTCTCCAATTTAAACATAATTGAGAACTCTTGCTTTTCCCAGCGATGGGTTGTGGCTGGAAGGGCATCTGCCGCGTAAAACATATGCCAGAGAGTTGGTGGTTAATTCCGCTGTGGCGACCCCGAAAGGGAAGAAAGCAGACATGAAGATGAATGAATGAATGAGAACTATTGCTGAACTGTCTTGAATGCATCAATAATATATCATAATATCATATATATATATATATCATAATATCAAAGCTTTATTTAAATCATTTGCCATCTAAGTTTCTGACAGATTAGTTTGCCATGTCTGGTATCAAAAACCAACATCCTCCTCAAAAGTGATAAGTGTAGCATTGGCCAAAAATGTAATCCCTGCCATCAGCACATAACAAAGAACACATGTGAGCACAGCCACACAATTCACCAACATAAAATATCTATCAAGAACCACAAACGCTTTTCTGAACAGTGATGACATCAAAGAGCTCTCGTCCAATCAGAACTCAAAGTGGCTCAACTGGTTGCCATAGTATCTCTAACTTCGATCAGACAAAGAATGATACAAAACAAGTAAATGTTTCATGAAAGGTCTTTATTATTAAGGAAAGCGTCAAGAAGTGTTGCTCTGTAAAATATTGTGATAGCTTAGCATAGATCATCGTCCGTATAATTGTCGTTAGACTAAAACACACTGAATGTTAACAGAGTTTCATTATTTTTCCTATTAAAGATGGACACTTCTCATATGTTCAGACCAATATCATTAGGAACTAAACTCTAACTCCACCAGAATATTATGCTGTCTTAAAAAGTTTTTTTTTCCGATTAGCATGGCTTATGGTCAAACATGAAATATTAATGTTGTTTTAACATAAAAAATAGACTTTTCTGAAAATTTTCTTAAAGATGTTACTAGAAATTTGGAGACTTCTGTTGCGATAACACACATGTTCATATTTATTCATAGTATTTACTCTTACCTAAAACAGAAAAAGTATCGTTAGCTAAACAAATGGCAATTTAGTTTTTTATAGTGCACAGGCTGAGCACCCACTGCTGACCTCACTAGCATCACCTACTAAAGCATCTCCTCCCTTTTTTAAATTATAAGAGAGGGGGGGGGGGGGGAGAAAGAAAAGATATGTATGAATGAAGTTTTTTACGGGAGGAGCTTGGCTGATAATTGACTATCTAATCATGATCCCTCATACCAATTATTTACAATATTTAAGTTGCAACCCACGAGACCACACCTAAACTTACATTTGTACAAGTTATCCCTTCTTCCATCCCTTTCCCTTCATCATCATGAAATAAAGAGATTTAAAACACATTCAAAAAAATTTTCCATCTATGAAAGTGTGATTTTACCAATGACTTCCTAAAGCAACCGGGCAAGTCTCTTAAGACTCTTCTAAGTTTTAGCCCTACTTATTTTCAGCATGAAATTGGTTTTGGGAAGCAGGAGGATATGGCTACATGTGGTGTATACTTCTGTCGAGGATTTTCTGTTCCATGAAAAGCGTCATTACTGTATCCTAACTCCATATTGTCTGTCTTGATCCCCCACATCTCGCCATTTTAAGTACATAGATGGCTGCATGTGTGTTTTTTAATGATCTCTGTTGATAACTTCCATGCTGAATCAAGTAAATCAGTGAAGCCACTGTTCCAAATAGATCACATGTTAATCATTCATCATTGGAAGTGGAAGTAAATGTTTTGCACACTGAATCCCAGAAGGTTGGTGACATTAGACATTAGTTGCTATTGAATTCAATTAGCAGCTCATTGATGTGATGTGCATTGAGATGTGGCAATATTAGTAGATAGTCTCAAATTGATGTTCTACTAGTAAATTCTCCCAAAATTTGCAATAATGATGCACGAATGATCACAAATTTAGGATCTTCCTGTCATTAATGGCTTCCCTCTTCCTTTGGTGACAGAGCTGCATCAGGATGTTAGGGCTCTCTGACAGAATAGGAGGAAACACAGAATGAGTGCACTTTGGAGAGTGTGGGACCGGAACAACACTTTTTGCAATATCTTGTGTTTTACAATTTGAGCAGCAATATTTCACCTGCATTTTTCATGTTATCATTTTAGTCAAATATCCAAATTCAGACATTGATAACTAAATGGAAAAAACGATCAAAATATCATCCCCTGGTTTGGTTTGAACTCATGATTTTTTCTCTAAAAGTTTTACTAAAGTTTCCTTAACTAGGACAAATCAGACTTTCTGGCATTTAAGGCTTTATAATAAGGTTTATGCTGGGGGGGTGATTAGCACCAGCCCTGGTCAGAGAGGCTCCCTGTAACCTCACGGAGGTTTCTTCAGTGGGAGAGATATTTTCTCTGCATGTGTGTGTGGGTTGCTTACTTCGAGTTTTCGGGACTTGCCACATAAATAAAAAAATATATGTGTTTTGGTTGCTTTATTTTAATACAAAATGGTTTCAAATTGCTTTTAACCAGACATTTGTAATAAGTTAGAGATTCCTGGTCAGTTTAAATCAAGACTTTCTTCATAATTAATTTTACAATCCCTAATGTAGCAAGCTATATTTAACTACACCAGGTCTTTGTGAAGCTGCTTTGAAGCGTATGCTAAATATGCTCCAAATAAAAACAATTCGACTGCATAATTGATTGCGTAAAAAAATTAACAATACATTTTGATAGAACATATAAACATATGGGGAGCTACTAGTAAAATTACTATTGAGTAAAACTTTTAGACTTTCGAGTAAAAAAAATCATTACTCTATGATTAACACAAAATAGTTATATACAAAATAACAACAAACAATACAAAATGTTTTATTATTTATTTCAAATTTATTATTACAAATAATATTTAATTTTTGGTGATTTTAAGATTGATTTGATAATAAATGTAAAACAGATGCACAAAGATTTACAATAAAATAATGCAAGAAAACTAAATAATAAAAATTTGATAGAATATCCAAACTTATCCAAACTTAAAGTAAATTCAGTACACTGCCCGATGTAAAGATGTATTTAATAAGATTGCTGCAAGACAATCAAAACAATTATTAAACCCCAATATAGATACAAATAAATTCATTTTTAAAACGCTTTCTTGCTCTTGAGCTATGGTTTATTTTATGGCAGCACATCTCCTGAAAACTGTGTCTCACCTCATGCACAGACTTGGAGAGTCTGAACGTGTCTGGGACAGGAAAGCAGCACATGAACAGAGCAACTGTGAGATGTACCTGTAGAGTTTTTGTCTATAAATATAACCCTCATTGCTCAAGCGGAGCGTGTAATGATCCAGGCTAGGTCACCTTGCTTTGAAGCATTATTTATGCAGCTCTCTCTAGACCTCACAGACCTCAGATCAGTCAGTTACAGCTCCCAAAGGCAACGGCGAGCCATCACTTAAATGTCAGAGTCAATACTGAGTCTGGCTGTCAAAGAGGGATAATGCTACGCACTCTTACTCTTGCTTTTTACCGAGAAGCACACATTTCGTTCTATTCTCTGCAGGTCAAATTGATGGGTCCTGGAATATGAAATGGTGCTGATGCTGGCAGCATGGTGATGTGGTAGTTAGAACTGTTGCTTTTCAACGAAAAATATTTTTCGTCAATTGGCTGATCCTTGTGAAATATTCAATAAGGTACAGATTAAATGTAACAATCCTGTATATGAGGTTAATCAACTGATTAATATAGGTTCGGGAGGAGCTCGGTTGATAAGTGACAAGCAATCGTATGGTCACACCTACCCATATCATCTCTAGTATATAAGACACGACCAAAGAGTTAACATCTACATCGTGCAAGCTATCCCTCCTTCCACCCCTTCACCACCCTTCACTTTGTGTAGAAGATCTTCGTTACGGTCAAACTACGGGAATAGTTGAAAATAATTGGGGGTAGGGGGGCACTTGCGATACTAGGCAGTTATGAGCCAGAGCGAACTCGTAAATTACATGTTAAGATTTATTTGTGCATGTGTGTGTGTGCGTGTGTGTGTGCGTGCGTGAGTGTTTTTTAAGCATAAACGGATTGAAAAGCATTCCTTGTTAAATTGGGGATTTTTTTGTATGTATTTATAATTATTGAAACAACATTACAGAAGATTTTACATACAGAGGAGTCGCTTTCTTCCAGAAATTCAGAGAGAGAGAGAGAGAGAGAGAGGGAGAGAGAGAGAGAGAGAGATTGAGAGGGAGAGAGAGAGAGAGGGAGAGAAGCGAGGAGATGAGAGAGAGGGAGAGAGAGAGGGAGAGAGTTGAGGCGAGAGAGAGAGAGAGAGAGTGGGAGAGAGAGTGAGGATGCAGAGGAGAGGAAGAGAGGAGCATGAGAGAGATGAGAGAGGGAGACGAGGAGGGGAGAGAGAGAGGGTAGGAGAGAGAGAGAGAGAGAGTTTTTTATACGCAGGGAGAGGATCGACGTAGAGAGAGAGAGACGGGAGAGAGAGAGAGATGGAGAGGAGAGTGGGGAGAGAGAGAGAGGGAGAGGAGAGAGATGGAGGAGAGAGAGAGAGAGAGGGATGAGACGGAGAGAGAGAGGGAGCGAGAGAGTAGTGTGAGAGCAGAGAGAGAGAGAGAGAGAGGAGAGAGGGGAGAGAGAGAGGGAGAGAGAGAGAGAGAGAGGGGAGAGAGAGAGAGAGGGGGAGAGAGAGAGGGAGAGAGAGAGAGAGAGAGAGAGAGAGAAGAGGGAGAGAGAGAGAGAGAGAGAGAGAGGAGGAGAGAGAGGGAGAGAGAGGGAAGAGAGAGGGGGGGGCGGGGGGGGGGGGGGGGGGTGGGGGGGGGGGGGGGGGGGGGGGGGGGGGGGGGGGGGGGGGGGGGGGGGGGGGTGGGGGGGGGGGGGGGGGGGGGTGAGAGAGAGAGAGAGAGAGAGAGAGGAGGAGAGAGAGAGAGAGAGAGAGGAGAGAGAGAGCATCTCAGAGGAAGGTTAGAAGGAAAGCTGTAATCTTGCTCTTGAATGAGTCGTCATTATCTTGGATAACGGAGGAGTTCATTAAGTTCGATTCTCTTCAGTCGCAAGGACATAAAATACACGGTAGGTGTTTCATCTACGGAAAACAACGGTTCGCGGGAACTGCTCGAGCTGAACTCGTGTTTGCCTCGACACGACACTGACAGGAAATTTGATAAACAAACAAAGAGGTTCCCGAGTTCTTTTCGCTTGAATGTGTGAGTTAAGGTCCGTGACAAGTTTATAGGTAAATGTTAGTCTAACTGTAAAGGTGTTTTAATGTATAAGTGGAGGTGACTTTACGTTGATAATGCATCTCTTCACGCGTCGGTGTTGATGGCTTTGGAGTCAGGCAGTTGAGTTTAATCAAGTTATGGTTATTCTTTAGCCTTTGGTCACGTGCGCAGTTCACGTTGTGTGCAGTGCACCTCTCTCATTTATAAGGTTAAAGGGGATGATGCACTTGTTTGTAGAAATTTGAATATGTGTTCATCATTCGATATTATTAGATTCGCATCTGGTGGCTGCTTTAGGTTTATCTCACACTGGATCTTCGGGATTGTGCTATTCGTTCAAAGCCAATGACTCCTCTACACGACAGGTTAAAAATCTGTATAAACTTCCCGCACTGCAAATAAATAAATAAATGAATAACTGAACCGTTCAGCACTCTAATACTGTAGATGGTAGATGCTAAATGTAAAATCTGTATTACATGCATAATGATCTTCTTTATATTGCAGACATAATCACATAGCTTTTAACATGTTTGACCAGTTTAGATTCATTTTAAGTGTTAATAATCATATATATATATATATATATATATATATATATATATATATATATATATATATATATATATATATATATATATATATATATATATATATATATATATATATATATATATATATACAGACTTTTTAAACATTTGGAATTTTATTAAACAACTAGTGTAACTGTTTGCTGCTAGATGGTATTGGGATATTTAGTTGTTTTCATTATTTTTATGGTTCTTAACAGTTGTATTATCTTGAGGTTAAGCAGACATAGTTATCACAGTTTACTAGTGTATTGTCTAGCTCGTGTCGCCAGACCTTCAGATCAAGACCCTCTTGTTTTGGAGCTTGAAAATGTTATCACATCTACTGACCGACATGCAACAAGTTAGGCATAAAAAAAGTCACAGAAGACAAGAGATAATGCAAAGTTACAAGAAAAGAACAATCTTCTAATATTGAATCGAGGGGGGCACAGGTCGTACGGCTGAACAAAAAACAAATGCTTCTCTCTGAAATCAGGACAAATTCAACCAATCAGATCATGACTTCAGGATTCATTTTTTTTTAACCAGGTATTTATTTATTTATTTTTAAATCCCCTTTAAAGCAGTTAGAGGTGTCATTGTATCTCAGCACTATCAACAACTACCTTAAGTTAAGTCAGGCAAAGATACTTAAAAGAAGTGTTTGCGAGCTGATTGGCAGGAGAGGGGTTGATCTGGAGGCAGCAGGATTAGAGAAATCTCTCAAAGACTGAAGAAGAGAAAGGGGGCAGGACCTTATTGCCATTCCGTGATTAACTGGATTAAATTCATGTATGGGTAGAGAGAAAATGGGTGTGTGGAATGAAAGGATTTTTTTTATATTGTCTCCACACTGAATATTAAATTGATTTCACATATCGGACTACATTTTTGACTCTTTGAATCAAGCCCAACAGGCTTACATGATTAATACCACCTGACAGCATTGGAAGCTGTTGGATTTTGTCAGGGTTTGGTAGGCTTTGGATGAAGAATTGCAGAAGAGAACCTCAGGCCGTGCATTTGAGTGACTGTAGTTCTTTAAGCCAACCAAGCAAGTTGGCTTTTTTTTTAAATGTTGAGTAAATACCAGTATTTTATAGTTTATACCCAGATTGCTTGTCTTTAAATTTTACTCAAAAGTCATTTATATTATTATCATTCACAGTTAGAAACATGTTTGGTATGTGACAAGATTCATCTTATGCATGAGGCGCACGCTGTAGATTTTAATAGTTGATTTTAATAACTGTTAATGGTTAATTACATAGTTTAATAAATGTTTCAAGAAGTAAACACTGTAGCAGTCTGAAAAGCGTTGTTATGCATTTGAAAGAGATGGTAATGGTCTCTATTGGGTCCGTTTTTAATTTGTGTCAAATTTTAATGCAATTCATAAGCACAGCATGAATCCTGAATGAGCTGTGTTCAGCATAGCTGCACTCTGAATGACTGGAGTTTGAATTCTGACAATGGTGCATGGAAGTAAATTTAGTAAGAATTTTTCAAATAATTTATTACTTAAATACAACAATGAACTTCAGATTAATTAGTATTTAACATTTATATATTTAATAGTTATTCACGACAGACATTTAGAATCTTAATGTCAGTCGTAGTAACAAGACAGCTGAAAATGTTGGCAACCTACTTCTATTCTTGATTGTTGAAACAACTTTTTTTATTTAGAATTTTTTTTATTTAACATACCATTCCTTATTTTAGCATTTAAGCAATAAATTATCTTGTGTTGCATCAACAATTTTTTGCTGTTCCAACAACCTATTCAGTGTTTTACAATGTTTACACCTGCTATCCTAATTTTTTCAGTTTGACCTGCCTTTGTTGAGGCCAATATTCGGCTAAATTTAGCTGAAAGGGTTGGTACCAGTGATGCATGGGTCAATGTGTTAATGACCCAAACCTGTTCGACGTTCTCAACGAACACGTCCACAACTCACGATGTTTGTCAAATTGATGAATATTTCACATTTTACAGCTCAACAAGATATAATTAATTCATTTGACTAAAAGAATTTGTCATCTGTGCAATGCACACGCGATAGCGAGCATGACTGATTATATCTACCCTTTGCCAATGTGACTTTTCACTCACTATTCACATTCACTCGTCTGGGTCATTTTATAGTCATCCGTCAAATTGGAACTCCTGTTTTTGCCCTTACAGAAGGAACCCTGATAACTGAGAGGAATTGCACACAAACATGGTGAGGGCATGAAAACCTCAAACCATTTTTAGAAGGATTCAAATCAGGGACATTCTTGCTTTAGACAGCAATGCTTTCCAGTTTCTTTTCCAATTCATGATTTTATCCGGGAATTTAAACAAGCATTTTAAATTGCTCAATGCTGCATCATCCAACAAGTCAGGGCCTGTGCTTCCCTTGCCGGCCAACCATAAAAGAGTTCCTTTGTCCACATTTCCACCTGTGAAGAGTTGTGAAGTTTCTTCCCCCGTCACGATCAATGGCGACCCAGGAGATCCCGGATTTCAGCTTGTGAGGGATAGGGCCATGCACCGAGGCCTTGTGTAGGCGCATCTGAAAAGCTTTTGAAGCATCTGTGTGTTTGAGAATGTGGGTATAGCTCACAGGTGCTCATTTCTGCTTTCTGATGCAAGTCAGGGAGCTGCACTATATGAGATTCAGAGGCTAATTAGGGAGGAAATAAAAGAGAGAAACGTATCCACTCGTGTGGCATCACTGTTCTATGTATGTGCAGACTGGTGTTTGTGGAAGCCATAATGAAATGTCCAGGGACATGCAGAAGTCCCATCTGTTTATGTTTTTCATCTGCAGGCTTAATGTTTGATTGTGCTCAGGTGTTAGAACCATTCCAGAAATCTTTATGGCAATGCATTAAAAAAGGTAAAATGTTAGGTTTAACTTTTATAATTCAAATGTAAATGTGTTAAAGAGCCATCTGATATACTTTTTCTTCCAATATACGCTTTCGCTCAAGCTCCTCGCTGTTTAGGTTTAAGGATTTCACAAGCAGTGGTTTACGTAGCATATTACAAACATAATATATTACTGTAACTCATTTATTTTTGGAGTAAAGCAATAGTGCTTTCATTTTTTTCTGTAATAATTACGTAGTTATGCAGGTTTTGCTGAAAAAAGTTTATTACAAGTATTATATTTGTAAGTTTTGTGTTTTCTGAATTTGGAATTGTGTTTTTACTTGAGCGTTTGCTTTCATAATTGTCCTTTCATTTGCAACTTATGATACAGAAACAGAAAACTGATTACTAGAACTCAAAAGCAGTGAACGCAGTAGTTTATTCACAACACCACGACAATGTGGAAATGCAAGTGAAAATATACACTGTAAACAATTCAGTAAAAACAAATACCCCGATTATTTGTGGAGTATGTCTGTTTTCAT
This sequence comes from Danionella dracula, assembly GCA_900490495.1. Taxonomy (NCBI): domain Eukaryota; kingdom Metazoa; phylum Chordata; class Actinopteri; order Cypriniformes; family Danionidae; genus Danionella; species Danionella dracula. The sequence continues at coordinate 1,772,467 of UELW01000267.1, read as the reverse complement.
GAGTTACAGCATGTATCTGTGTTTTGACACTCACATTGCATTCTAAGATAGTTCTGGGATAGAACAGGTGCCATTCAATCATGAACACTTGCCAGCTATCATTATCTTTGTTTTATTTGGTCAGTGAAGAAGGTTAAAGCGTTCACGGATTTACTAAAATACATGGTTAAATGACATGTTCGCGTCTAAATGGTTATTGTGATCAGTTAGTAAACTAGCTCATAGAAAGCCAGGAGCTCCTCACTTCAGAATGCGAATCCAACCCAGGCCTGGAGAAGTGGGGGAATTCCTGTGGGGCCGCTCTGTTCTAACTGGTGGAATTTGCCAGCTTTTTTGTATATCCAGAAAGACATCAAGATCGTAACCAATTCTGTGACTGATTGCTATATTTTATATGTGTGCCATGAAAGAAAGACGGAACAGATGCAGATATCTACAGCTTCTGTTTGAGAGCCCTGTCGTTCATCACAATCAGCAATTAACATAAATGCAGTAAATAAAGCAGTCAGTAATCCTTTATTATGAAGGAGAAAGTGATATAAATGACATCAGATGATGACAGAAAGTGAAGATGCAACTAACTAAAAAGTTTGATTCTAGTTACAGCCTGTTCAGGCACTTGCTAACAACCCCACATGCGGGTGAGAGCCCCACATGAGGGTGAAAATCACCATTTTATTACTTAAGCTGTTTTGTTTCTATATATCAGTTAAAGAGTTACATTTATTCTCAATGAGAGCAATCATAAAAAGTGACCACCTAATATAAATGTTCACTGGAAGTGGGGTTGGGATGGTCTGTAGCGTAGCATTGACTCTAGAACTAAAAATGATAACATTGATAACATTTTTATTCTAGGTTCAGATCCTAACTGTGACTTCATATAACACAGAAAAATAGGTTTAATTATGAAATATTGTGCAAAATGAAATTAAATTTACAGAAAAAAACTGAACAAAATGAAAGAGTCCCAGTAGTTTTCTGGCAGAACTTTCCCCATTTGTTTATAGAATAGTATTTAATAGTGCGGTTAATTCCATTGAAATAAATTAACTCTAAGCTTTAATTTTTTTAAACTATTTATTCTAACGTTTAATTAATACTGTCTCTTTTTGGAGTTTTCTGTATACTGGAAACAAAAGCAAAAAGAAGGGTTAGAGTGTACATTCCAAGATTAAAAGGAAAAGCTGTTTTGTGTTTCTTTTAAAACATCATATTACACTAGTAGCCCCAGATGTTCCTGAGTCGTTGTTTACAAATCAATAACCTTGTCATTTCATGGCTGTGTTTTATCAAGTGATGATTATTGATTGTAAGGATGCCGTTGCCAAAGAGAAGCCAGTCTAAGTAAGTGATTTTAAACGACTCAAACTTTGCTGAGCTAATACATCTCATCAACTCCCCCAGGAAGTTTGGACATCTCAGACACTCAAACTGTGAAGTAAAAATGTGCTCATGCAGTAAAAATGTCACACGATGATGAATGTTGTCCCTATTGGTAACGTGTCTCTAAATTGTTAGCTCAGCCTTTCATGAAGTGTTTCTCAATATGTAGAACAAAAAAGAAAAGAAGAAAAGATCAAATTTTAATGCTGTGATTAGTGTATACAATTTTTTTCCTGAAGTTAAGATCTTTAGGAAGCAATCATATATTTTGATGGACATTTTTCATTCAAAAAGGGGCTTGTTTTTGTGAGTGAGCACTCTTGCACCTCTGCTTGCTGGCATCACAGCCTGCTCTGCGCTATAACCCTGGTGTTTAAAGTGAAAGTGGGCGTCACTTTGCCTGGGTGACAGTCCTGGTCAATTGAAAATAGACTAAAAGTAAAGATAAGAACCTACCAGAGATTGCTGTCCTGGTGTCACTTGAACCACTCTCTAAAATGTAATAAATTTAAGTATTGATACTTGGCATCCCCTTAATCTAAAGTCACTTCCCTCTCATGCTTGACATGACAAAATGTATCATATAAAACTACAGTTTGAAAAATACTGTATGCATGTGTTTTTTTTATGATTTACAGTTTTATTTAAAGTTTATTTATCAGACAGCCTCAAGTGGACAGTTAAAGAATTGCAGTTATACTAAAAGATAAAGTTAAATAACTACTAAATAACACAAAAAAATATTGGAAGTTTGTCATTATAAAGTTAAACGAGTGCAGATTTTAAACATATATATTTGAGTTGAATAATTCATAGAGGACTCAACAATTTCTTTTTAAAAGTCTACGTGTAGTGATTATTTTTGACCCCTCTCAAATTGGACCAGTCTCTAGAGTCCTTGTGAACATTTATTGTTCTTTGAAGGTTCAGCTCGTAATGATGTCCTTTGGGTTTAGAGCTTGGCCTTCAGTTCTCTCCTTTCATCGTTAAGGTTTTCTCTGATAGCTGTCATCTTAAACAGGATAAACAAAGCTCATCCGAAGTCTCATCTGAATTTCATTATGCAGTGCTCTGAAAGAGGAATATAAAGTGTTGGAGCTCATGCCCCAATGTCCTTTTTATGAAAAAAAAAATTATTATATTTTTTAAAATGTTAATTGGCTTGCTATTATAATTATTATGTTATTTCTGCAGTAATCTATTTTATCTTAGAACATTTTAAGATAAACTTTAAAAGACACTAGATGCAAGTGGAGAGATATGTTTATTATATAGGTAATTGTGATAAGGTTCAGATTGTTTTTTTGGAAACAGATCGACAATAAGACAAAACTTTGTGTGGTTCAGTAGAAAGGGACTTAAGTAAGTTAAAAGGGACTAGATTTGGAACAAGGGGATAAAGAGTAAATTAAGACAGAATTTTATGTTTGTGTGAGTGTCGAGTGTTTCAGTGTGAAGCTTACTGGTTGGCACTGTGCACCTCAGACAGTTCCTGTGATATTTGTTGGCTAAACTGTTCTCCTCTGTGTTTTGTTTCCATGGAAACAGATGAAGGTTTCAGTCCCTTTGAGGGATGCCCTATTTGAACTCTGTGACATAACAAATTTTGTTCTTGATGCTCAGTTCTCAGAGGCCACAGGTGAAAAAAGAGTTACTTTTTTGCATGGCACTCTGAGGGCTCTGTAGTTCTGGTATTGTTTCAGTGCTGTGTTCTCCCTGCTGATTATCAATAATGATTTTCATTGTCTCTCTTGAATGCTTATGCCGTGAAGGCATGAATGTTAAATGGAATAAAAGGATTGAAAGTGTTTCCTTGTCATAAGAGTTAACACTGATCTTAAGGTTACGAGTTCTATAAAATTGTTTGACTTAGTTGGACATTGCTCTTATTCTCATTATCGTTCTGTTCTCATTCATGCATTTCTCGAGTCATCTGCATGTCTGTCAACAACATCCGTCAATTGGAAATGTCTTGTTGAGTGAATGCATCTGTAAATCCTGCAAGAGGTTCAGTGAAATATGTTTTTTTACACTATACTGTATTTTTACAATTACTTCTCTCGTCACTGTCTCCCCTCGCAGCTCGTGTTAAATTCAAATCACATACTCTCTCTTCTATAATGAGATCTTCCCCTGTCTGCCTTGACAAGTTCTGGTAATCTTAGAAACTCACCAGAAGATTGTGCGCAGGGAAGCCACATGAGTGTTTTTGTTTCAGAATGAAAGAAAATCCCTCACCAGAACTTTCTCTTTTACTGTTTCTGGCTGGGGGAATAATTAAAGCAACTTTTTTTTCAGTGTTCATGGAAAACAATGATAAATTGATGATAATGATATATTCTTTCTCACTCCTTTATTAGTTGCTTTAAATAAAAGCATCCGCTAAAGACAGAAATATAAACTTACTGATCATTTGGACATGAACATGAAAGGTATTTTATCTGAAAAAGTTGTGAGAGTTCGCTCTGTGACTGCATGATTTAGGCTTACTCCTTTATTGATTTTAATTGAGTCATGTTCTGTTTTTTTGTGGGTTTGAGAGTCTGGTCGAGATATTGAGGAACAGCAGTGTGTGTAAGAAGTACAACTAGTCAACAAGAATTGGGTTGGTTTGCCGATGGCATTGGTTTTATATAAAACAAACCTTAGGGAGCTATGTGTTGCAAATTAATTTGGCCATTTCAAAGCTTAACACAAAAAATGTACCATAAAACAAAAACACATATTGTTGCTTCTCTTTAACACCGAAGAAGAATGATTACATTAGAGTAACATTAACATGAAATAAATTTTTTGGAAAAACAAAAAATAAATATTATATTGATTATATAATTAATAATATCACATTTTTGGTAGACTTTTACTTGATAAAAGTCTTTGCTATGAATACGTATACTGTTGATCTATTATAACTATTATTCATTTGTTTCAACAGAGTCAGACAAGTGTGAAGTCGGTTTTAAAAAGCATCACTGGGAGGAAGAAACATTTACAGGTACAGATGGTATGATGATTATCTTCTTGCTCACACTATTTTAAGTTTATCTGAGTTAAAGATGATTTTTACCTTAACGTAATTATTTACATTTTCAAGATTGTAAGATTTTCAAGAAGTAGTGATAGGGATTTCTTTTAGTAGTACGGAAGATGATTAAGGCCACTGTACAAAATAAAATTGAAGTTCTGACTTTTTTCTCAGAAGTATGGGTGCCCATGAGGACATTTTTTGTCTAAGTTATGTTTAACATTCACTACATGCAACTAACGTAGCCGGTGTGAATACTGAACGAAGCGCCAAAAGCTGATAAATGGTGTGTTTTTGAAAAAAAGTGTGTCTTTGCGTGTGCGAGGGGTCTCGGAGGAAGCCATCACGTTGCTTTTTTTCCAAGACCCCTCAGACACACAAAAACATTATATTTTTAGACCAAAAATGTCTTTACGGAAAAAAAGTCAGAACTTCAATTTTATTTTCTACAGTGGCCCTAATCCTTCTCCGTATTTTAGATTGCAGTAATACACAGTATGTAAAATATTACAGTTTGTTACAGTAAAAGTTTGCACAACACTGTTATAGCCATTAGTAAATTCAAATCCTTACATTTGTTATATGCCTAAGATACACTTAACTGTACGTCGCATAAGATGTTTTTATATATTTTGTGGTGAACATCTTTTCAATTCTAGTTTATCTGTTAATAAAGTGCTATGCTATATAATGCTCTTCAAAGTTATTTACTGTCAAAACTAAATGTGTTTTTTCATGATCAAACACATAAAAGTGGAAAAGAGGGTTAAAAAGGAGTATTTCTGTGAAGAATGATGAAATAGTGCTATAAAGGTACTTCAGCGTAATAAGAGATTGACCAAAACCGAACGATAGGCCTAATTTTGAGAAATTATTCATTCTAGTTTGACAAGAGTTTAGACCATTTTAAGACCATTTTGACTCCATCTTTCGTTTCACCATCATCTGCATGCAACCTTCCCAGAAAAGAATTACACACTGTTCTCAGGGTGAGTACAGCATGACTTTCTATTCTGACAAAAATCATTGTACAAAAACAAGGGGATTTTTTTATTTCCATTTTGAAAAAGTTATTTCCCTTTTTTAAGCATGTATTTTGAGTACAATAAGTTCCTTCCTTCCATTGAAATCTTCATTTTCATATCGGCTTTCTTCCCTTTCGGGGTCGCCACAGCGGAATGAACCACCAACTCTCTGGCATATGTTTTACGCGGCGGATGCACTTCCCTGCCGCAACCCATCGCTGGGATCCATTGAAATCACAAGTCTTAATTTTTTAACACAGAGGTTTAGTTTAAAGCTCTTTTAACAGATTCCCCACAGCTACAGATGCCTTACATTATTTTCTGCAGAATAGAAATTGTGTTTTTCTGACTCAATCAGTCATTGTCTCAACAAGGTGTTAGTAGACCTTAGTGTAGATGTTGTGTAGGTATGATGTCCAGTTAGGATGCATTTTTTTGCTTGGCAATCTGAAAGTTTATCAAAGCGGATCAATTGAAAGTTTTTCTGCTTTAAGAAACTGCTACCCACTGTTCATACTCAGCTCTCTCAGAATTTTTTTGTTGCAGATTTTCAGATCCTAATTGCTCTCCTCTAGAGACAGTGAAGGACAGGACAGTTCACCGTCTGTCGGCTAGCACAGCTTGCTCTCAGCCTCTGACAAAAACACCATTCATTATTTTTTGGGTTATTAAAAACTTGGAGCTTTTGGACACTTTTTGTTCTGTTACAAAATGATACACAATCATTACAGTTTTTTTTTTACAATTGCTAAGACAGTATTTTCAATACATTAACAAGTTTGCTTAACTCTTAATGCACCGAATCTGTTAAAACACACAAATAACAAAACTCATTTTAAAAATACAATAATACAGTTTTCAAATCACTAACACATGTTTTCTTCCGACAGCAACATTTAGTCAATCATAACACATTGAGAAAAAAATATGGCTTTAAAATGACATCGTTTTGGTGTTGGTGGAGCTTGAGTGTAAAAGAAGTTCAAGCATTTGAAGTTTTTGTTAACTGAATGCATTTTGTATCAAAGGAAAAAAAATGTATTAATTGTATCGCCTACCTAGATGCTGTGCTAAATGTACTAAGAGTTTCGGAAAGTTTTTATATGTATTTAAAAAACTGTCTTAGCAATTGTAAAAAACTGTAGTATATAAACATTAATATATGTCTAATTTGTAGGAAATATAGAGTTACCATTTCTCTCATTTTCATGTTTTAATGTTAAAACACTGAAAACCCAGAGTGAAATATCACACACATTAACTAGAACATGAACTCTCCCAGCAAAAATCCAGTGAGGTAGATGCAGGGGTGCATTTGACCTTACAAAGGGAACCAGGCTGAGTAGATTTGGTGTTAATAATGCTGTGTAAACTGCCATTTTTAATTAAAATTAACATTCATTTAAAAAACATTTGGATTGGGTATTAGCGTATTAGAATAGTCAAAAAAAATTTTATAAAAAAATAAGATATATATATATATATATATATATATATATATATATTTAGAACTTTAGGGTTGAATGATGAAGTTAAGTGTGTTTATGTAAGCTGACTGATAAAGCTATGCATGCAGTTTAATTCTTTAATTTAATTAATACTTTTGAACTTAATTTAATTACATTTGGTGTTTTATACTGTTCGATGATTCCTTTGCATTTCTTGGATTTTATTTTTGCCTCGTCCATCTAAGATTCATGTTACTTCTATGCTCTTCTCTAGATGCTTATTTTGAAATCGACATTTTTACTTTTTGCTTTCTCTGTCTGACCTTAAGTGCGAATGAATGAAAACACTTCAGTTTAAGGTCACAGCATTCCACTGCAACAGCCCTTGAATACCAAAGAGAATGGGCTAAAACAAGCACACAAATTGAGGTTAAATAGTCAACAGTCATCCTTACTTGTTCAGTAAAGCATATCCAAACAGCTTATTTTCAAAGTAATTCGTTTTCATGGATTTATAGGGTAAAATCATAAAAACTGTAATAGATATGAAATGTATCACTCAAGCCTTTTCTTGTCTCAAGAGCTTGAAAAAGTCCACAATTTCACAGAAATCCCCTGTATTTTCAATTTTGGTATCTGCAGTATTTTTAACGTTTGTCTGGTAGAGTCCTTTGCTTTCAGGTAGAGTGATTTGCTTTTCGATAAAATTTAATACCTGAAAATTTATTTTTCAAAGCTATTTTTAGTAAGGGTGTATTAATATATGATACAATACACAATTCGATTTTATTGCTATATATTCACATACATACTACTCAATGAACCAAAACAAATTCCATGTTTAAACGGATCTGTCTTAAATATTAAACTGAAAGTAAAAAACATCTATTCCTTATGACAGTAAATAGAAGACTTTTACACAGTAAAATACTTTTTAGTAAATATTAAGTAAACGAGACCATCTAAAGAAGTTTCAGATATGACTAGAAGTTCTATCAATTATAAAAGTGCATGAACTTCAGCGCTGCATTAGCTCCAGAGATCCAGGATGCTAAACCTGCTGTAACATTCCAGAGAAACACCGTACAAGAAGAGTCAGTTATCTTCTTCTATCATTCTTTTTTTAATACTTTTTTAATTAAAGATGGATTTACTCTCTGCTTACTACTGCTCACTCTCCCTGATAATACATTCACGATTGTGTACTACAATATATTGTTAATCCCCAAAAATGTTATATAACTCACTAGTCCTTTCTTTCTTTATGTTCAATCATCTTCAAATAAATCTGATAAGAACACTGGTGTAGCAGCTAATCAATTCTAGGCCTAAATGCATTGATTTTTTCTCTGGTTGTTGTAAGCATCTCTCACAGACGGCTTGAGGTCCTGACATACTTAGATACATCGACATCTCTCTACAGAAACATCATCTTCAGATTCCAGCTGCTCCAAAAAGAAGAGAGCGGTACATGATTGAATACACCAGGCTGCGGAAGGAAGCTGTAAATAATCACTGTGTTTACTGAAGCAGACTCTTATTATAACAACTCTATATTTCAGTAATGCTGTACAATGAGCTCAAAATTGGAAAAAGGCCATAATAAAGAAAGAACTATACTATACAATTCAAACAAACAAAAAACTAAATTATGCTAGAAAAAAGAGTATTCAGACAAAATAAAATGCCAAATAGAATGCCAATGAGCAGTCTTGTACCTGATTGATTAACTAACAGCAATGGTTAGTCTCACAAATGTGTGACTACTTATAAAGCCAGTGTTATGACTTCTTGAAAATAATCTGACATGCTGGGGGTAACATAGCTTTATTCATGAAAAGTATTTGTGTGTCAAGCTATCATCTTTAAAAAGAAAGAGTCAAGTTGGATTCAGGACTGTACAAAACATACTAAGCTCCTCCCACCGCTCGCAAAAGGTTACCTGGAGAGTGGTCCTCAAACAAAGGTGCTAGCGGTTGTGATTTGGTCGCATCATGCAGAGAAACTGTTTTTTGTTTTGTGAGGGATTCACATCTTTATATTCTCTGCCAAGAGAAGAGTCTGTAAAGTAGCAATTGTTACGCTTCGTCTTTTACCTGTACCTCAGAAGTAAAACAACAATCTTTTGTTATGTTCCCGCCATTTTCACGAGGACTGCATAGCGAATCTACATGCGTTCAACTCAGGTTTTGCACACAGGCTTTTGATAAAGAATGAGACATCACTGAGAGACATCTTTCACTCACCAACGGCTCGGACAGGTTATATTGTTATCTAAAGCTGAGCAATCAGAAGCTGCTTGGCACTGTTTTTGTCATTTCTACCAAACAAGCTGCTTTTCTGAAATTTATTCACTTTGCAGAAACATCCAAATAAGAAGCTTCATAGTCCTCATTCTTTCATTCATCTTCATGTCGGCTTTCTTCCCTTTCGGGGTCGCCACAGCGGAATGAACCACCAACTCTCTGGCATATGTTTTACACGGCGGAAGCCGCAACCCATTGCTGGGAAATATTCACACACACATTCACTCTTTATCACTATGGGCAATCGTTCTTACTCAATTCACTTATACCACATGTCTTTGGACTTGTGGGGAAAACCGGAGAACTCTGAGAAAACCCACGCGATCACGGGGAGAACATGGAACCCCCAACCGAGCCTAGAACCAGCGACCTTCTTGCTGTGAGACGACCGTGCTACCCACTGAGCCACCGTGACGCTCATAGTCCTCATATGAAATTAAATATACATTTCCAAGTTCACCCACTATTTCCAGCCTGAGTAACTAGAAAAGCGCACCAAAGAAAATGACCGGCCGATCAGTTTAACTCCTCCTGATTCCTGTGAAATGTACTATTAAAAAAAAACATACAATACTATTTCTGACCTATTTGTGAACCTATGACATGATAACATAAAACGAATGTTTTTGAAATGTTAAAACTTTTATTAATGACAAGAAATTACTTACATGGCTCTTTTTGAATAAGCAATTGCATGCTGGGAAATCTGCCGACCACACTTTGGATGAAATAGTGTGAAATAGTCCTTTCATTTTTTCAGTTTTTTCCCCTTAGTTCAAAAGAGATTTGGGATACCATTTCCTTTGACATGAATGTACAAAATTCAGGATTAGAGGCAAGGCTTAGGTCCAAGGGAGAGAAATGGAACTCAGCCTTAATCTTATGGCTGAATATAGTATTTTTCATCTTGAATGAAGATTAGCTCTTGAAATACTCCTTCTATTCCCTAGCGAATTTCACAACTTCAAGTAATAGTTTATTCATGAATTATTCTAACTCTTTTTTTTCATTGAACTTCAGATTTCAATTTGATTTGCTGCCAAAAGGCACATTGGAGAAAACGACAGGGATTCAAACAGACAAGTCGAAGGTAGTCATTTAGTCTGACATCCTTCTTCCATTTTTAATCAGAGAATCTGACAGACCTCTCAGACAAAAGGCATTCCAGCAAAATCCTTCTATAGGTCTGAGTTTCTTCCCCTCATAATAGTTGTCACTGTATATTAAACATCAAGAAGAAAGTCTAAACATCACCAGCAACATGTTTTCTAGTGTTATTGTTTGTGAAAGAGTTTGTAGAAGAGACTGACCAGATGGAAAGATCTGAAGCACTTGGGTCAGCTTACACAAACATGCACAGATGGTTTGAACAGCAATGCTTTCACGATGCTCTCAGAGAGATTATAAACTAGCATTTGCCAGCATTCTATGGAGGGGAGGAAGAAGTTCCTCTATATATTCTCTCTCCTGGATGAGCGGCTCACTTAGAGGCTGTCTCGTGATGGATGAGGGTAATGTGAATTCAGTGCTTGACATACTTGTGTGGAAACTCCTCATGTGTGTGCTATGATTCCTCTGGGCAGCGGAGACAGGTTGATTTATTCAGTGAGAGGGAAAGGGGGACTTTGATTGGTTCTCATCTGTAGTGCATGCAGAATTCATAGCTCAGTCCCCACCGTCTCCTCGGTCATTGAATCTACAGTGCTGCGTTTCCCATGTATAGTTCAAGCAATCCTTTCTGCATTACACATTTTTTTCTTTCCCTCTGAGTTTGGTGAGGAAGCGGGCCTAGGAATCTGATATGGGGATTTTAATTAATAAATGCTACATTACTTTTTATTGTCATAGTTTTTATAATACTGCTCCATCTGATATATTATTGGGTTTCCATCTGGTATTCACAACACTTCAGTGTTTAGAAACGTACTACTCTTCAGAGGTAGGTAGAGTATCCAAAAACTAAAGTAAGAGTAAAAGTACTTGTGAAAATATTTAAAAAACTATTGAATTAACAATTGTATTCAAGCAGCTAGTTCCTAGTTACTTCTAGTCATAATAATGAAAGGGAAAAACTCTGATCATCAAACTAAAAGTGCGTGTATTTATGTCTGCTCAAAAGGACATTTAAATAAAAATCCAAGCAATATGTTTCACTTAATAATTGTACAATACTTATGTTCACACAAAATGTATTTCGCTTTTTATTTAAGCGTCACAATAGCGATAATCAACGAATCCATCAAACAACCAGCTTTATTTAAACTCTCACACCCACAAGTGCAATAGTACATAAAAAATATATTTCATGAAAAGCAAAGGCCTGAACACAGCTTAAAATCTGATAAAAAAAATTTTGGCCTAAAATCTGATAAATGATAATTAGATGTATTAGAACACATACAATTACATTACAAGTAGTAATGTATTTTTAAAAGTTTTTAATGCTTAAAAATGCTGTTGTTCAGGCATAACGGGCTTGTCACTTGTGTACTACAAATAAATTGTCTTGACAAATAAACATCTTGAAAAATGCAAAAAGAAATCTTACATTAATAGAAAAGTTGGACCACACAACACTGTTCTGTGTTTTCAAACTGATTTTTTAATGATGATTTTTATACATTTTACAGTAAATTGAAAAAAATGTTATAACCATGTAAAAAAAAACAATCGATTCTCATGATGTTAACCTTCAGATTTTAACTGGTATTGTAACTGTATATTTACTGCATGTCACTGGTATATTCTTGTAAAGAAAAAATTATTTTACATATTTTATATTAATAAAACATTTTTATTTCACACATCTATATTCTCCATTTTAATGCACTATGCATTCAGATCCTTATAATAATTCTAGTACAGCCAACTGCAAATAAAATTGCTTCCACACGTGTAAGTTAACAGCCTTTAGCAGGGCTCCAGAGGCCCCTTCCCTTCCACCACTGCTAACACCTGACTGACTCACAGTCTTCCGCAGGAAATTGCTCTGGAAAGAAATGGTTGGGGATTATTGAATTACTCCAGAACCATTTGGTGAGATGTGAGTTGGAATTATGTGCAACAGCAGCATCCACCTTCAGCCCCCGTGAAATCAGCCAGCTGTTAGGAGCTATTTTTACAGTCTCAAAAAGCTACAGCCAAGACATTGGACGATCAAACTGAAAATATGAGAGCCTGTCTGTAATTATATGCTCTAGTGCTTCACCTGATCCCAGGGGTCAGTTTTTCAGGCAATAGGAAAGTCAAGACTGCATGAGGGAGCAGAGGACCGGACCCAAATCACTAATGAAAAACTGTATCGTCATTAACCTAAAATCTCCTAATGGCATGCAATTATAGAGAGTGCATCATCAGCTGGGGACTCTTCTGGTTTTTACTCCAAAAACCGTCAAGCATATTAGAATAACGAAAACTGGGGAAAATCACCCGACGAATGTTCTTTAACAATAAATGTGATGCAGGCTTTAATTCGACCACTCATCATGTTATATTAGCAAACTGCAATGGTGTTTTGTACTTTCTGTACTCTCTATTGTCTTTCAGTTCAGCAAAGGGAAATTTTCATGATCAAAGAAACACAGGTTACTAATTGAGACCACATGGAGAGTACTTGAATGAATTCAGAGAAGCCCTGAGACACAGCTTGAGGTCTGGAGTGCTGAAAGGACATGTTTATTTAGCAGCCCAAGTTTCAGCCCTGGTGTGAAGATGAGCAAATGTGCTCCAGTCGTCCTGCTGGTGTTTTTAAGCCAAGCTGCCTGTTTTCACTGTTCATCCTCCAGATTTCCTTCTACAAACAACACATGTTGCTTGAGTCAGCATGATATGGATGACCAGTCAGCGAGAAAGGGTTTTATAAAGAAAATGCTCTAAGATTGGTTCCATATGCACCTTTGCATTAAATTTCTATCCAATGACTACTGGAGCTGTCAGTAATTATTTGCGCTGTGTAACAAGCTGTCATCATTCTGGAGAGCATGAACACAAGATGTCAGTCATTGTGTTTTGTTTTCAATTCTTGTATTTTTTAAGAGACGAATTTAGCTTGAAACACAAAAGCCCACCAAACACCAAAAGTGACTCACAGACACATCTTTAATTGAATGTTATAAAGGTTCTCTTTGTTTTCTGTGATGTTTTGCAGGGGCAGGGAGAAGCTTCAGCAACTGGCACAAGCATGGAGAGCGACTGTTTAAGTTGCATCAAGTATCTCATGTTTATCTTCAACTTCTTCATTTTTGTGAGTTGTTTTCTTTCTTTTACACACTCAACTGTTGGAGAAAAATGATTGATGAGTGCAATTCATTTTTTAAATACTTATCCGTCATCTCAACTAATGAAGTTACTTTAAATCCTCATGGAAAATTATCAAAATGGAAACAAAATTTGCTCATCTAAAAAGACTAATGTTTTAAAGGAAATGTTTTAAAGGAACTTTATAAAATCCTTATCGTTTGTCTCAACACAAACCAATATGTTTTTATAGTGGGACTGAGACACTTTTTGCTTCCAGTGGATGGCTGAAGTGGGACACAAACTGATATAATACTTAAAGCAGAGGAAGACCACTGAATACTTGCACATTGATTAGAAGTTGAAGAATAAAGGTCACCACACACCTAAGCAAATTTACATTTGCTCAAATGTTTGGAGGGCCTCTCTGAAGGGAGCTTTTTCACTAGCTTCACACCCTTGCTGTTGATATAATATTGATGCTGTGATGCTCTTGGAAGGCACACAGGGGTGGTAATCTGTCGTTCGTGAAAAGAACAAATCTTCAAAATCTTGTCTTTTCAGTTCTGTTGTTTTATGTCTGTCTTGTTTAGTTGATTGTGTTCTTTGTTAGTTATTGTTTCTTCACTCCTACATAATTGTTTCTGCTTTAGATAGTCGTTTGCCTTCTGTTTTTTTTTTGTCCGGTTTTTGTTTTCTGTATTATAGAAAGTTTTAGTTATGTGAGGTTTTCCCACTATTAGGCTATTCATGTTTATTTTATGTTACATAATAAAGCTTTCTTGAACCTCTGTATGTTGTGCAATTATGTTCTGCTCTCACAAATCTCTTTTGAGATCCTTCCATTCTGCAGTTGCTTGTTCCTCAACAAGGTTTAGCTCCAGCTTTGCCAAGTTCCAGTCACTCCAGTATTATGGAAGTAGCTAAGAGAAAATTAGAGCATCAGTTAATGCTTTATAAATGGAGCTTTATCATAAATAAATGAATTTACATGTAAATGGTGTACCTCCTCCTCTAGCTTGGAGGCGCCTTCCTCCTGGGGTTGGGTGTCTGGGTAATGGTGGATCCTACAGGGTTCCGGGAAATTGTCGCAGCCAACTCTCTGTTGTTCACTGGAGTCTATGCCATTTTGATCATGGGTGGCATGCTGTTCCTCCTGGGCTTTCTGGGCTGTTGCGGAGCCATACGGGAGAATAAATGTCTTCTACTGATTGTAAGGGAATTCTCTCATTCACACCAATATATCACTTTTGTTTAAAATCAAATGATTTTCTGACGCTTTCCCCTCTATATAGTTCTTTATGCTCATCCTCATCATCTTTCTGGCAGAGCTGGCTGTGGCCATCCTGGCATTCCTTTTTCGAGAGCATGTGAGAATTATTTTATCTCCATATCTTCTGGAAACCTATAATATCCTTCTGCTCTCATTTTGTCTATCTATGGATTGACAGCTCACCAGAGATTACTTCTCAAAGGAGCTGAAAACACACTACCAAGGGAGCAACAGCAGTGATGTCTTCACGTCCACATGGAACGCCATCATGAGCACAGTATGAACACGCCCTGCAGAGCCCCTGATATGATTTTGCAAAAAATATTCCATATAATTATTTTGCAAATCTGAGTTAGACTCCAATATGGTTTTATTTAATCACCACAAATAGGTGTAAAAAATCTAAACAAAATGATCATCTTGTTTAACATATTCTTGATCTAAACCAGTCTTAATTTTAATAGAGAATCAGTTAAATTTTTTTTATGTTTTAACTCAATTACATTTAATTTCACACAGTTTGTTGATTGGGTGTAACCGTGCAATTTAAATATGGCTATTATGGTAAGCTGTTATCAAACCATTTATACAAGCCAGTAAGTACCTTCTCAACTGACTAGCAACTAAAAAACAAAATCAATTAATGTAAAATGTAGAAATAATCCTCATAAAAATGGAGCTATTACTAGGCAATTAAATGTTCGCACATGTTTTATGTAATTAATTATGTAATGAGCACATCAGTGCTGACTGTGCAGAAAATGTGATGTACATGGGCATACATGGCATTAAACAAAATATATTTGGACATCACATGTATGTTATATAAAACTGATAACAACAGAGGCACTTGTGGTCTAGTGGATAAGGAGTTCAACTGGTGATCAGAAGGTCGTCGGTTAACCCCCAAAATCCACCAAGTTGAAGGTGGTGTGAGTGATGAAACACTTGCTCTCCATCTTCAACAATCACAGCTGTGGTGCTCTTGAGCAAAGCACCAGTTTCTCGACTGCTCCCCGGGCGCCACAGTCATGGCTGCCAACTGCTCTGTGTGTGTGTGTTCACGGTGTGTTTGTTCACTCCTGTGTGTGTGCACTGGGATGGGTTACATGTGGAGCACAAATCCCAGGTATGGGCCACTCCATATCTGGTCAACTGATCACTTTCACTTCATGTTAATTATCCCATCTTTTTATTATCAAGAGTGTAAGCAGAATTACTCAGGTTGGGCTGCTGCACAATGCTGTTTGTATTAAAAATTATCATCAAAAATAACCAGAAAATCTGTAGAAGTCTATTCCTCAACTCATCTCTCTAAATATGATAGCTACGGTGAAATTTTCACCCACAAAAATTTGGTTTAATTGTTTTCGCCCACAAAAATTTCAAATAAAATTGGGTCGGTGCTAATAACATAAATGCAATAAAAGTGACACTGGGGATGTATATATTATTTACATTACAACTAGATAAAAAGAACTATACAGAGCTGCCAGTAGGTGGAGTAGGTGTCTACTTAATCATTTAAGATGTGCATGTTAAAACTGAAAATAGGTTCAGACTGGAATGAGAACATTCACCTGTCCATGTATCTGCTCCACCTACTGGAAAGTCAAGTATGCACAGTTAGATTTCACTTGCGTATAGTATGATTATCCAGGCCTGAGAAAATTTATTTTTGCTGGCTGTTCAAGGTCTGTGTGCCATTTATGCTAGGAGCAGATAACCCCTGGATTAAAAAAGATACAAAACACACTTTTGTACCATTCAATTGTAATAGTTTTATTCCAGAAAATAGGTTATTCAGTCAAGCGAACAGAACAGCATCTCCAGTGATACATCTGTTGTACCCTATAGTAGAAATACCAACGTTACAAACTCAAGCTTTGTTTTTTTAAAATTAAAGCTGTTGGAACATCTTTGCCTATATGACAACCAGCTTAACCCAAATATACCATTGTCCAAGACACAACTTGAGCTATACATAAGAATATGTATTGAATTTGCTCTCCAATGTCTCTTTAATTGACTGTTGTTTATAAGTAATGAAAAATAATTCAATCTTAATCACCTCATAAGGTTTACCAGACCATTCTGACCACACACAATCACACCTTTCCCTATTGATATTTAGCCATCATAGTTTTTGAATTGCATGTTTAGATGAGATTTTAGGGTAATAAAGATGCAACGGTTTCTTTTTAGTTTGATTGCTGTGGAGTGAACAGCGCAGAGGACTTCACTGATCAGAGTCTGTTCAGACGGTTGAACCCCAGCAGTCTGGTGCCAGAGGTCTGCTGCCGAAGGAACCATCCCATCAGCAGCAGACATGAGTGTCTGAAGGGTCTCATGCCCATCCGCAACAAGGTCCGCTGATTCGTGAATTAAAAAAAGAGCTGAGTAGAAAGAGAATTCAAACTCTTAGACAGAATTTTCAGATTTTATAGCTCAGCTTTTGATAAACTGAGAAAAGTATGATGCTTAGAAATATAAACTGATTCTTGTTTTGCTTGTCCTGTGTATATTAAAGGAAGGGATTTGATCTGTCAAACATAGTTACTAAAAACCATACTCCCATGAATCAAAACATAAACAAATTGAAGAAAATGCTGACAAAAAACTGCTAAAGTTTATATACATATATATATATATATATATATATATATATATATATATATATATATATATATATATATATATATATATATATATACGCACGCACGCACACAAACACACACACACACACGCACGCACACACACACATCATTATACCAGCATTTTGTTTGTTCATATTAAATCTTATACATTTCTCAAACAGGGCTGTTACTCAGCAGTGGTGGACTATTTTGAGACGTACATCTACATGGCTGGAGCACTGGCTATTGTGGTACTGACCATTGAAGTAAGATTATGATTTTATTTTTCAATACTTTTTAGGCAAACACCTTTTTATGAGGTCTATGGTTCCCAAGTGCCCTCTAGTGGAGCAAGTAAAAGTTTCTTTGCAAGTAGGTGAATGGTATTATCAGTAGTAGCTGATTGGCTACAAGTTGGTTGCGGTTCTAACATAAAAACCCCCCACATAGCATCCCTTTAATAAATGTACAAATGTTGAAATTGCTGTAATTGTAAAAGCTGTAATTCGAAAGTTAGCGTCTATGTAGGTTAGAACATAAATGGAGCATTAACAGGAAGTGTTAGCAATGATTTTATTGAACGTAGTGCGACTGTTAGCAGACGCAGTGAACATTAACTAAATGTGTTTCTTTTCTCTCTCGCCAGCTCTTTGCCATGGTGTTTGCTTTGTGTTTGTTCAGAGGAATCCAGCAGCATTGAGACAAATGTTGTGAAAGACCATGTAAAAACATATAAATATTTGATAATTCTATGTTGGTATATAAGAGTTGTTTAATTATTTTCGTTGTGCTTCACTACTTGTTTGTGAAGAACAAAATCTTTAAAAATCACTCAGTAATGAAGGGTGGTGTTTATAAAGTTTAATGGATCATAACCTTGCACTGATTGTTAGTTGAGTACTGACAAACATTAATTTACTTCAGTTGTTTTTCGTCGTATGTAATATAGATTGTGTTTCATGGGCTTCGGACTGAATCTAACTGTCTATGTTACAAGGGATTGTGTGTGTTTTTATGAGAACATCTCATAGGCAGCAGCTTCTATAAAGTATCTTTGGTGAGCCAAGCGTTGAATTTTTCTGAGAATTTTATTAAATTGTGCTGTATATGTGTTGTATCTATTGCACACGACATTGAATGACATACAAAAGAACACCAGGAGAGATGAGAACTATTTGGCTACCAACGATGAGAAATCAAGAGCAGAGGTGCACATACTCAGTATTGCTAGAGGAAAATATAATGTGCAGTTTTTTTATGTAAACACTTAACAAAAAACAAGGTATTTTATGTATATGAGACATAATTTCATGTGGTGCAAATGTCAAAAAAGCTTTAAGTTTTTCAAACTTTCTTATTCTTGAGAATTTTTTTTTTACTTATTTTGTTTTGTAAAACCTGTTAAACTCATTTAAAAGAAAGTGATGTATTTTAGCCAAAACTACTGAGAGGCGGCCATGACAAAGCCCATCCATCCATCTTCTTGTCGACCTAGTCCCTTTTATTTCCGGGGTCGCCACAGCGGAATGAACTAGCATCTGGCTCATGTTTTATTCAGCGGATGCCCTTCCAGCCACAACCCACAACCGGGAAACATCCACTCATACACTATGAACAATTTTGTTTTCCTAATATACCTGTACCAGATGTCTTTGGATGTGTAAGGGAAACCAAAGCACTCGGAGTAAACCCACGCGATCACAAGTACATTTAAACTACATACAGAAATGTCAACTGACCCAAACGAGGCTCGAACCAGCGACCTGTGAGACGACCATGCTACCCACTGCGCCACCGTTTACAACTAGAGTAACAATATCGGAATCTTTTAAGTGAGGAGAAAAAATCTGATTTGATCATGTGGAATCCATATTAACAGATCGAAGTTTATTTGAATATTTTGAGCAGATTTGTAGATAGAAAGGTTAGCAGTTTAACAGACAAAATAAAAAAGGTTAAAAAAAAAACATTCTTACTGCACTGATATTTCCTTTTCTTGTATAAATAAAAGTATCATGTGTGAAATATAAAACAGTCTTGTCTGGTTCGTTTTAACAATCTTGAAGCTATGTTTGCTCACAGTTAGAAAGCTAGCCCTTATCAGTTGTTGGGAACATTTTTGTTCACTCAGATGATTTTTGAGTTCTCATTTGGCCACAACAGTGTTTGTGTTTCAGCAAATGGAATGATTTTTGGTGATAAATAACATTTTCAAGGAAAATGGTTTGAAAATAATAAAAGCTTAAAGATACTCCATGGTGAGCTTAGTATCCCCTTCGTTATATTTGAGGAAAAATCATCCAATCACTTAAACTACTGTAAAACTGTGTCAGATAAATGTTTCCACTTTTTTGTTGTCTGTTTGTTTTAAATCTATGCGTGTGTGCGTGTGTGTGTGTGCGTGTGTGTGTGTGTGTGTGTAAGAAGCCTTGGTGCACTTACCTGAACACGTTTGTGTGAAATCAAAATAAGAACCTCAGCTCTCAGAACCATGTGGAGTAAATAAAAGCAAAGTAAGTGTATTTATTGCTACCTTTTGATGCTGAGAAAGAAAGAGGAAAGCTAAATATTTTACTTTATTTAATTGAAGATAGATTAAATAATTCAGGTGACAATCAGAGATTACATTATATGATTAAAATAAGTGGAGTTTATGTTTTTGGATGTATATAAACAGTGTTGTTTGGTTGATTAAAACCTTGTGCGACCATAACAATTTTATTCACTCCCCTTGTCCTACGAGTCAAAAATGACCCGTCCTACCAAAGGCCAAAATAAAGTAGCTTAATTTAATTTTAAATCCAAAACCTTTTGTGCATGATGAAACAATCCACTACTTATCAATTCAACTCAATTTAATACATTTTATGATATATTTTTTGTTACACAACACAAAATGATGATAACCAGTGAAAAAAAGTTCCAGATTATTGTGTTATTTTTCTTTCAATATAATTAATTCAGAAGTAATTACTTCGCATTCATACAATAGCGCAATAATAAACTTATACTGTATAAAGAAAAACTTTTATGACAATTGGTTTGTGGTAAAAAAGTGTAATAATTATTTCAGAATTTATTATACTGAAAGGTTTGTAAAAATGCACTAATACGGAGTTTTTTGTCAAGTTTATTCTTAAAAAAATGTAGGAAGTTAATTACAAAAACTACATTTCTCATAACACAACAAGCTTGACTCAAACTATTTTCAGCAACTCTATTTGGCACGTGTGGGACAGTACGAGTGAAGGAGTTTGCGGATGTATTTCTCACATGTGCAGCACACAGCTTTTATCTTGCAGTCCCTCTTCCAGGGGCAGAACTGCCACCTTTTCTTTTGACTGACCCACGCCTTGCTGGTATAGACTTATGGTTGTCAAATCTCAGCATTCTTGAGAAATTATGAAAGATTTTCAGCAGCATGGTACCACAAAACATTAGTCTTCCACTCTTTGCATCACAGAGACAATATGTAGCCTCGCCACGAGACCTATATACATCTGCTAATATCACAAAGAATATAATATGCCTTGTGTGTGTGCGTTAAAGAAAGTCTGTATGTGTTCTTTCAACCGTTTTCTAGTTTTTAAATGCTTTTATAATTTATGCGTCAAAAATGAGCCATAAGAAAATTCTTGTGCCTCCCACATGGAAACATAAACAAAAACAAAATTTCACTTTTTTCTAATGATGGGTCCTTTAGGTAAAGTCTTACAATTTCAAGCTATAAAAAAAAGGTTGGAAAAAGGAACACTAAAACTGCTTTAGTGTTGATGCTTTATTATTGTTTTGTACAATGAGTTTATGATGTTTTACAACAAATGAACTCTCAAACAATGGATATAATAAATTACATTTTATTTCAAAAGAAATATAGTCTTAATGAATTGCAATTAATCCATGTTATGACATTGCTGATATACATAAAAATTCAAATATTTATCATATCTATAGTTTCAAAACTAATTTTGTATTCAAATGAATAAAACACACACAAAGCAAAGTCAGTTTTTCTCCTTTAAACTCAGCTGTCTGTCCAACATCTGGATTTCCTTCTCCACCTTCTGCATTTTTAAGGCTCTGTAAGCCATTTCTTGTCTTCTGTTCGAGATCTCTGTCAGGAGATATTTCATGTAAAGGCTATCCACATCTTCTTCTCATTCCTTATGAAACAAAATTAGTACTTATTAACATCAAATCAATATGTGTACTATAATACACTGCTATAATGTACTTATTGCAAATATTGTATGTTATTTATAAAACTTTATAAACCTTTTCAGACCATGCGTTCATTAAAACGAACATTACATTTCAGCTCTTGTTTTATGCTCTGGACAATTTCCCTTAAATTACTGTTTGCTTCTCCATATTGAATGTGTTGGATCAGCATTTGTTTTGTTTTTATTTTAACAGCTATACATTAAAAAGCAGCTTCTCTATTTTTTGACACACAAAATAGTTCTACTTTACTAATGCCCAGGACATAAATCATGCTTGAAAAGGTTCTAAGGTGTATTCGTTTGCCTAAGGATGGAATTAAAGGTGGCGGGAAGGTGATTTCGCTGCTGCTCTCTGCTGGATAAACATGGCAAAACCAAGGAAATACACACGCACTGCGTAGTAAGCTTTACTATTTGGAAAAAAAACAATAAAACCTCTATAATTTATTTATAATTAATGGTCACATTATTTTCTCTCCTCTCGTTATATTAACTTTTACAGTTAATTCTATTAATTTAGAAAGATGTAATGGTTCTTAAAATTTGCCTCTTATCAGTATTTAACATTCCTCAAGGTTCAGAACACTGTCGCTTTCAAGAGGTCTAAATTTACGTGTACTTTAATTACTCAAAGGATTATAATAGGTATCGCTTCATTGAAATCTTACTCTGGAATTAAAATTCCGCCGGCACAAACCGTTAATAACTTTGAATAATCCCTAATAAATAGGGAGAAGTCCTTTTAAATACTCTAAATATCAATATCAAATTATATCATTACACTGATTGGTTCTTTGCCTTTGGAAGGCTGTCCTTCTGGGAAAACCCATTATTTCAAGAAATGCTCTCGTGTATGATTGGTTCTCTGCAACATGAAGGTGAGGGATCAAACTTTCTGGTGTGGAACAATGACTCGTGGGTTTGGTTAATTAAACAAACTCATATGCAGATTTAGTACACAGTAGGGCACACATTACTCTTGACACCCAGATCCAGTCCCTTGGTTTCATGCATTGTCATCTAAATGTTTGAGCCAATCTGTGAGGTCACTCTCGTCTCTGTTTCAAAAGGTCAGTGTCACTTAGAAATGTTTTGTTTGTTGTGTGCATGTGCTTGTTCTATCCGTTCTCTCTCACCAGTGCTCCAGTCTCTCTCTCATCCATTGAGCAGGATGTCGGTCACAATTACACCCGATGATATCATCACAACACCACTCAATCAGAACACTCTAAAACTGGCTCATTTGGATAAAGGTCTCAAAAAATCATCGACTAGCTCTGATCAAGACACTGCCATGTTGCGCTCTATGAGTAGAGATGTAATTTCTTAAGCGATGTATGTGGTCACGCAGTCAGATGTTTTACTTGATCTGGTTGTCCAGAAACACTTCTTTCTAAACCTCTGAAGGGAGAGAAAGACAGATGTCACGTCACTTACATTCTGGGACATGACACTCAGATAAACTTTTAATAGTAAACTAGTTAGGTGATGAGGGTATATGTAATAAAGAATAGAGTAGATTGGAGGTTAAGCAGTAATTCATTAATATTTACATTTATCCTTTTTGATAGTTTAGAGATGTTATTTTCCTAGGAGTATTGCAGGGAACCGGTGCCCTCAAGGGGAGGAACTCTCTTCAGGTTGGTTGAGTTTTTGTTTTATCTGTTCTTGTTTGCCTGTTCAAAAGTGTTTTTTTTTTGTCTGTAAATAGTCTGTACATAAATCACTCTGTTTAGCAATTTCAATGTGCTGTTTTCTCTTTTGGTTTCTCCACTCCCTTGAACGTTTTTTTATTTTTTTCCAAAACAAAGGTTACGGCCAGAATAATTTTTCAACATAAAAGAAACGTGACAGTCAGCTAGTTTATTTAAATGCATGACCATGTCAGAGACATCTCAGAAGCATCTGGCTCAATCTGTGAAAAGTTGGCCGTCCTTGTTGGTTCTTGCGTTCAATGCAAATTAGCCAGGCTTTCTCAAGCAGATCACACAGAGGTATAATTCAGTTTCTTACAGGGTTAATACTATTTTGTATTTTGTAATAGAATGATTACGTAACAAATGTTTCTCCACTAGATATCACATTTTCAAATGAGAAGTAGGGCTTTTTTCTACTTTACTATGTGATTTCAAAAGCATGTACTTCTACACAAATACTATTCTTAGTGTTAATTTTTTAATCAATGGTTTGCATTTAGCATAACGATGTATATCCTGCTTTAATTTTGGGTAATGCTTTAATTGCACATTTTAAGACCAAGATAGCAAAATCTAAGACTTTTACATTGTTCTTTAAGTCCTTATTTCAAAATGTAGGGGTTTTAAAACTTTTTTTAAGACCCAGTGGGAACCATGACTAAAATTCAAGGAAAATCAGATTAAAACAAACAGTCACAAACTTACCAAGTCGAGTTCATCATCTGATGAAGATTGTTTCAGGGTCCTTCCATTTTCATTCACTGAAACAAAGGGACAAATGATGAACCTTCTCTGCTGTGCATGCAGATAAAACCCTTAAAGTGCCTCTGCAACGCACACCTCTTCCATAACTGCTTCCTTCCTCTGGATCTGTGCTGCAGTCTCTAACAACGGTCTGAACGATGAGGCCGTTCTCAGTAGAACTGGGAAGAGGCTCTTCTTGTATGCACACCTACTTCACTGCAGGGGCTCCCATTGTCTGAAGAGCAGCCTTTCTCTTATTTGCTAAACGGCGTACACACATATGCTATATTTAAAAAGATTTCAAAACAAATGTGCTATAGCAAGGATAATACACAAGGTGTTCATATTTTCTATGTAGATAACAAAATGTGTTCTTATTGATATAAACTATATAACGTCAAGATTGGAGATTTGCTGAGACTGGACCTATCCAGTGGACCAATCCTGGAGATTCTTTGGTACCTCCCAATTCTATTACATTTACAATTTGAGTAATAGATTGAATGCATCTTGAATCGATTAATCACTAGGCAGTGTTTATGAAAAGTGGCCCTTGCATTTAAATAAAAAGTAATACCCAGAGCAGCAGATTCACAGAGTGGTGTCACTATTTGAACCGTGGCCAGACCATCAAATGACTTATGGAGGGACTGAATAGTTCCAAACAAGCCCTTAGTGCTATTGTTCCTCATAGGTTTTCAGTGGAACAGTTCCACCGTGACTGCAAATATAAAAATAATTACAGAAATAAGCTAGGTATTTTTACACTATAATTTTCAATCTTCGTTTGCAGTTTGTATTAAGAGTGTTGAATAGAATAAAGACTGTTTTATCATAGATTTTGCAGGGAAATAACAAGACAATAACAAGGAAAATTCAAGACTTTGCTATTCTCCTTTCTTTTTTAACTTTATTTGTATGCGTATTTTAAGGATATTACAGATATTGTAGTACTAATTCAAAATGCCTTCAAGTTATCTGGCAAGAAATTCATTTAAATTGCACTCAAAAGGTTTTGGCCGGTTCACAAGGTGTTTGTTCGTTCTTCCTGCACGGCAGGTGGCGCCAAAAGATTAGAGTGACATAGAGACGCATGTATTATATACACGACGGAGAGCTGTATTTCTTTTTCCTCTGTCCTTTAATGCAAATAATGCGTTTTGCACGGTAATTACATGAAGAATAAATAATGTGAGCTTTTATGTTCCAGTGGACTAAAAGGGACAATGCTCAAAGAGAAAGGATTTTTCTTGCCGTAAACTGGACGCCTTGAAGGTGCGTTGATGTGTTTACAATGAGTAGCCTTCTGCTAGCATTAGCTAGTGTGGTTCGAATTTATTTACGTTTCAAGATTTAATATACTTTGAGTTCTTTAGTCTGTATATTCATGTTTAGAAACCTTGTCGTACAGAGATTAATTGGTGATAAGAAAAAAACATTTTGAAGCTATTTTCTGTCACATCCGGATGTATGAATCTTTCAAAAACAGATATGATTTCTTATCAAACAAGAGTTGTTTTGTCAAATTTAGTTTGGAGTCTTTGAAACTAAAGATATTTGTCTTAATATATTATACAATAATAGTCTATAAGTATTCTTGTATTTCGATCAATGATTGCATATTTTAGTGTTTAATATGCTGTGGTTTTGTCCGGATAGGCTCATCATGGGGGCAGCAGTGAAGTACAGTTCCCGGGGCCCTGCTCTCATACCCCGCATGAAGACTAAACACCGGATCTACTACATCACTCTCTTCTCTGTAGTCTTACTGGGATTGATTGCCACAGGGATGTTCCAATTCTGGCCCCACTCCATTGAATCCTCTGCTGAATGGAGTCTGGACCGCCGTAGTGTACATGATGCTCCCTTGGTTAGGATCCCAGTGAGCAGCCCTATTCCAGAGAGAGGGGACCTAAGCTGTCGGATGCACACTTGCTTTGATGTTTATCGCTGTGGATACAACCCTAAGAACAAAATTAAGGTGATTTTTTTTTGTTAGATTGGATACAATTATTCTGTGTGTCTCAGATCTAAACAAAGAGTGTGTTTGGTTGTACACAGGTGTACATCTATCCTCTTCAGAGGTTTGTGGATGATGTTGGAGTGCCTATCAGTAGCACTGGCCTGTCGCGAGAATACAACGACCTGTTGAGTGCCATTTCAGACAGCGATTTCTACACTGATGATGTGACTAGAGCGTGTCTTTTCGTACCCTCCACTGATGTTCTGAATCAGAATTCTCTGCGGATTCGTGAAACTGCTCAGGCACTGGCAATGCTCCCCAGGTAGATATTTTTATATATTCAAATCACTGTTGCATTACCAGTGTCACCCCTAGATTTACAGGGTTGGGGGAGAGTCCTTTAACAAGGTTTAATATGAAAGGTTAATCATGTTAGTTGTTGTTTTAAAAAATATCTTATTTATTATTTTAATGTGTAACGCCAGGGAGGGTTAAATTGAATTTGGTGAAAGTCTGTCATTTTATGCATGAAAAGGAATGGTGTGCGTTTTTTTTTTTTAGTTTTTTTACCGACAGACTGTCGGTAAAAAATTAGGTTGCATGACTAAACAATGACAGACAAGACTTTCTGTTAATGCAAATGTATTGAGTTGAGCACTTGATACAGGACCAAATGAACCTGCATATTAGGCCAGTGTCACAAAATCTATTTATATAAAGCATGTTATCAGCACTTTACATAATATTTCTTGGTCAGCATCTCACAGATTTAAGTCACATACTTGTTTTCAATGTTGACTTGTTATTACATTTGCTGTTTTTGCTCTAATTAACAGTCAAAATGACCTTATTTCAGGAACATGTGGAATTGTTGCAGAGAGGAAGATGAGACTCTTTTATGAATCAAAATATTATTAATACAATAAATATAACTTTTAATTTAATTGTTTAGTAAGTTTATTGTCAAATTCCACAAGAGGTGTTACATTTTTACAAACGTCATTTTATACTTGTTACATTTTGCAGATGTAGGCTGAAATTTTAAAGGATTATCAAAAAAAGCAAGAGAGGTTTTAGGTGGTTTTGCAGGTCTTGAAATGTAGTTGTCATTAAAAATGTAAGTATTAATATTTTTAAATACATTTAATTGTTTAGGGTCTTACGGTAATAAAAAAAATTTCATTAAGTTGTGACTTTGATGGGAGTTCAATTATATTGTAAGTGTAAGTGATTTTACATTAAAGCTATATGCATTTAGTCATCAAAAGACAATGTTTTTATCATCAGTCTTTAACTAAATTATTATAAATTATAATGTAAAGGAAGTTTAGTAAATTCATACTGAAATTGGTACATATTTTTCAACCTCCAAAACACTCACTGCATATTTTGGAAACTTTACCTGACTTGGGAAATCCCATGCGTTTGCAGATTCCAACTATTTTTGTTGATGGTAAAGATGTTCTAGCTGGTCTATTAAAAATAAATGCTATAACGTTTTCAATATTTGTGAAATGTGAATTATTTTTCTATCATTGCTGGTATGTTTTTTTTTACCTGTAAATGTTACACACACAAATTATTGATATGGAGATTGCCTTTCATAACCTTCCTCAGGAGTCATTTGGGACTTTAAGCAAATGACTTTTTTTAACAGGACTCCCACAGCAGACAGAGGTGACATAGACAACTTACGTTATAGCATCTAAAAAAGTTACATAGGAGTACAAATGACCAAAGTGTTTATTTGATCAGCTTAAAGGTTGCAAAATGCAATTTTGCATCTCGACTTGTGTTTTTGTACCTTACATTTTAATTACTCACAAATAAGACTCTATAAAATCGTTGGAAGTTTGCATTATTTGTAAATGGATCCGTT
Source organism: Danionella dracula (assembly GCA_900490495.1). Taxonomy (NCBI): domain Eukaryota; kingdom Metazoa; phylum Chordata; class Actinopteri; order Cypriniformes; family Danionidae; genus Danionella; species Danionella dracula. The sequence goes on along the minus strand of UELW01000267.1, from coordinate 1,744,626 downwards.
TATCCCCCCACAATATACTCAACGAGGAATATGCAACAATCCAGGATGAGATAAGGGTGATGGTGGTGTTCCTGCCCCTATCTTCCATTCTTAACATTTTATTAAGATTAAAATTCTTAATTCACACAATTGATGCATGACCACGAAGACAAATCAAATGGCTACATTTGCTGACTCCAAATAAATACTAGGCACAAAACAATTATCTGTGTATTTTTCATTCATTTGATTTTCTTTTTAAAACAAAAAAGGAAAAAGTAGTCATTTTGTTTTATTCTGAAAGTTTAATGTTGTCAGCTACTTTATTACAATGAAGGACTTTAGCAACAGGGAGTTTTTGTAGAAAATCCAGCAAGAAAACAGAAAAGTATGTTCCTAAATTTAAAAATGATACATGGATGGATCTGCTCTGTGACACATGTCACTGTCTGTGAGAAATCAGGTAAATATGGATGCATGATTCAGAGAAGCTGGTTTACAGACTTTCATATAAATGTGATAAAACAGTTTTTGAAATAGCTTGATTTTTGAGAGTTGTCTGTTGTATGTAAAACAACTTTTAAGTGACGATTTTGCTTTTCCAATAACTTCTTCTTAGTCAATTATTGTTTAGTAGTTTGGTGTCTTTATATGATAGTGCAGGGGTGTCCAACGTCGGTCCTGGAGAGCCACTGTCCTGTACATTTTAGTTGCAACCCTGCTGTAGTATGCATACTACTCTACTTTAGCCAATCAGAGGACCATAATTAGTGCCACAGGTGTGTTTCATGATGGTTGAACCAAAAATGTGCAGGGCTCCGGCCCTCCAGGACCGACGTTGGACACCCCTGCGATAGTGAAATGTTTTGCTTTTTTTTTTTTAATTTTGATGAATTCTACTTCAGGTGGGACAAAGGCATGAACCACCTGCTGTTTAACATGCTTCCAGGAGGACCGCCTGACTACAACACTGCACTCGATGTGCCCAGAGACAGGTGAGGCTCAGATATAACATTTAAAAATATAAACATGCAATACCGTTTCATTGTAATAAATCAGAAAATAAATTTTGAAATTTTTTTCTAAGACCACAAACTTTTTCCAAGAACACAAAAATGATGGTAAATTCTTTGAATTCGAAGTAGTAGATGCAGGATGTGATATCAGGGTTCCCGCTGGGTCTTAAAAAGTTCAAAATGTTAGGCTTTAAATAGTCTTAAAGTCACTGTTCTAGATGTTAAATATTTTTTACAGGCCTTATTTTTCTATTGTTCATGTAAAGCTCATTTGACATGTGTTATGTGTTCAGTTGCTTGGGGTTGCCAGAAATGGACAAAATGTCCTAAGTGCTAAAAATGTTAAAATAATGGTCAGGGTTGCCATAGTATGATAAAATGTGCGTAAATGCTCAAAAGCTTTAAAGTGTTTGTTAGGGTTGCCTAGAGTTTAGTTGAGTTGAATAGAGTTTGAGAAATCCTTCATAACTGCTCAAAAACATAAAAGTGATGGTTAGAGTTTCAAACTATGTATTTGAAATCATAGTGTTTATAATCCAAGCAAATTTTTTATGTGTTTTTATGTTATGATGTATGTCCTAAATTTTACTCTCAACTGTTTTAAAATGAAACCTGCAGAAACCCTGGATATCCACCAGATGAGGGTGGTGTAGGTCCATGTTTGTTCATGTAAAGCTGCAGTATCGCTTGATAGCCTAAGAGCTTGCTATGATTAATATGTAATACATCCTTCTTCGAAAAAATTCACTGTCTTAAAGTGGACTGGTTCATCTCTGCAATAAACTGCTACCATGAGATCTCACACATGCTGGGCATTTCACCAAAATCCATGTGGGCAATAGTTTGTTACTCGATTTTTTGATTGGTAAAATAATTACATATAAAATTAAATTCTTGTCAGTTAGAAAAGGACAACCAAAGGTTCACTGTTCTTTCATACAGTTTTTGCATGCATGTATTTACTGTATCTGTAATCATCCTCAACCGGAGATCAAAGAATCAGTGAAAGTGATCATGAAAGGGAAAAAAACTCTACCGCCTAAAGCATTCAGACAAGCATAATCTCCCAGTATTTACGGCAACATAGGCCAGTGTGCTCAGCCTGGTACTTGGTGGATCTTTTGCTTTTGGGTGGAAAAAGTGAGTTTTATGTACAAAAGCCTTGAAATGATGAACACTTATCTGGAGCTGTAGGGAATTTCCTGGACTCCTCTGGCCAAGCTCCATGTGAAGTTCATCCTCATCAGAGCCAGCTGCTTTTTTCGGACTTTGTGTGGGATGATATAAAATGCTGATGTGTTTTTACAATCACATTTCTTTCTCTACATTTAGGAACTTTAAAGTTGATTTTTTTCCACAAATCTTAATAGCGTTGTGTGTGTGCAGAGCTCTACTTGCTGGGGGAGGATTCTCCACTTGGACGTACAGACAAGGCTATGATGTCAGCATCCCAGTGTATAGCCCTTTATCTGCTGAGGTGGACCTTCCTGAGAGACAACCAGGGTGAGATCCTGAACCGCTCCACTTGTTCATGTTAAACAATATAAGGTGGTATCTCATGAAATAATTCCTCCAGGCCTCGGCGATACTTCATTCTGTCATCTCAGACTGCCATCCATCGGGAATATCGTGTAGAGCTGGAAAGGCTGAAGGAGGAGAATGGAGAGGCTCTGCTGCTGCTGGACAAATGCAGTAACCTCTCCCAGGGTTTGGCCTCTGTTAGAAAGCGCTGCAGTAAGGGGCAGGTCTACGACTACCCTCAGATTCTACAGGTTGGTGTTTTTGCTCGTATATGGGATTGATAATTCTGCATGGAAATTCGTTATAAAAATTTAATTCAGCCTCATAGACTTTATTACAAGATATATTTTGTAACTACTTTAAGTTTAAATTATATTTAAGCACAACAGACTTGTGCACTTGATACAGGACCGAACGAACCTGCATATTAGGCCAGAGTCACAAAATCTCTATATATATAAAGCATGTTATCAGCACTTTACATAATATTTCTTGGTCAGCATCTCACAGATTTAAGTCACATACTTGTTTTCAATGTTGACTTATTACATTTTCTGTTTTTGTTAAAATTCATTTCAGGAACATGTGGAATTGTTGCAGAGAGGAAGATGAGACTCTTTTATGAATCAACATATTATTAATACAATAAGTATAACTTTTAATTTAATTGTTTAGTAAGTTTATTGTCAAATTCCACAAGAGTTGTTACATTTTTACAAACGTCATTGTATACTTGTTACATTTTGCAGATGTAGGCTGAAATTTTAAAGGATTATCAAAATAAGGACTTTAAATGTAGTTGTCATTAAAAATGTAAGTATTAATATTTTTAAATACATGTAATTGTTTAGGGTCGTATGGAAATAAAAAAAAATGCATTAAGTTGTGACTTTGATGGGAGTTCAATTATATTGTAATAAGTGATTTTACATTAAAGCTATATGCATTTAGTCATCAAAAGACAATGTTTTTATCATCAGTCTTTAACTAAATTATAATGTAAAGGAAGTTTAGTAAATTCATACTGAAATTGGTACATATTTTTCAACCTCCAAAACACTCGCTGCATATTTTGGAAACTTTACCTGACTTGGGAAATCCCATGCGTTTGCAGATTCCAACTATTTTTGTTGATGGTAAAGATGTTCTAGCTGGTCTATTAAAAATAAATGCTATAACGTTTTCAATATTTGTGAAATGTAAATTATTTTTCTATCATTGCTGGTATGGTTTTTTAAAACCTTTTTTAAAAATGACCTTAAAAACCCATTCTGTCAGGACATTCCACATAAAAACTGTCCCAATACGAAAGTCCTGAAATACCAGTTAACACAACAGTTAAAACTGAATGTGGAATTTCTGTTAACTTGGTCGGGTCATAGCTGGGGTTATAATTATTAGGGCCCGAGCACGCCAGCGAAGCTGTGCGGCGAAGCCCTATTGTATCTGTTAGGATTATTATTATTATTATTATTATTCTTCCGCTTCCTAAATCGCAAATTTAACCATCTAGACGTGCTCAAAAACTCACCAAAATCGGCAATAAATTAAAGCTCGGTGGAAATTGCGATCTGACACAGTCGGCGTGATCGTAGCATAAAAAATGGCTCTTCAGCGCCCCCTGGAAAGATCGGAGTCCGGTTCGACCTACAGTCACGAAAATCGGCACACATATGTACCACCTCTTGCCAAGTAGAAAAGTCTCTGACAGGTTTTCGCCAAATCGTACAGGAAGTCGGCCATTTTGAAAAAAAGCCACAATTTTGAAAAAACATCATCTTGCACTTTGACGAACTCCTCCTAGGAAAATTGCCAGATCGAGCTGAAAATTGGTGTGGTTACTCGGGAGACATTGGGATGAAAAGTTATCAAAAGCGCAGCAGTTTGTAAAACGGTCTTTGGGTGGCGCCCCCACGAATTTCACCATTCAAAAATGTGCCGAAAATTGACATATTTTTGAATATATCTCTGTTCTAGTTTATCCGTTGTCCACGAAAACGGCCTGACATGATGAGCTTGGAAGGCTGAATAAAATTATAGGCCGCAATGTGACACCGCTCTAAGATTAGCTCTACAGCGCCCCCTGAATGTTACTAAAATAGATGTTTTAGCTGTTTTGACACCCTAAACATGTTAGAAACCCCACCAAATTTCGGCTAAACCTCAGCCTCAATAAATATAGTAATCTGACACTGTTTCTACAACTTTACTTTGGACGACAGCGCTGCAGCGCCACCTAGTATGCGAAAAAAGCTCATCTCGCATTTTAACGAACTCCTCCTAGGAAAATTGCCAGATCGAGCTGAAAATTTGTCTGGTGACTCTTAAGACAGTATGGACCAAAAGTTATCAAAAACGCAGAAGTTCGTCGCACGGTCTTTCTGTGGCACCGCTTCGAATTTGAGCTTTCTCAAATGTATGGGATAATGGTACTTGTTACTGTACCTCTCACATCCTTCATCCAATCAATGTAAAAAATGTATGGAATGATGAGCTCACCCCTCAGAACAAGTAGATATGCTTACTTGATGATACACTCATAGCGCCTCCTGCTGGCTGTATGAATTCCAAGGGATACTAATGTATTTGTTGATGTATCTCTTACATATTTAACTCAATGTACATGACAAAAAATTTGCATGATGAGCTGGTATTTCTAAATTGATTAATATGCTCATGGCATGAGACTGTTATAGCGCCACCTGGAGGCTTTATGAAATGTGTTTAAAATAGCTGTTGTCATTAGGCAGTGAATGTAAAAAATTTATGGAATGATGAGCTTACCCCTCAGAACAAGTAGATATGCTTACTTGATGATACACTCATAGTGCCTCCTTCTGGCTGTATGAATTCCAAGGGATCCTAATGTATTTGTTGCTGTATCTCTTACATATTTAACTCAATGTACATGACAAAAAATTTGCATGATGAGCTGGTATTTCTAAATTGAATAATATGCTCATGGCATGAGACTGTTATAGCGCCACCTGGAGGCTTTATGAAATGTGTTTAAAATAGCTGTTGTCGTTAGGCAGTGAATGTAAAAAATGTATGGAATGATGAGCTTACCCCTCAGAACAAGTAGATATGCTTACTTGATGATACACTCATAGCGCCTCCTTCTGGCTGTATGAATTCCAAGGGATCCTAACGTATTTGTTGCTATATGTCTTACATATTTAACTCAATGTACATGACAAAAAACTTGCATGATGAGCTGGTAATTCTAAATGGAATAATATGCTCATGGCATTAGACTGTTATAGCGCCACCTGGAGGTTTTCTGAAATGTGTTTAAAATAGCTGTTGTCATTAGGCAGTGAATGTAAAAAATTTATGGAATGATGAGCTTACCCCTCAGAACAAGTAGATATGCTTACTAGATGATACACTCATAGCGCCTCCTGCTGGCTGTATGAATTCCAAGGGAAATTCATGTATTTGTTGCTGTATCTCTTACAAATTTTACTTAATGTACATGACAAAAAAAACATAAGACCAGGGGGCGGCATCTTTGGATCCCGCGGATGCATCGTGCGAGGGCCCGCCCATCGCTGCTTGCAGCTTTAATTACTATTAGATCTACTCATGAACTGTGACCGCTCGATGTCATTTCAAACACAAAGATTTACTCAAACAAACCGTGACAGGGAGGGTTGTTTGTTTTACATTTAAGAAACTGAGGCTGAAAACTTAATTTTTATCGCTTCAAAGATTATACGTGTCCTAATGACTTAAATTTGATTTTAACAACCACATTAACATTGTTTACCTTTTTTGTGTGTAAAGAAAACGTAAATTCGCTGACCCTCATGAAGCATTTTCATTTTTTTGTGTGAAGCGTTAACTTCTGCAGGTGATTTTTCATGCTCTCAATACCCATTGCCAAAGAAAAATATTTTAGGTAGACCCTCTTGACTAATGGGACTGATTACTATAATCAACAATTTTATTGGCAGTTTTGCAGTTTTAGTGTACAAATGATTACAACAATAACCTCACAGCCTCCTTTGCTCACCAAACTGAATCCCATCCCTGCTTCGCTGTGTCATCAACACCAATTTCAGGTGGATGTTTTCTAAAGGTCTTGGGTATATTTGAACTGATACAAGGGGGTTTTCATGGCCCATTATATTTCTGATATCAATCCTTAGATAAATCACTCCAAAGATAACCCTAAACATCATAGTTGCTTCACCAGAAAAATCTTTCTCCACTGGTGAAAGCAAAAGTCAGAAAAGCTGTTCCTGACCACCACGTTCATCTCATGTCCAGCCCTGTCTAGACAGGAAGTACGCTTATCATCTGGGTAGGTGCTGCAGCACATCTGGGAGACGTTCCAAAGCGAGGAGGAGCAGAAATGTGTGAGAACGTTCAACCGTTTTCAACAGAAGGGGCCGCTAAACTCTGATCCTCTCACCTTTCACTTCAACTCCTTCATTTAAAAGCGAATAGCTCACTGGTTTTTGCATGATCAAAGAAAGCTTTTAGAGCATCTTTGTGTGTTGTGTAGGAGTCATCGTTTTGTGTGGTTCTGCGAGGGGCTCGACTCGGCCAGGCCACGCTCAGTGACGTGCTGCAGGCCGGATGTGTTCCTGTCATCATGGCCGACTCGTACATTCTTCCTTTCTCTGAAGTACTGGACTGGAAAAGGTGAACACGAATTTGGGGTTGCTTATGAAATTGTGTAAATTAAAATAAAATATTTTATTAAAGGTCTATCAACACTTCAACATTTATGTGTAGAGTACGATTAAAGCAACAGTAGTTGATCCAGGTGCTGTAAAATTAAAACCTAAAATCATTAAAAAACGTTTAAAAGGCATCACTACTGTGCTAATACATTCAAAGTGAGCTGAAATGGGTGAGTTTTGAGAAGGGATTTAAACTCCTCCATCGACTGTGCTGCTCGTATCTGGGCAGGTAGAGCATTCCACAGTCGAGGAGCTGCCACTGAAAAGGACCGGTTCCCTCTTGTGTGGAGTCTGGAACTACTTCAGGCACTCAATGGGTCCTGTTGAAATCCTGTTTGAAAATAGATTCCTGTTTGTGATGCTACCCTACTAGTAACACAATAACGGTTCCTGTTTATTTGGGATATGCAACTTCAGTTTTTTTTCCCCACTTGAACACATTTTTGAGAGTTAAGTCTATTCATAAGTCTCTTTTACCCTGTCAAAATAATACAATTATCATATGTTGCTAGTAGTGGCTTTTTTTGCATGTATAACACATACGTTCCCTAGCAAAAATTGAGCATAATATGCATCTTTCCAATTTCAGTTTATATCAGGAAAATGCCACAGCATAACTCAAAAATATTTTATCTGGGGGTTAGCAGGGGTTCTGACTCCTGTTTAGCTGTTTAAGAAAGGATTTGAGTGTTTGAGGTTCCTTCAATATCTGACTGGACTGAACCTTGAACCTAGAACATTTGTATACTTTTTCATTCCCCTTGTGCTGAATGAAATAATAGTGAACAAAAATTTTGTGAACTTTAAGGACACTATATTCAATGTAGACATGCAGGCATGCTGTCGTCAAGACTTTAAGAAATGAACAAGAAAGGAGGACACATGAGAATTAAATTAACTTGAGAGAGAGGGAGAGATTTTATATGGTATAAAAAGGTGGGATATATTTTTGGTTACAACCTCTTTTTTTATTTGTTTACTATGTTTTCTATGTAGATTAGTTCAAGCAGTCTTTTCCTAAACATAACATTTATGTTTCCTTAACATAAACCATGGTTCGACAGGGAGTTGTTAAGCATGTCAGGTACCATTTCATTGCTCAAAACTAAATGATGAAAATGGTTTTTAATCAGATGTTTACTGTGTCATGTAAAATTGTACAACTGACAAGCAATTCGTTTCAATGGTTTCTGTCCTGCTGGTGTTATGTGACTACATTTTAAATTAACCTAATCAAAATCAAGTGTATTAAACTTGATTTTGTGTGTGTTTGCAGAGCTTCTGTTGTTATTCCGGAGGAAAAGTTGCCAGAGATGTACACTATTCTGAAGAGTATCCCTCACAGACAGGTGGAGGAGATGCAGAGACAGGTATGAGGTAGATTTTGGCTGAAACTCTTGGAAAATGAATATGCTTAAAAAAAAAGCAGTCCATGTTAAGTCTTTCAGTGACAAACTGCAAGAAACTCGATTCAGTTTAATTTGAGGTGAAGATGAGGTCAAAGGTGTCCCAACCAGTCTTTTTTCGTCTCGGTGGAACGCAAGCTCCTCTATGAAAATAACCATTAGCCATATGGGCTCAGGCCAAAAACAATATTCCTGCGAGTGTGTGCTTTTGATTCTCTCAAAAAAGACTTTTCCCTGCTGTAGTGAATCATGGTGAAAGCTCATTTCAAAGTGTTAGTGATGGATCTTCACTCAAGCAAACTGTTAACCACACACTTTCACTTTAATTCTCCCTCTCCGCTTTTTCAGCTGTGAGACTAAACCACATGATATATTTGTGTTGAGATACTTTAGTTTCTCTGTAAAATCACTACAGTGTAAAATAGCATTGGCAGCCAATTTACGTTGCCAATGATTAATAGTTACATTTTGCTTTAGAGACATTGGTTTTTTGGATGTAAATTGTCGTGGGCTAATTCCTCGGGTTATTAGATACTGTTTTGGCTGTGACCAGTCATTTTTTGAGCTGGAATTATTACTAGGCATTGAGCCAGAGAGACTTCTGTGCATCATATCCACAGCCATTCTGTTTCTTACCTATGCTACCTCAAGACAGTAAAGAGATTATTTAGCTTTTAACGTACAAAAGAACTACAAAAGTACTTGATTAAGTTCTCGCTCAAAAATGTTACTACTGTTTTCCTCTTCAGCGTTCGATGCAAGCTCTGATATCTGAAAGAACTAAAGTAGTAAAAACCTGAATCAACATATAAAAGTAAACAGAAAGGCTACAAAAATACTCAAAACTTTAAATAAACTGCTAACTTTACTGCACAAAATAGAGAGTGTAAATAGAGAACGGTATACAATGATGCCTCTATATACGAAATTAATCAGTTTCAGGAATGGCCTTTTCGTATGTCGAAGCAATTTTTACATTTAAAATGCCTCAAAGCCACAAAGAAGCAATACTAAACTTTAAGATAACATAGAACACCAGAGAAAAATAAACTAGGATTATTCAATCCTTAAACGTGCACATGATGTACACATCTATTATCTAATAAATATTAATAATACAATAAAAACATAATAAAATAAATTAAAAGTAATAACCATTACCTTTTGAGGCGATGTGGCGAAGTGTTGGAAGAGGTGGTGGTCGGGTAGGAGAGCGGATGGTAGCAGTGGAGAGCCATGACCATATGGTCTTTGCCAAAAAAGCAACACAAAAATATTAATGAATTTAGGTCACCAACACGAAACTGTAAGTGTGCATGATGGGGAGAGCTCTTTCGGGAAGACATCATGTGGCGTTTTCATGAGTGTTTTCGTATCTTGATTTGTTTTTTCATATCATGAAACAAAATATTTTTCGCATGGCCTTTTGTATCTAGATTTTTCCGCACCGTGAAGCATTCCTATTTCGAGGCACCACTGTATTTATCTTTTTTGCCTTTCTGAACCGGACTGTGGCTCTGATTTTTGAGTCACTAACTTGTCAGTGTACTAGACCCGAGGAACAAGGTCAGGTCACTGACATGGCTTTCAAGCATAGACATCCACAGCCTTTAAGTAGATTTTCATATTTTTATTTGGACGATCAACGTGAGCTCAGCACCATTGAGGGTCGTACTCCGTGATCAGTATAAAATTTGTATCTCCCACACGAGCTGAGACATGTATCTGAAAACATGCTTCAGACATGGATATTCCACGTTCCATTCGTGTTGTCGTTTAGGACGATGCGAAAAAAAGACAAAAGCCCTGAATAATGTTGAAGCTTGCCGTGCGAAGTGCGATGAATGCTGTGATAGTTGGTTGAAAAAGCTCTAATACAGAGTAACCTCTGCTAATGCAAAAATTGTGTTTTTCATCAACAAAAATTGCTGCCCCTTACATTTGACAAATAGACTTATAGAAATGTTTCACATTCTTTCTAGGAAAAGCAAAGAATGTGTGTGTTTTTAAGTGAAGTTTTTTTCTTCTGATTAGAATGACTGATTAAAATAAAATGTTGTCATAGAAAAAGAAATGTAAAAAATGCGAAAATGCACCGCTGTCAGGATAATTTTATTTAGGCTATTAGTTAATGAAGGAGAATAACGTTAGTATAATAACCTAACAAGTCGATTTGTTGATAAATGCTCAGGGAGGATTAAAAAAATCGGCCATATTCAGAAAGTATAACATTACATCTTGATTTTTCTTTGTATCTAAATCACATGTACATTCACATGTGTCTAAATCATATTTATTAATATTTCAAGCAAATGTTTTAATCTTGCCTGAATAATTAAGAGTTTTTTGGTTCAATTGAACTCATATCGACATTTGCATAGTAATATTCATCGTAATTTGTAATAATCTTAAGCACCATGGAAGCCAGCCAATGTTTTCTCCCCTCATGAGATTCCTTCTCTTCCCTCATAAAAATTCTTGCAAGTGTTCTGTCGGGTGGGGTCAGTGTTTAGTGGGAGTGGTTTTTGTCTAGTCTCCTCCTCGTCGGAAAAGAAACTTTCATCACAAGCTGATTTATGGACAGCAGCGCTCTCCTTGGGATCAGAGAGTCTTTTTGAGTCCTTTCCATTAAAAGAAGAGCTGTTTTATGTAGCTGTATTTCTTGCAGTTTTAAGGGCCAGGAGTGGTGGTAGGGGGTGACTTGTGATATGCTGTTCTTCCAAGTTGGGTATATGATCCCAAACATAAGTGTATTTGGGGAAAAAACTAAATAAGCAAGCGAGTTCAGGTAACTATTGAGATCAATAATCAGAGTATTCCCTGCTTTTAATTTGCTGCACAAATGGCGTTGATCTAAATCATTTTGAGTTGTACTTTTAATAGAAAGAGCTTTAAATCTGTCTGAAGTCGCTCAGTAATTGGCACTGGAGAGTGTAGGACAGCCATCATTCTTTTTTCTATAGTTCTTAGTTGATGCTTTGTAGTTGGAACTGATCTGACTATGTTTGCTGTCAGAGGAGGTAATGAGGGTCCCCTCGAAATGCTGTTGGTTGGCCCTGTTAAAGAGGACAGGGTCAAACAGGACCAGGAAGGGTGGAGTTGGGTCACTCCATCATGGCGCCTCTTAAAAGGAGACAGGTCTGTTTGTGGGTAATTATTGAGTGTTTGGTTCATAGCCTTCACTGCTTGAGTTTTGAGTTTGTTAAGGGATTGTCTATGATAGGGTTGTGGTAAAACCAATTATTCGATTCATTGCGATTTGTCCTTGGCTGATTCTGTTTACTCTGTTGTTAAAAGTTGAACATGCTGTATCATATAAACCCAAGTTTTCTGAAATTTTTATTGCATGTTTTAGTAATGTTCCTTGATCAAAAAAATGCCTTTTGTCATATTCATCCTATTTTCTTTTTCTGGTAGTTCAAAACAGCTTGATGGCTTTAGCGCAGCTATTTACTATAGCACTGATGAAGGCATCTTAAATTTCAATAATCAAAATGGAAAAAGAAAAAAGTGTGGGTATGTTTTTAATTTGTTGCATTTTGTTATTTACAGCACAAACAAACTAGTATATGGCACTCTGTAGAATTCAATCAGCTGCTAGCCCAACTTAAACTGAAAGTATTGTCAAATAGCCACAGAAACACAACAATAAACATGAAATGTTTTTTGAAAATGAAATAATTTTAAATTAAAGATTTATTAAATAAATAAAAATAGTTGTGTTGAAATCCTAAAATATATTATACAACATTTAGTGCTTCAATTATGCATTTAATTCTCATGTTTATTCATTTATTTAAAAAAACATCTTTTTTCTTTTTCTTTTGTTTGTCTGTCATATATGTGACACTTTTGATTTCCAATCCATATTTAATAAAGTAATAAAAATGTGTTTATTATTAAATGTCATTTCAAGTATATTCAAGAGCATGATGTCTTTTGTACTTTGTCAGCCCTTTGCTGGACTCACTTGCAGTAAAGTCTGCTGACCTCTGCTCTTAACTTTAGCTGCAGTCTCAGTGCCACTCGAGTGGAAAAGTTAAAAGACTGATGGTCTAGAGGGCTCATAACCGTCTGCAAGGGTCCCTTCAGTCATGTCACCAGTCTTTTAATGGGCTGTTTTGCCTTTGAAAGTGTGTTGGGGTCATAAAGGCAAATGCAGGATGGTGGGAGTACTGGGATTTGGAGAGTCTTATCTTTTGGCTTTGGTCTGTATCTTTCACATGGTGTGTGTTTGTGTGTATATTTCTGTTTATCAGTTTGTGATCTGCTACTCTTCTCTTAAAGTTTGAATGATGGGCTATTTGTTGTTCCATAGGCACACTGGTTCTGGCAAGCTTACTTCAGCTCAATGAAGGGAATCGGCATGACCACTCTCCAGATAATTAACGATCGCATCTACCCCTATGCAGCACGCACCTATGAAGAATGGAACAATCCTCCTGTAGTTGTGAGTACTGTTTTTAATGCGCACTATTTCACTTTTTATTCTTGGTTGGTTGAAAGAGTCCATCACATTAAAATATTTTTCTTCGTAATGAAAATGGTGTGTGGTAGTTTTCTAGAGGTTTTTCTAACACTTTAGATTGAGTGAATAATAATGCATTAGTTAAGTGTTAATTCGTGCTTAACTAACGCGTTATTATGACCTTTAAAAATATATATATTTTTGCATGTTGAGTTTTTTTTTTATCTAAATGCTTATAATTTTAAACTTTAAGCTCTAAAAACTAGTAATAACTATGTTTGCAGACTTCTTAGATGAAACCTGTGTATTTTTATTGTAATAAGAGTTTAAATATAATGTGCTATATATATTTTTTATTCTATTTTAAAGGAGACTATTATAAAGTCTTATCATATTTTATCTTCAGAAATTTATTTCACAAGTTGTTATGTGCTTTTGTATTTTTTTTTAACAAACTCCACAATTAATTGTGCGGTTCTTAATAATAATAACCATTACTGACTAATAATTAAACAATGGTTAGTTTGAGGGTGCATAATGGACAACCATGTTGACAGACAAAGTATATACTGTTAAATAATTTTTATATTTAGCAGAGCTGTCCACTCGCTAACTATGGATCAGTTATTTCTGATATTACGAAAATTCTTTATTTGTGTGTTTATAATAATAGCAGAATTGTTTATTTTGATGATTGTTTGGGGGATGCCGTTGACAGAGCATTACACAAGCATTCCAAACTTTTGTAAAAAAGATAAAGTTAATTATTTGAAGACTTTAGAGAGGTATAAAGTTGCATAATGATACACATTCTTTTATATTATTCTTGTGGTAATTTTCAAGCAGAATGGGGATGTCATAAACATTTAAAAAGCTTAGCGAGAGAGAGCAAGGAGTGAGCCATGTTTTTTGTTGAAATTGTTATTTTAAATATATATAACTTGGAATAATCTGGTTTTCTTTAGTGCAGATCGGAGACTATAACAGTAAAAAAAACTTGTTATAGGCTTGTTCCAAAAGAAAATGAACATTGCTATTCTTACTGTGATAATGAAAAATTTCTTATTTCTAATAATACCTCATAGAAAGCTGACATGCACTGAACCACACTGGAGCCTTTTTAATTAGAACAGAGTGTTCAGACTATGCGTAAATGCACCATACCCTGACCCAAGTGTTGGTCTTTATTCATATTACCACTTATATGTCACATTGGTGCTTTAACAATTTCCTCCTCTTGTCTTTGTGTTCGTCAGGCACCTCAAAGAAATTTCCATGGCTGTGTAAAATATGCATTTTATTAGCTGGATGGTTGACTGATGTTGTAAGAAGAACGGCTGTGTCTATGGTAGTAGACCATGGCTGACGCTGTGAGGTAGCTGGTAAACCAGGACTCTTTATTTGTGGGCACCTTATTGCATGGTATAGGAAGGCGTTTATGAGCTTACAGTCGTCTTACTGTACCATAGGATCTCATCTCGTGGTTCTCTGTTTGTGGGGACTGAATCTGTGGAGAGTTTTAATCAACTTCGTTCCAGGATTAAAGGAATCTTATTGGTGCTTTTACAAGAGAAGTTTAAATATTTGATTGAGTTACCATTCTTAAAGCGTAACTTAAGACATCCGTTTTTTAATCTCAGCCAACATTTACAGTGTACCTGGTCATTTTTGACCGGGTCCATTTTATTCCATCAAAAAGGTTACCATGGTTTTATACTTCCATTGTCAATAAATTTCCATAGGAAATCATGTTTTACTTTAATAGTTTCAAAATGTTGGACTTTGTTGAGCAAAAAACATCCTAGTCGGGGTAGACCCATGTGACAGTACGATACTAAAAATGCAGTTCTTGGCTCCTTTAACCCAATATTTCTGCTGTTTTGATCTCATTCTTCTCATTTTCCAAGATCTGTCAGTCCTTTTCTACTGGAGTTACACCAGGAATTTTTTTCAAACAAACCCTTCATTTTTGTTTTTCTTTTCTGACGAAGATGAAGGGAGCATGAAATAGCAAAGTGTACTCACTCTATGTTCAGCACTTATCCTCCGAGCCAATAAACAGCAGTCTTCCTGACCGCATCAGAGGCCATTTAAGCACTCGCAATATTTACTTTACAGCGTCACTTGATCTGGGCTCCAGTATGTGCATCTTTGAGAGTTTACAGGCTGTTTTAAAGCAGGCCAGGAAGATGAGCCAAGCCCCACACTGGCAGGAGACAGCCACTGACGCCGATTGCTTCTCGCCACCCCTGCTTCATCCAGTTCATGCCAGGACTCCAAAGTTCACTGCAGAGCTGTCATAAATTCCTCTCTACAGACCTGAGATTAAAATTCATATTAGAGTCTGCTAGTTGATAGCATAGATATTACTTTGCATTTAGTGATCGTGTTTTAGTGGTTGTCTGAGGGATTAACATGTTTAGTAAATATTTTTATTCCATTGCCAAGCAGTTTATGCAGTGTAGGGAATAAATCATGAATTGATTAAAATACAATTGAAAGAAAATACAGATTTAGAAAGAAGAGAGGAACTTGAACTGGGTCGAGTAATAGTATATTGTATTCCTTCATTTGCAGTTTTGTGATTTGACAGGAAACATTTTACTGATGTTGGTAGCAGTGGTAATGATAGTTGCTGTTCTATAAATATCCCCTTTTTTTCTTTTGTAAGAAGGGAAATGTTAGATGCCCATTGATGTTTTGACCAAGAGTCAGAGGACACCACATGTTTGCGTTTTATGTATGAAGAGCAGCAGGAAGTTTAAAGTTCTAATCAAATTCAGATATAGAACGGCTAACAGGAAAATCATGGAGGCATGCCACAGAATGACGAAAAGCCTGCAGCAAGGAAGTCTTTAATTTTGCTCTGATATCTAACTTAGGAAGAGGATTGAATCTTTACGTTGTCATTTTCTGCTCTTTGCCGGATTTCACTTGGGTCAAATAAGGAAAACATTCTAACTTAATCCATCCAGTTTTTAATACTCGCACAACAGTTAGGAATGTACACCTATGCACCCCAAGCCTTTAGCAGATTAAACTGTCACGACAGAGATGCTTTATTGTGTAGCCGCAGCAGTTCTTTGTGTTTTCAAGTGGAATATCATGACTTATAGTACTTGCAGTTCTTATTTTTCTGTCCGAGGCTGAAGGAGAACATTTTTGAGAATGATTTAGTAAAAGGAAAACTTGTGTCATTTTAGCTGCATTTTTAGCTAGATTGGATACAACGTGCAGAGACTTCAGGGCTTGTGTCATGAAATCCAGGATTTTGAAGAGGCTTGAGTCGGTAAAGTTGAGTGACGTCACTGATGAGGTTTAAGGCCTTGGTTGAGAAGCAATTCAAGCTTTAAATGGGATACAAGGTTGTATATAAAGCTAAATGATTGTAATTGTTAGAATTTCTGTATGAATAATTGTGAATTTACCATCGCCAGTAAATATAAACACAGTCACTGCCTTTTATGTTATTTTGTTTGCATCATAAAGACTCATTAGATTTACTTGAACATTAAGTGTCTGCTGTGGTTTTAGTCAATCAACAATAGATTTTTAAATCACTAATTGACGGTCTTTATTATTAATACAATTAATGGGTATATTTATTTATTTTAAATTAGTCATTATTCACCATGAATTCACCACATTAAAATAAATTTAAAAATCAGCTTATTTGTTATTGGGATAATCAAACAATAGTTTTTTTTATACTGTTAAGACACCAAAGATTTGACGGCATTATATTTGACCACAATGGGGTTAGCGTTGACAACACTAATTTTTAGCTATAATAGTTTGGTACCAGTCTTAGTATGAGTTTATATTTTTCCATCAGCTTGATTAGGTACATTACATTGGCAGAATAAACATTTGAGTTACTGTCAGATGGCTGCAACTTGTATTTTGCCTTTTAGTTGTCATAGCGTAGCCTAGTTAAAAGTTAGAATTGAGCATCTGAATAAATAAAAAAGGTGTTTTTTGAGCCTGAAATGGCTTGTTGATGTCAGAGGAGATTATTCCAAGTGGTTAGTGATAATAGAAAGTTGACATTATTTAAAATAAGCTGCAAGATGTACCTAATAAAGCAGCTGATAAATAAAACCTTTTTATTGACATCATTTTATCTGCTGATTATACATCACTGCACCTGAACTTCGGTTAAGTTCAAGATAAATGTTTGTTTTTTTCCCCCAACAGAAATGGTCGAGTGTGAACAGCCCACTTTTCCTTCCTCTCATACCGCCACGCTCACCTGGGTTCACGGCTGTGGTGTTGACCTATGACCGAATTGAAAGCCTCTTCAGGGTCATCACTGAGATCTCCAAAGTACCAAGTTTAGCTAAACTATTGGTGGTCTGGAACAATCAGAACAAAAGTCCGCCTGAAGGTAAGTCTTCATTGTAAGGTTAACCCACTTAACAAACAGATTTCAGATATTAACATATTTGCAAATTAAACATTTAAAGTATTAAATGTGTATGTGCAATTTTTATATGAATATTAGTATTTAATAGAATATATAATACGGGTGTTTTAAGCTGCCATGAGTTAAATTAAGTCGAACATGTGGTATAAAGAAAGTCAAACAAAGGACAGTAGATGATGAGAGAAACTGAAAAGGCAAAGTTCAAAAGAATCAAGGCCGGTTTTAGGTACAAGCAAAAAAGTAGGTACAAAAAGTGCTTTTGTCAATAAAATTAAATGTTCATGAATTATAGTCACAAATCAGCATCATCAATCAACATCATTTTGCTTTTGCCTCGTCATTATTTGCAATTGCCAGTCACTTCCAAATATAAATATATAAAACATCGTTACACCATGTTATAAATGGAACCTGTATCGCTTTACAGCAAAAAGCGCAAAAAGTGAAGGAATTTGGGGGTTTTCTTTTGCCTGTACTCCAGGGCTGAAAATATGTCCCAACTCTGGCCCCTTCAGGCAACCCCTCGAGGGTGTACCAATTCCTTATGCTGAGTCTGACCTATGTAGCTATATAGATATGTATATAGAGGATATGGTAGATGGTTTTGAAAACGTGTTGCAAGGTTCTCATAAGACACAAAGCCATTGATAAAGAACAGATGCACAATAACCTTGAGAGTGGCCAATTCATGTTCTTCTCGAGTTTGGAGGATTGAAAGCATGATGTTCCTTGGGCTAAGGCCAGACCTCTCTGTTTGCCTTTAGATTTAGAATAAGTAGCTGAGCATTTGGACCTTCCACTGACATATAGTTCATTTTACACTATGACAAAAAAATGTGCATCATTCTCATTCACTTCTTGTTGTTCCAGACAAGAAACATGAACTGCTTTTTAATTCATTGAGATGTACGTTCATTGTTCACTAGACACCCACCCTTAAATGTCAAAGAAAAAGAATGGTTTTCACATGGATGTCTTCCATTTAAATTTATGGTCTCTACAGTCTGTTAGTGATCTGATAAAAGTAGTTGTTTATTATGTCTAATGCTTAAAAAGGCAATCATATTGGAGCTCTGCTTATGAAGTCTGAGGGGAAATTATATTCTTCTCTCTTTTAATGTGGATAATGCCATTATGAAGGGCAGTGCTTTGAAGGGGACTAATGGTTTGCCTTTGCCTTTGATTAAAAGGTGTTGGTGAAGCCAGACTCAAACTTTGTGACTTATTAGTAATAATAGGGTCTTTTAACAGGTCAACCGGGGGCTCAGGTCCTGATGAGGATGGATTTCTTTTACACACTTTACTGCTTATTAATGGTTTTTTTTTTATTTCCAGCTGTTTTTGCTGATTGTTATCTTGGCTATGTTTTTGTTGGGCTGCTCTTACCGTAAACATTACATAAAGAGAAATAGTTAGTTTGCTTAATATATTTAGAGGGGAGGAGAGCTTTTATGTGGTGTTGTCACATGGGATATAATTTGCTAAAGCTCTATTAGCAAGTCTGTTTCCTAGTAGCCTGAGTAGAAATTTTGGTTTGGGGGAAGGAAGTGATTATAGCCTATTAAAAAGTGTTTGCATTCGTTGTTAGTGCAGTCAAGGTTCCTGCAGGTTCTTATGGTGCAGATTTATGATCTGTGAACATGGAAGGTTTTCCATTTTGCTGCAATGTGGTCTGTAAAAAAAAACTTGGTTGAATTGCTTTGTGTTTCTTCTTATATCAGTTATGATGAACTCATCAAGCCTGATTGGGGTGTTTTACTTAACTTGGTTTTCCCATCCTGTTTTTTTGAGCCATGATATCGTAAGATTAAATGTCTGCCCTGACAGATGAACTGATGCTCTCTTGGGACTTCCAGGCTCCGCTTCCCAGCTTTCGGATAGAGATACCATCATGGTCTCAGTTTAAGGGCCTCTGTGTTTTGAGTACCACAAGACGCTCTTGAGTTTTATTAGGTGACACTATGTGTCTCATCTGTCTTCTGCGTGCCTTGAACTCCTCCCAAACTCTTACACGATTGAAAATAACCAGTGTTGTATCTTCTGCTCAGAGAGGCATGCTATTGTGGTCAGATTCAGACGTGGTTTTAATTGGTATGTTTTTAGATTCTTACCACACACTCTCTTTTCACAGTTGTTGCCATGTGCCACACTTTTTTTTAAAACTATCTTGTAATATTGGTACACTGTTTTATTTCTGTCCTTTTCTTTGTAATAGAATCGTTGTGGCCCAAAGTCGCAGTACCTCTTAAAGTGGTCCGCACCAAAGAAAACAAGCTCAGCAATCGCTTCTTCCCCTTCGATGAGATTGAGACAGAAGCTGTTCTGGCCATTGATGATGACATCATCATGCTGACTTCGGATGAGCTCCAGTTTGGATATGAGGTAGTGTTTACTTATAAAACAGTTCGGTTTACTTTCAGAGAAGGCCATTTAGAACATGTTTTTTTGGTCCACTACCTGATTTCTCTGATTTTGATGCAGACTATAACTGTGCATTCTGTAACAGTAGATTGCCCAAAATGGCTCATTTTATTATATACATATAATTACTTTTAGTTTATGTTACATTTAGTCCTTTACATAATTAAATCTAATAAATCCAGGTTCATCCAAAAAACACTATCATCTTTGTCAATTTCAAAGATCATACAATTTGTATTTTAATTTTGGGTTTCAAAGTTTACAATATTTCATGACGTCTTAATCATTGTTCAATTCTATTTATCAGCACACGGAAATTTGACGTGCTTTGCTTGCTTATTGATAAGATCTAGATGCATTTACTCGCATGTCTGTTTATTATAGTCAGCAAAACATTTCTTTAGTTTTCTCTCAACTGTACAACTACATCTCCTATTTTGCACCCTGCCATTTAAATGACCATTCACAGTTATCTGCCGACTGTAGTTTTGTTTCTGTTTTCACTGAAACACATTAGGGACTTGAAAGAGGCATAAACAACATTACTTCTTGTGCAATTTTAAAAATATCTGTGTAAAAAAACTGATCATTCTTAGGTGTTCATTGTTTAATCTTCAAACCTAGGCATATAGGGAGAAGGCAAAGAGACAGAGGGAATGGGCATTCACTATTCACAGGGTGGTTGCGGTGCTGGTCTTAAAGGGCCACTGCTCCCCCACCTATTGAGGGAAGCACTAACACCATTACATGCAGCAATGCCTTTAAACAGGTGTCCAACACACACACAAACTAATTTTATTAAGTGAAAGCCACACAACACAAATTTATTCATTTCATGTAGTCTTCAAACACGTAATAGAGCTTGATATAATTTGTAGTATCAATACTCGTGGAAGTAGCCCACATTTTGAGAATTTTCTGGAAGTTCTTGATGAATTAAGTGAGGTTAATTTTTGATCCCATTCGAATATGTTAACAATCTTCTCTCAATTCAAAGAATTCACCATTGCCCAAATCCCAGCTCTTTTCTCCTTTCAAAGAGGTTCATGCGTTTGAAGTCGCAATTTTTCTAATGTATAATTTTCATATGTGGATGATGACAGGGCCAGTCCTGTTCTCTAGGGTTGCTTGTTTCCTTTAACTCACCTGCAGGCATTTATGCACTTTTGAGAAAATGAAGAGCAATTTATGGGTAATTGTATGAAATGGAAGATGGCTTCAGACATGGCAAACTGATTTCTTGCATCGTCTCATTGAGGTCTGTCTTTCATTTTTTAGTATTAACAAACTATTATATATATATATATATATATATATATATATATATATATATATATATATATATATATATATATATATGTCCTCTCTTGTAGTGACATGTATTTTCTTGAGAGGAAAAATAAAAAAAATGGAGGACATGCTTGGTGTGTGCCGACATCCAGTTTGTTATGACACTATGGACTATTTTTTAAAGACAGGAAAAAAAAGTGGGGAAGTCAGAGAACCTGCTAAGTTGTGTGCATCTCAAGAGGCTCTGGTAGAACAAGACTGACCATGTCAACACCGGTTTTATCATTCCAATATAATGTAAATAAAGAACAAAACCTCTCTCTCGAGTCCTGCATCATGTCCGCCATTTTTTTTTCATGTCTTCAAGAATCTCTGCCTCCATGCTACTCAAGACGAGTTTAATTTTTGTAGAGGCGAGTGATTTTGAGGTGGTCAAGCGGCCATCCATGTGCGAGTAGAGCTTTTTTGTTTGCTTCTTATATGCTCAGTCTATGCTACCCAAGGCATGAGAGAGTTATTTTAAAGGAGTCATTATACTAGCTCTTTAAAGAACAATGTTAGGCAGATGAATGTTTGTTTATGATCTGTATATTATACCTGAAATATGTTGGGTTTTTATAGGTATGGCGTGAATTCCCTGACCGGCTGGTTGGGTATCCTGGACGACTCCATTTATGGGACCATGAGATGGGCAAGTGGAAATACGAGTCTGAGTGGACTAATGAAGTTTCTATGGTCTTGACTGGAGCAGCATTCTATCATAAGGTATGACAGAAATTCATCATCAAAACACAATCTGTAAACGTTTTATTAATTTGCTTAATCTGTCTTTTTCTATTTCAGTACTTTAACTACCTTTACACATATAAAATGCCAGGAGACATAAAAAACTGGGTGGACGCTCACATGAACTGTGAGGATATTGCAATGAATTTTCTTGTGGCTAACATCACCGGGAAAGCTCCCATAAAGGTAACTAAATCAAAGTCAAACATATCAAAGAGGCTGTGTTATGATTTTTGCAGTTTATTATAATTGTATTATTTATTATAGTGTGAATTGTTTTAAACAAATTAAAAAAAAAACAAAGTCAAAAACTCAAAATATTTTTGAACAAGACTTTTTCATTGTAGGTTTACTAGTAATTTTAGATTTTAGATTCATTAATAAAGAATTTGTAAACATATATTTGTGCAGTAGAGATTGAAATAAATGTTTATTTAATTGTTTTATAGTCACTTGAAGTGAAAAGGATTTGAAAAAATTAGTTGACAATACACTTATCATAAACACAGTTTTATCACATTTTCTACTGATCTATACATGATGACGTGAACTTGCTGTAACTACAGCTCAATTTTTACTTTGCTTCCCACTTTTTAATATAAACACAAAACAAACATTTAAGACAGACATTCATTACAGCATGTTAAGACCCATGGGATGCAATTTCACACACGTGATGAGACTTGGATGCATTGAGCATTGTATATTTGAAAGCGAGTCTCTCTTTTGGACTACGTGAATTACAAAATGAACCAACTACTGCGAAAGAAACTAATTATA
The DNA here is from genome assembly GCA_900490495.1 of Danionella dracula. Lineage (NCBI taxonomy): Eukaryota > Metazoa > Chordata > Actinopteri > Cypriniformes > Danionidae > Danionella > Danionella dracula. The sequence continues at coordinate 1,721,839 of UELW01000267.1, read as the reverse complement.
ATCATCCAGATCAGAAAAATTCATTGCGATGTGGAATTACATTTACATAATTGACACAGCCCAACATTTAGTCAATTTGGGAAACTATTTTATGTAATGTTGAAGTAAAATAAACAAATTGAACTTTATATTACAATAAAGATGCCAGCATTAATAATATACATTTGACAAAATGTCAAATGTATTTGTATTTGTCAAAAATATTATTAAAATCAATTATACAAATCAAAATCAAAGCTGCTTTTGCTTGTAAATTATAAACTCTAATAAATATTTTTTTTTTTTATCCTTAAGAAGAGTTGTTAGTTGTGTACATCTCTAGAATGTATGAATGTATGATTAAGTAATTGTACAAGCTGTTAGATTAATATTTTGTCAGATTTATATTGTTAATGTAGTCAACTAATTGTTAAGTTGTGTTATTTTGAAGTCTCCCTGGCTGGTCATAATTTTTTTATTAAATATTAATTTTATAAGTAGGTTGATATCTTTGTTGGAAGAGATTAGACTTTGAAAGTTAAGGCAACTAAACTAACTGTCCAATTTACATGTAAAAACCATTGGCCTCCTGCATGTTCACTTTATCAAATTTGCTAAAAGTTTTGACAACCATGTCATAAGTAGACCAAATCCCATTGCATTCTTTATTATAATTATTTTAATAGGATTCTCTAGCACTACCACTAAATAAACATAAATGAAAGCAACATACATTCTTACATGGGCTGTTCTCAATTCTTATAGTATTTCAAGATCCAATTTGAAAAGAGTTGAGAGAAACTCTTTCACGAACAGTAAATATGGGGATTTTCTTCAAGAATGTGAGAATGTTCTGACAGCGTTCCCTTGTGCTCTGTCTCTGATCAGCTTTCGCCCCTCTCCCCCTGCGTGTACAGTCGTAGTGCTTCGGTGACTTTGTCCAGGTGCTCTTCGGCCTGTAAAGCCCTGGCCTTAACCTCTGTTATCTACATGTCACTGTCTGCTTCTCTCCCTTGCACTCTGTTTGCTTTAGCTCACTGGGGCATATTCACTCTGCTGTCAGCTATGCTCTGAACCTTCTCCTCCACATCCCCACATCATCCACACTCTACCGTGGAGAGTGTCAGTCAGGCCTGTGGGTGTGTGATGTAGCGCAGTGGCCGTATATCACTCTTCTAATGAGTGAGAGAGATACAGTTGTTTAGCTAGGCCACGAGTATGGACAGCTCTCTCATTACATCTGACTTATGTGCCCTGTCATCAACTCCTCTCCCCTCACTCAACTCCAGAAACACACACATGCAAGTAGAAACTCCACCGAGGTCCCTCATTACTCCTCTGTTTAATATTTAGCAGTTTTATCAATGCTGTGTCAGTCTTTGTTGTTTTTAATATAGGAAGTGTTTCAGGATTTCTTTGCCTTAGTAAAAGCTTATCGGCAAGAACATCATCTGCTTTATAATGATAAAATTTTTATAAAATAATATGCTAAATTGATTTAAACATGAAGTTAGTTATAGCTAAGGCTGAAAAGGAGCAGATTTGAATGTCACTGAGAGTAAATATAATACTCATAATTAGCTGCATTTTCTGAAAATAAGAATCAAAGTACTTAAAAAAATTTACCAACCAAAAAGAATTCAAGCAAATTACCAGATGTAAGTATGCAAATAAAGGCCCTGTCCACTTGTACCCTTTCATCTTAAAAACATTTTTCATTCTTATGTAAATGGAGCAGGTATTTAGCATAACTGTGTATTTGTATAAATTTCAGGAGAGTAAAAGAGTTTTGAAAACACAGTTTTTTGGAGGGAGTTGCACGTTAGGGTGGAAGGAGGGGGTTGGTATGTGACAGCCACGTATACTTTCACGTAGATCACATTTTCTACATGTCAAGCTGATCTGGACAGATCTCTCAATAGCCTTTGAGATAGCAATGTTGAAATATTTATTAAAAAAATAAATATTTAAAGTAAACTAAATAAAACATGTTAGATCATCTAACTGCCTAAATGCTTTATACTTTTCTTTACAAAGTTCCAATTCTATGGCAAATGGAGGCCAAGTCCATACACAACAAAAACGTTTGTCAGCATGGGTAGAGAAAAAAATGTTTTAAAACACTTTAAAGAGCAAGTTTTTTCAGTAGAGGGCAGCAGAGTCCTCAACACTGATGTTATGTTGACCAATCAGAAGCTTTCTCTGCTCTGTACCGCATGCTTCATTTTAATGACTGGGAAATAAAGCACACTCATGATAAGAACGTCTTTTATAAATGGAAATATTCTGATGCAGTTACTGGTACTGGGATTATGCTACCTGACTAAAGCAGTTCAATACCAATACTCTTGTTTGCACCTACAAAACACTGCTCTGTAGCAATTACTTAAAAATTTTTTGGTAAAGGCAAAGGCTCAAACTGATTGGGGTTTAAATTGAAACTGGAGGCGCTAATAAGGTTAATTATATCCTTGAAGTTAAAAAAAATATATAATTGTGAGTTGGTGCTTAAACTGAAGCATATCTATTGTACAACAACATAAGCTTTAATGTATTCATTATAAATCATACCAATTCTTCTTTGCCTAGGTTACTCCTCGGAAGAAATTCAAGTGCCCGGAGTGCACAGCAATAGACGGCTTGTCTTTGGACCAGACACACATGGTGGAGAGGTACAGTATTTAGGGTTTCCCTTTATTAGGAACACCATGAACTTTTGTACTGGTCAATTTTGAGAAGCACAAGACAATCTTTCTTCAAAGCTTTCAGATCTCACAAAAGCCAAAAGATTCCACTCATCACAAAGAGAACACTTATTTATTAAAACACTGTTTTATTTCCAGTCTGAAGGGTGGGCAAAGCATGCGTTAGAAAGACTTGAACCGATTTCCCTGTCGGCAGACTTTTCTCATTTTTTGCTACATTCACATGTTTCTGGTTTTCTGAGTTTTTGTTTAGTCACAAGAGTGAAGCTCCTGATTGTTTGGAACAGCCAAGAATGTCTGGAAAAGTTTAAATATTTTAACTTCCAAGGAGTCAATTAGAGGTTCCATATTTATCACACTATGTAGCTAGAGATTTGCCAAAGCAATCACAATCTGAATCAGAATTTCAATTGTGTTGATTTGAATTATTGACAACTGTTGATGAAGCCTGAACTACTTTCTACAAGCTCTAAACTCATCAGTTAATTACATCTAAATTAAAAATGTGAGAATATTGAATTTGATGTTTCTCATTTCTTCATCTTGAAAATTTAAAACTCTATTTCTACAAACCCAATATCTGCAGTCTAGGACTTCAAAACAAAACAATATGAAGTTTTAAAATATCTCTAAACAATATACCTTAGAAAATATAGTTGTCTTAAATTTCAGATGTTCAATATTCAGCTGTTTCAATTTAAACTATTTTATTAAAGTTGTGTTAAATCACAATTGCCAAAAATTAAAACCAACCCAATTCAATTTCAAATTGTTATGGTATCTCTCTGGCTCCGTACCACACTGCTGCACCACAGTATTCGTATCGTATACCTGCTCCACTTTCTCAACATGGATTCAAAATTGTATCTCCTCATTAACTTAACGTGTAAATCACCGATAAACCAAGCGTCTTGGTGTAAGCCCCAAGCCAGAGTCACGGCTAAACCTCAATTCAGACTTTTCTACAGAACAATAGTTTTACCATGAATGCCATTCAAAACACAATAAGTGGTCCAGTATTGAGACTGTTCATTTTGCTCTCCTCCACACATTCAGCTTCTTTGCTTTTCCTTTCCAGGTCTGAGTGCATAAACAAGTTTGCCACGGTGTTCGGCACCATGCCTCTGAAGGTTGTTGAGCATCGTGCTGACCCTGTGCTTTATAAAGACGACTTCCCAGAGAAGCTCAAAAGTTTCCCCAACATTGGGAGTTTGTAACAGAACCATGGCTTCTCACTCTCAGCATCTTTCTCACAGACAGTCTAAGGGTTCCCTTGGAAATCTCTTTCTCGTTGCATATCTGAACTAATGACTCTGAAGGTGTGTTCTTCACTGTCGGTCGATGAAAACGGACACACTGCATGACATACTTCTACTCTCTTCAGTTACTGAGACAGAGGGCAGCTTTAAGAGGGTTAGCATCTCTGAGGGCAGGTGGACTTTGGGGAAGGGTTATGATTGTCACCTAAATGTTTTTACGAGGGTGGTGAAGCCAACTGATGGAAACTGTATTCATGAAGTTTCAAAATGATCTTTTGTTTTTGGTTTTGTTTTAAATATGTACATCATTCTCAAAACTGTAGCATAACTATAATTGAATATCTGGGAGGATGGATTTAGTTATTAGAGATATTATTTTGCACAGTCACTGTTAGTGATTTTAATACTGCAGGTTGTTATCATAACATTTCATTTTATAAAAAATCAATTGTGGACTTTTTGAATGTTGCTGATTTGAAAAGTAAGTATTTTATATATAAATATGAGCACAGGTGAGGCTATTTTTCTCTCTTTAATAATATAAATTATAAATATATAAATGTACTATTGACAGACTTTCTATGGCAAAAAAACTAAAGATTCCATATCGCTTTTATGTTGTTTGGTTTAGCTTCTCTTTCTTTTTTGTTTGGTTTCATGGTTTGTTTGTTTTTAATGTACATTAAAGAGATATTATATGTAATAAAAAGCATGTAAGACTGAACTACTCAGAAAATGGGTGTTTTCTATTGATCACTTTCTCTACTGTGTAAATGTTATTTTTATTGAATTGAGGCTTCTACATTGTGTCGTACAAGTTTTGCGTTTAAGTTGTTCACCAAAAATCCTTTTTTTTCAGCTAGACAGTGGGACAAAAAAATCTGCCAAAAAACAGAGAAAGTTATAACAGAAAATATATGTATGTTTATTACGTTAATGGGTCCAGGATTTGGACATTTTATCTTGGGTGGGATTCAAACTGTGAACCAAAGAGCATCTGGGCTTTTAGTAATAAGCTAATTTATTAGCACAACTCACACGTTAGATGGGAACATGTAATTTAATTATGTATTTTCATAAAAAAGCAAGCTTTACTTTTTGCATTGACCAAACGAAGAAAAGGTAATGACAGCCAGCAGGTGTTTGGTATATAATGGTACCTGTCCAGTTAGCAGACTATCCCAGAATGCAACATGACTTTTAAAATAGGAGAAAATGCTATAAATAATCAAAATGGATAGATTCCTTAAAATGTAAAATTTGAGTTTGTCCCTTAAAACTAACAGAGTTTGATCTTATTTTAAGGCTGCGTAGCACCACATCATTTAGCTTACTCCAGGTGTCATGTTTGACGAACCTCAAATGAATCTCAGAACTAAAAACGAGGCTCAATGTTGTCGCATTTGTGCAGAGTAGCCGGAATTTGATCAGTGTGAAAGTATCTTCTGTGTTTTTTTCCTTCCCATGCTTCTTAGAATTCCGGTTCTCATGCTCATCACGGATTCTGAGGTATGTTGACTCAGTGTAGAATTTGGATGAATTGTCTTCTTTTTTTCACAGCTGCCTCTGTTGTCTGGAGCCAGAAGCAGATGTCTGAGCACTCTTGAGTGATTTAGGTGCAGGAGCCTGTACGTCTGAGATAAATTCATTTCTGCTCTGTGGGGAGTGAACTCATGAAGAGAAATCTTTCCCTGTTCTGGCTCTTCCTGCATAAAGAAAGTGCAAATGTGGTAAGGTAGTTTCAGCAACATGTTAACTATTGGCAATGTCAACGAATGAATAATTGCATACAGAGAAAAAGATTTTCTGCAGCCTTTAAACACTGCAAAACCATTGTACAAGTGTAGAGATCACTTCTACAAGACTTAGGTCTTTTTAGAGATCACAATTCCTTGATGTAAAATTTAACTTTTTTTTTTGTCTCTTTTTTTGTGATTCAAAATTCCTTGCTGTAGGACTTTTTTCTATGATTATTTAAAGGCTTTTTTTTGTCTATTTGAGGTGAGACTTGAGTGTAGATTGAGAGAGAGAGAGAGACATGGGCGATAAAAGAACACAAGCTCAGGATTTGAACGAAGATAGTCTTGAGCCATCTCCTTAGTCACCTGTGCAAAAACAAATGTGAGTAAACTACTACTTCTAAATATTATTTTATATATGTATTTTATATTATTTAAATTACCATTGTAGTGGATTCACCTTTTATTGTGATGTAAAAGTAAGAAAGACACTTAAAAATTAACAGTAATTTACCACTTAATGAACTTCAGTTTATTAAATTATCAAGCCATGAAGAAATTGATGGAAGCCTTTTAATACTGTAGCTTATATAATTACAAATCCTCATACTGCAAATTGACTTGAGTTACTGAATAAAGGTCATCTTATTTAAATAACAATTGTAATTCTGTAATTGGGATCTGCCCTGTTAATTATTAGACCTTACAATGTGTTTTCCCATTTTTGACCTAAAGCAAGCTGCTCAATGTTATTTGTGAATTGCTGATGTTATCTTTAAAGACTGTTGTATACAGACCTGAAACAGCAGATGCTCCCGAGTGTTGTTCATCTTGCATTGTTGTTTATTCTGATGTTAGCTAACCTTGTCTGTTTTTCAGCAGACAGTCCAATCTTGCCATGCAACGGGTCCAACTCCATGATTTCAAATCTTTTTATATTCTTACATATATTTACACATTGAATATATGACGTTAAACCTTCAGTTATGTCCTTCAGCTTTCCATTCATCTTCTCACATGACAAAATAAAATAAATCAGATAAAAGAGTTTAATAAGGGCACATGAAAATGACCCATTGTGGCTCATGCAAAAATAGATAAATAAAAACGTAATAAATTAAAAAGTGAACACCCGTAAGTTTTCATTTCTTGTTTTTGTTATGGACATATAATTGTTTTTGATTTATATTATATACAGTATTCATTATGATGTGTTTTTATATGTTAATACACATTTGTAAGCCATTTATAAGGATCTATGTAATATGCTTAATAACATTAATTTCATGCTTTATTAAAGATCAGTTAATCATTTGTAAATTTAGTTTTCACTATTTAAAAACCAGTTAGTTGTAAGCGATTCATGAGATCTTTTGGAGTGTGTTAAATTATTATGAAGCTATTTGAAAGCACTATTAATTAAGACTATTAATGTCTTTAAACTGAGAATTAAGTTATATTTATAATAGTTATATTTGAAAATGGCTAATAACCCTAATTAACACAGAAACAATGCTCTACAAATGATTAATGAACTATTTTTAATAGATTTTATTAAATATAAGACTCACTTAAATTATATACAAATTATAAAAATCTCAACTTTTTTTTAAGATTAGGCTTTTTTTTTATTCATCTGGTTGTAGAAACAAATAAAAACAGGCTCACACAAATAGTCAAACAATCAAGCATCCACAGTGGAATATCTAGAATCGTAATTATATAACTCATCAACTTAAAAAGCAGGATTGTCTGAAGCATGGTGACTGACTCCGACATTTGAGAGAAATAAGACATGCTTTGGTCTCACACCCAAAAAAAACATTGATTTGAACACAGTTGAGTAATCACTTTCACAACAAACAATAAGCTCCGCAGCATTGTACCGTTGTGAAGTTGTTACAAGCTGAAAACGTGCATTTTATAGTGATTTTCCACTCAAGTTCTATAAGCAAACCAAACAATCGTACAATTGTAAGTGCAATAACTTACGCTTTGTAAATCACACAATATATATATATATATAGAACATAAACAAGCTTGTTGTAAATAATTATAAAATAAGATTCAAAAGGATCTGCTTGGCTTTAAGCCATCATAACATTTAAAAGTTCTGTAGCATATCCAATCAAAAAGAACTCCAGACCCACAATACAAGAACCCTCAGTCACACATAAAATCAAATTTTTTTACAATATCTGAGGGTATTTAATGCAAGAAAAGAATAAAAAGAAAACCATGCGGCCACACACAAAACATTATATTATTCTAGGACTCGGATATGCCAACTTCAGTAGTATACGTTTTGAGAGTTGCAACGGAGACTAAAGGGTCTCTGTAATACATCTCCACAATACTGCCTTTCTTATGCAACTGAATAATCTGGAAAATGGTTACGATCTGATAAACGTCAGATGTGCTGATTTACTAACTTTTAGAAGGTAAAATTGATGAAGTCACATGGGATGAGTGTAGTTGAGCTCACATAAATAACTCCGCATCACAAACAAATGATTGTATTGACCTGAGCTTTCTGGTTCCACAAGATAAAGATAGATCTGAACCCAAGCTTCTCTGTTCAGTCACAGAATCCCTCTCCGCAGATGTCTCTGTGTTAATTAAGAAGATTGTCCCAGAGCACGAGTGTGCATGGACTCAGACGCTTCTGGCTGATGCTTAGGCCGGGGTAGTGGAGCGTCCCTGTTCAGCAGGGGGCTTTGAAAGAAGAGCCATGACAGCTGAAGGGAAGCATGAGCAAGGCATGTTTGTTTTGCATTTACCCTGTACACAGCTATGTGGATTGTCCTTTCCCAGAACACCGGAACACTACAGTCGCTTCAGCCACTACAGTGACCGCTCAAAACCGCAGAAAAGTTTGGTTTCCAGGTCAAAAAAATGAATTTTAGCCAATATTATAGAATTCTAGATGATAGTTAAAGTAGTTTGAATTTACATGTACACTAAAGCTCTGGGAATCTGATTTGTTGTAATTATATATATATATATATCAAGCATCTCACAAATAAAGCTTTGTCCTATAGTTGTTTTCAGTGCACATGTTTTGTTAAGATTTTAGGAGCGTTGGAATTCTGTTTCTGTTTTAAAGGAGAAACGTGTTCCCATTTTGTAGCCTGATCAAATTTTGTGCCTCCCTGCTCCGGTTTTATCATTTAAAATATTGTATGTGAACACATCTACAGACAAACCGATAAGCTGCTTTTTGGAATGAAGGAAGGGAAATGTGGTTCTCATTTACAAATTAGAAAAGGCCTCTCCAAGTACCAGAAGGTATTCAGGTCTAGACACCAAATGGCTTTCTTTAACTGATCTGAACGGGTCTGTGAGAAAATACAAAGCCTCTTTGAGAAATAGCAAGGTTTATATTTGTCACCAAGATGATTTGATCTGTCACTGATCGTCAGTCGCTGCATAGTGCATGACCGATTGAGAGATTGACCAATCCAAATGGTGCAAAGGCAGACTTCTCCCAGGCATTTCATGAGCTTCAGCTTAAATCTCAAGAGTACAAGATGCTACATTTGGAGGATGAGGAGTAGAACTGGAACACTTTTGCTGATATTATACTTAGATATTGTGTTAAAAACAGACAATAAACCCTTTTTCAATGATCTCAGACTAGATTTAAGTTTTGTTGTAATTGTCAAGTTGTCAGACGTTTTGAGTAAATTAAGTTTAACTTATCTCAGATCTCTAACTTTACAAAAAGAACAGTTCTCACAAACAAACTGATCTGGATTGTTTTTTTATTGTTCACTGAGAGTATTTGATCAAAGCTTTTGGAAATCTTAGTTGGGTTCCTGATTGGCTACAGATTAAATTGGTCTTGTCCAACTTAACAAAACTTTTCTGCTCTCTAATTACATATACAAAGAATTTTGGCAAGTGCAATAAGTAAAGTTGAGATGATCGATGCTAATCATAGTGAAATAATTTGATCGTTATTGTATGAGTTGTGAATGGTTTCGACGGAGGAGAGCAAGTGTTTGAGTTGTGGTTATTTAAGTAAATGTAAATGGTTATATAATAAGCGATTCGATTTGGATATAAAGGCTGCTTGGCATCATGGTGGTGCAGTGGGTAGTACGATCGTCTCACAACAAGAGGGTCACTGGATCGAGCTTCAGCTGGGTAGGTTGACATTTCTGTGTGGAGTTTACATGTTCTCCCCGTGTTTGCGTGGGTTTCCCAATTTAGCTTAGCCAAGGGTTATTTTAAAGATGTATTTTGCTATTGCTGAGAGCCAGTGTTGGCATTTGAAATCATAAATCTATGTCATTCTTATAGCCACCTCATAACTCAAAACTCATTACTTATAGCCACTATTTCTCAAAACAAAAGTGTAGCCAATCAGCAGATCACTCCTTTAATCCTTTGGACTATTGTATCCTAATCTAATAGGATTTGGATAAATAATAAGAATAATTACTCTGGCGGTTTTAATTTTGTTGAGCAAAATGATGCCTTTTGAGTCGGTTCACAGACAAGGCTTGTTGGGGGATAAGTGCAGGAATTTATATTAATTTCTCCATTTTCAGCATGTTGCTGAATGCATTCAAATATCCTGATTTTCTGTCTACTTTAGCTTTCTTTTACAGCTGTTACATTCTCCAAATTATGATAGCTGATTTCCCCATGCCTCTCTAGGTGTCAAACATGAAAACATTTCATTTCTTTTTGATTGCCTTGACTTGATCACTCCTTTCCAGGTCATGCTCTGGTGATGCTCGACAGCTCCTTGTTGAGGGACTTCAGAGATATCGTCTTGGTGTGGAGTGAGTCATGTAGCCCAGGAAATGGCTGCGCTGTGTTCTTTAGCTTTCATTCGTAATGTGGCAATACTGGAGGACTTTCGGTCAGGGTCCATGTTTAAGTCATACCCATTAATACCGGTGCTCATGCCTGGACTCCCAAACAAGCTTCCCATATGCGTCTGTCCCATGTGACCTCCAGGACTCGGCACTCCCAGGAAGTCAGACACACCACTAGCCGCATGTGGATGAGGTGGCATGCAGGACGTTACTGAGTCACATGGTACAACACAACCAGGCACTGGAGATGCTGCACTGCTGCTGCCTATCCAGGAGGGGTTCTGAATCTGCAACAAACACCAACACAGGAGTTTAAGGTACTACACATTTATGACCTGCAGAAACAATAACAAGACTTTAAGTTAAATTCAAAAGAGTGTTTTTCATGTCCGGCTTCTCTCATTTTGAAATATTGCACTGGCAAAGGTGCAGACTCCACAGTGGTTCTCAACATAGAGATTTATCAAGAGCTGTGAGGCATTCATCTGCTCCCATACTGAGTGGGAGCTGCCTGCCTAGTGTGGAGGAGGAATGCCTGTCTCTGTACGCTCCTTCAACACCCAGAATAACCTCCTCTGCTGAGCCGAGAGTGAATTGATAGGCCTGTATTCTGCTCTGAGCCTGGGGAGGTGGGGGTTTGAGGGAGGACTGTGCAGGGAGATGAAAGCCCTCTCAGGGAGATGCCCCAGATGTGAGCAAAGCCGCATTCCACAGCTGCAGGCGTGCTCCCCAAAGAGCCACCCCTGGCCTTCGACCCGGCCACATATTCATAATAAATCCAGGAGATTCTTTGGCTCTCCTGCGAAGGTGTGTCATCTTCTGTAACAGCGCTGCTCCATGAGTTTCGGGGTCATAAATAGTTATACACAGATTTTCTTTGCTCTTGCTTTATATTTGAAATTCTATAAGCTGTCCGAATCTGCTCTCTCCAGAGCTTTATTTGTTCTCCTGATTAACAAACGTGACTTTTCTCTTAGATACGCATCAGTCACTATTAGCATAAAGAGTCATTCTCAATAATAGATATCCACAAAGTAATTTGTGAAGCTTGATTGTTGTGTCTTTCTGCTCACAAGCCAGCAAACTCCATTTTAAAGAATCACTCAATAGAAATAACCGGATTAGCTGTTAGTCGCATCAAGGTACACCGACCAGAAAAATGCCTCATCTTCAAAATCAGTACAAAAGGCAGATAAAAAAAAATACTCCTCGAAGCTGTCTCCTGATTGGTGGCTGTGTAAGGGGATGGGTCAGCGAAGGCTTGATTGTTCCCAGTCAATCCCAAAATTAATCTCTGTGCAAGTCAATTTAGGAAAATTGGTAATAAATTCATGAATTGTCAAATAGAAATATTTAAGGTTACATATAGCATGCTAGGAGTTTAAATTTCAGAATTGAACACTGAAATCTACAGTTTTATTCAAAAAAGTTAAAACGGAAACTTTAGAAATATAGTATTTTCACCACAAACAATGGAATTAAAAGCTTGAATTTTAATTTTTCAATATTTCAAAGAGCCTTCTTTAATAGGTAAAACACCGAGAATTAATTCATGCATAAATTAATGCAAATGGTTTTATTCCAGACTTGATGAGTGATGAACAACACGTTGATAAATATCATCATGTTTTATTGCACATGATCATAGTGTTTTCAGCCTCACCAAAAACACACAGCAGCTATCATAAATAATCAATGCATGAAAATGTGTTATTTTATTAATGTAAGTACAGTAACCCATAAGATATATATATATTATAACGACAATTCAAAAGTAATAATTTGCATTGCAACATTACTCTGAGAAATGTTATTTGAGCATTTGCTCTGTATGACGTCTGAGTTACTTTTCAGTCAGACAAAACTGAAATAAAACACAAAATTATAAAATGACTAAATGTTATAATTTTATATGCAGTATCATCAAGTTAGTTGAGGCACCAAAAACAAACAAAGTCATAAGAGGTTAATGCTAAATTATTGATCATTCCTGATTCAGACATTCTCATCTATTGAATAATGATGGCCTATGTGAATCCATATTAATTACACATTTTCATTAATCGATTTATGATTATTTAAGTTTATCTTTGTTCACAGAAGATGTTTTTGTCTATGATGAAATAATCATGTATAATACATAAAACATCATGATGATGTTCAGCTTAGTTCATGTATTAATTAATGCGTTGTTCATGGATGAAGTCTTTATTAAAACACTTTGAATTCATGATCGTTCCTAATGAATTGTGAGCTACTGATGCGTTAACTAGCACTTAATTCAATCAATGAAACATTAATTAAAGGTAATTTGTGTACCTTTACCACAAAGTTTTATCCAGTTTTGTTTTACATTTTAAAGAAGGCACATAATAACAATTCAAGCTTTTAATTGCATCGTTTGCTGTGAATTTACTACATTTATAAAGTGGCTGTTTGAACTTTTTAATGAAACTGTAGATTTCAGTGTTCATTTCTGAATTTTAAACTCTTAAAAATACACTGTTTTAAAAAAAAAATTATTTAGATCCAGTAAAGTGTTACCACAAATTGTGTTCTGATGCAAATATATGTATCTTGAAAGAAAATTTAAAGCACTTGAAAGAGCTTTTAGCAAAGCGGTGTTAAATGGGACATAAATAGGTAAACCAATAACAGGGAACTAATTACAGGCGTAAGGATTGTCATGAATCGTGAAAGTGAAGATTCCATCTACCTGTGCGTAATTCTCTGGTCGCGTGAGCAGCGGGAGTTCATAGGCTGTGGAGAAATGAGTCCGGACCTGCTGCATCTGTCCAAAACGCTCTCTCTTCCTCCACTTGGCTCTGCGATTTTGGAACCACACCTGCAAGTAAGACATCCACCCTTAATCATGAGGATATTGCATTAGTGATAAGTGATTATATGACCTCATGTTAACTGGACGCTTGTGGTTTTACATCATCAAGTGGAAATGTTTTCTGAGTGGAGATAAGCTGATTGTTCATCCATCATCGGTATCTTTTTGTTTACATGCCATATGTGTTGAACACTATACAAAGTTTGTCTCAGCTGTCCAGTTGAATTTTGCTGTCTGGAGAGTCTGTCCCTTTAGTTTAAGTAAGAGCTCATGGAGTAAGCCCCTTGGCTGGATTAGTTTTCAGCATCTTTTCCTGGAAACGGTTTGGCAAGACCTGGTCTGTGTTTGATGTTTAGGGAGCTGACAGCTTGTGATGGCCTCCTCTGAGTTTCTTTTCCATCAGAGCCATCAGTAACAGCAGGGGGTGGGGAGGGGAAAGAGGGAACCCACCAGGGCCAGAGGCCTCCGAGAGCCATGTCAGCCTATACCTGCATCTTTCTGTGCATAGACTAAAAAAAAAAAAAAACACTCTTTCCGTTCTGTCAAATCAACCTGGCAGGTACCAAAACAAACTGTTAACCAATCAACAGGAGCAAAAATTGTTTGGGTTCTGTTAGTCTCGTAGCTTGTCTGTTTTTCTGGATTTTTAAAAGTTGGACCCCAAAAATTAATTTTTACCTTTAAATGACAGCATAGCTGAACATTTCACTCAATTATTAGTTCCTAGTTACTTCTGATCTGGAAAAATATAAACAAAATGAGGATTTACAGACTACTCAAACATCCACATCTCACTTTAAAAGTAACATTGGGCCTGCTGTCTACTGCAGCGGTCAGTGAGCAGAAACTTATTAAATAAAACTTTTACTGAAGTAGTTGGTTACAAGTTGCTTCTGATCTGAACAATACAAAGAAAAAACTCTGGTCGTCAAACTATTAAAAGAGCATCTAGTTATCTCTTCTTAAAAGAAACTTTGTTCTGGTTTTATGAATTATGTTTAGGTAAAAATGTATAGGTTAATGGGAAAATCGCAGAATTTCCTCTTACAATTAACTCTTTGTCTGTATCTGTCTGCTGATAACGATTATCTAGTACAAAATAAGGATTTCAAAACTGCAGTTTTATAAAAAGTTACAAACTTTGTATTTAATGTAATTTGATTCAACTTTTTTAACTGTATTTATTGAGGAAAGTCGCTAAGATGTACAGTAAATAAGATGTAAGCAAAGTGTAAAGTCAAAATGCAAATATTTCACAAAAATTGTACTGTATTTTAAGTTAGAAAATCCATTTTAAAAAGTACTTTAAAAAGTTGTAGTTACTGTCACTTTAGTGAGCGTCATTCAACGACAAATTGACGTTTGCATTCATTCACATAGGTGTGTTGTGACCTTTACTCTGTAAAAAATGAGTCAATTACAATCCTAAATACAATATATTAAATGTATTTAGCTTATTTCCTCTGCTGATAAGTCATAGTTGTTTGATTATAACATATATGTAAATAATGATAATTATACATGGATTTTATCTGGAAATCGGCTCCTTTTCTCTGTGGTCTTATCTAGCTCCAGAAGTATGCATTGTGTCCCTCGATGGACAGTTGTTATTTAGAGAGCTGGGAATTGGAGAACAAATGACACAAAAGTGATTTTGTGTCTGAGTGTGAAGAACTGCCAAAATTCCAATCTATTAATCTCTGCTCATCTATGTTTAGAGCACTCTCTGCGTCGTGTTTTTGAGTGGAACTTTTTCAAAAGAGACTTTCTTTTGTTTTGCAATCTCCATTAGTCATAGAGCTTGAACCCGGGCCTGGGGAAGGCTCTTCGGATGAACATTTTATAAATTTTTTGCCAGGAAGTTGTCAGCCAATCACTCAACGTAACCTGATAGGACCTCGGTTTTCCTTGCTCATTATGTGGTTGTGATTTGGGAACCTGAACTGCCAGGAGTTTAAGTTCATGCTATTTATTTCTTGAATCATCGTAACCCTCGGTCGCTGTTGCTTCTAGTTTCTAATGGTTCTTGATCTTGATACACTATATGAACTCGTACTTTAATAGACCTTTCCCCTGACTGTCTTCTCCTTTGTATGTCTAAACATTGAAGTGGGAAGTTTGAGACCAAAGTTCAAAATTAAGTTTGTTTTCATTTTGTGTTTAATTTCCTGTCTCTTAAGCCCCTGGCTCTCCATATCTTCCTCACCAACCCAGTAGAGTCATGTAGATGAGTGGTGGACAGATTGTCTCTCAGCCATCGTACTAATGAACCAATGCTATGTTGTGTTTTCACATTCACTTTAAGACTGATCGAGAAGAGAGAGATCATAGCAACTTGGACCTTTTAACCCTAGAATTCTTAGCTTTAGTGAAAGAGGATTTCTCTTAATATACAAAAACATGTTTTCTATATTTTTTTATCTTTAACGCTGCATAATTTTGTTACTCTTTTTTTTCAGGACATGAAACAGAAAACGTGTTTCTGTAATTCACATTTCATATTAGATATTTCATTCATATTTGTCTTCTGCATTTCTTTGGGCACAATTATAAAACAAACTATTATAGCTGCTGACAGGCTGGTCGAGTTCATCTTTGTTTTAGAGTTAGTTGTTGCTCGGTCAGTCAGTGAATTTTGAGAAATGTGATCCTTACAGTCTTAATCCTCTTAGGGAATATTCTCACTAACAGTTTCAATATCCGAAGAAACAGAGCTGTCATAATGAAGTTTAGTGAAATTAATTGAAGAGGATAATTTTATATATATATATATATATACAGTGGTGTGAAAAACTATTTGCCCCCTTCCTGACTTTTTATTCTTTTGCATGTTTGTCACACAAAATGTTTCTGATCATCGAACACATTTTAATATTAGTCAAAGATAACACAAGTAAACACAAAATGCAGTTTTTAAATGAATGTGTTTATTATTTAGGGAGAAAAAAAATCCAAACCCACATAGCCCTGTGTGAAAAAGTGATTGCCCCCCTTGTTAAAAAATAAATTAACTGTGGTTTAACACACCTGAGTTCAATTTCTGTAGCCACCCTCAGGCCTGATTACTGGCACACCTGTTTCAATCAAGAAATCACTTAAACGGAAGTTACCTGACACAGAGAAGTAGACCAAAAGCACCTCAAAAGCTAGACATCATGCCAAGATCCAAAGAAATTTGGAGCCAGCGAACCACAGTGAGAGCCATTATCCACAAATGGCAAAAACATGGAACAGTGGTGAACCTTCCCAGGAGTGGCCGGCCGCCCAAAATTACCCCAAGAGCGCAGAGACAACTCATCCGAGAGGTCACAAAAGATCCCAGGGCAACATCCAAAGAACTGCAGGCCTCACTTACCTCAATTAAGGTCAGTGTTCACGACTCCACCATAAGAAAGAGACTGGGCAAAAACGGCCTGCATGGCAGAGTTCCAAGACGCAAACCACTATTAAGCAAAAAGAACATTAAGGCTCGTCTTAATTTTGCTAAAAAACATCTCGATGACTGCCAAGACTTTTGGGAAAATATCTTGTGGACTGACGAGACAAAAGTTGAACTTTTTGGAAGGTGCGTGTCCCGTTACATCTGGTGTAAAAGTAACACAGCGTTTCACAAAAAGAACATCATACCAACAGTAAAATATGGTGGTGGTAGTGTGATGGTCTGGGGTTGTTTTGCTGCTTCAGGACCTGGAAGGCTTGCTGTGATAGATGGAAGCATGAATTCTACTGTCTACCAAAAAATGCTGAAGGAGAATGTCCGGCCATCTGTTCGTCAACTTAAGCTAAAGCGATCTTGGTTGCTGCAGCAGGACAATGACCCAAAACACACCAGCAAATTCACCTCTGAATGGCTGAAAAAAAACAAGATGAAGACTTTGGAGTGGCTTAGTCAAAGTCCTGACCTTAATCCCATTGAGATGCTGTGGCATGACCTTAAGAAGGCGGTTCATGCTAGAAAACCCTCAAATAAAGCTGAATTACAACAATTCTGCAAAGATGAATGGGCCAAAATTCCTCCAGAGCGCTGTAAAAGACTTGTTGCAAGTTATCGCAAACGTTTGATTGCAGTTATTGCTGCTAAGGGTGGCCCAACCAGTTATTAGGTGCAGGGGCAATTACTTTTTCACACAGGGCTATGTGGGTTTGGATTTTTTTTCTCCCTAAATAATAAAAACATTCATTTAAAAACTGCATTTTGTGTTTACTTGTGTTATCTTTCACTAATATTAAAATGTGTTCGATGATCAGAAACATTTTGTGTGACAAACATGCAAAAGAATAAAAAGTCAGGAAGGGGCAAATAGTTTTTCACACCACTGTATATATATATATATATATATATATATATATATATATATAATCAGCTTCTGTTATTTTCTTTGAACTTGCCCACTTTTCTGGGAGAGCACCCTATGCCCCAATTCCCACTGCTGGCCCTCCCCTCCCCTTCCCTCAGACAGCTTGCTCAAAATGCTTCTTTAAACTTGACACTTACCTTGCAAAACGGCTTATTTTATGCAAACAAACTAACCATATAAAGTTTGTTTTCTCTGTCCTTTTTATTAGCTTAGATTTATACCAAAAGCCCTCACTGTCTGTGAAACACCTTGTATTTTTATGAAAATTTAAGGAAGGGTCTACTGTGTAGTTTTTCAATTACAAAAGTTTAATCTTTGGTAACTTGCATGCTAGTGTCACAGTAATTGGTAAACATGCCAAAAGCTATAGAGTGGCTCTGAGGCTGGTTAGGGAGCTTTATTTATGTTCCAGCACCAGGGGAGAGGGAACAGAATCCCTGATCCGAACCCAGGGAAAACAGCAGCTTTGATGTCCAAAGCAGCTTTGAGGATCGATGACCTGCCTCTCCTGTCAATCAAACTCCTTGTCATTCAGAGTCACTCTTTCTACCTTTCTTAAAGAACTACAGCTATTTTAAATGTATTCATATACAATAGTTTAATTCTTTCTTTAATAATATGATTTATTGTTATTTTAAAGTTTTGTTTACTATTTACTGTAGTTATAGAAAAACTTTTTTTTTTCTTTTTTTAAATATGAGTTTATGTTGGTGCAAATTAAGGTGTTTCACATACAAAAAAAACAACAACAAATAAATCCACTGGAAATGTGGCATTTGTAAAGTCTTATAGATTGGTATAAGTTATGAGAAGCTGTCACCACATGAGTGAAGTTCAAGCCAGGTTCCCTCACCTACCCTTGAGAGCGAGGAGGGAGAGATTCTTGGCTGAGCGCGACGTTAATGAAAGACAAACAGTGTAAATCCAGGGCTTCTAAGTAAAGCGCACATTTGTGGTTGGGTAAAGAGATCCCCCAGTCTGTCTGTCTGGTGCAGGAATGCAGCAGTAGGTTTGGAGGAATTATATGCAAATGTAGAGGTGGGGGTGGGTCAAGTGAAGGTTCTGGTTATCCGGATCTATGCAGGGTTTAAAGCGGCTGGGCTCAGGGGTTCAGGTTGAGACTTGACATAAAAGCAGTAGCTGCACATGTTTAATCTGAAAGCTCTGTTTCATTCATGGTCTGCTGTTATGATGACCAACTTTTGGCTGTGTTTTTGGTTAATATACTCCATTAACAAATACGTTTGTTTCCTGCCATTTTCTGACTAGTAGGGATTTTTTTTAAAGTGCAGCCAGCTTTATTTTAAATTCAATGTCAGGGATATGTTCATTTCACGCTGTTGTGCTCTCACATTTGTTTAGAAGTTCGTAATATTGTATTAGATAAGAGAAGTTAGAAATTGGTTTAGCTCAGCATCTAAATCAGACATCCAGACCACCAGAGGACAGTTCGGACTGCTGAAAAGATCATTGGAGCTCTCCTACCCTCACTTCAAGAACTGTACACCTCCAGAATGAGAAAGAGGGCTCTCAAAATCTCTTGATGATGCCCACCAGGGCAACCACCTCTTCCAGCTCTTAACCTCCAGCCGATGCTTCAGAGCCCCAAACATAAGGACAGCCCGGCACAAACACACTTTCTTCCCTCTGGCCATTCAGCTCCTTAGCCTATAACCACCAACACTCATATATTTCCATTAAATATTGCACTAAGCAACAGGACTTTGATGTGAACTCTTTGCACATTTCCAGTCACTCCACATTCTGTTGCTCAGTAGCTGCACTTTACTTTTACTTTATGTTTTGATCTGCAAATTACCTCCAAAGCATTAGTGTTGTTATCTGTAGCAGTAATGAATTATTTGCCCTTCGTTGTTGATTTTGTAAATTTCATTTTCAGTGATACAATTCCACTAACATCTCAATGAAGAATGCATGTGTTGACTGATCCGGAAGTGTAACCTTACCAAAAGATGTGGATTTTCTATGTGCATACACGAAAAACCCAGCAGGTGGTGTGGTGGAAGCAAGGCAGTAGGAGGAACATGTAGTACACGACTCATTGAGGTGACACAAAAGCATTGTTTGAGGTAAATATTGCCTTTTTGAAGGTTATTAAGGGTGCAGTGATAGCCCAGACAACATTATATTATAATTGGTGTAAATCACAAGTGGTGCGATAATATTTTTATAGATTATCAAATGTTTGACATCAGTCCCCGGAATGGATGTCAGGAAATTGATTAGTGCACAAAAAGATTACATTTTTTAATTGGCTGACTATTTTTAAATGACAAATTGCACTTTGTATAGTTTAAAAACAAATGCAAAATAGATGTAAATCAGAAATGAACAATACTGAGACTTGGGGAACCTTGTACTTCTCTCCCAGTCTTCATGTTTGTGTCATTATAGAGTTTTTAGGAGGTTCCTACCTGCACTCGAGCTTCTGTCAGGTCAGTCCTCAGTGCCAGCTGTTCTCGTGCGTAAACATCAGGATAGTGTGTTTTCTGAAAGACTTTCTCTAGCTCCTCTAGTTGATAGCTGGTGAAGGTGGTACGGTTGCGTCTTTTCTTGCCTTTGTTGCTCTCTCCATCAGGTTTGTCCAGAGGAGAAGAGAGCTCGGAGTTGGGCTGCTGGGGGCTCTTGACTCCTGCCTCCTTTACGCTGAGGTAGCTGCCATCCATGCCTGCAGGATCGCTGTTTTGAGTCAGGTCAGAATCTGTCAAACCTGTGCTGTCTTTACCTGTTAATGGTAAATAAGATCATATTAGTAAATTAATACTTATAAAACTACAAGAATTAACATATTAGTTTATGAAGAACTATTAGTTTGAATTCAATCATTCTTTATATGCAGTACTCTTATGAATCAAATACATTTGATGAATAAATCAATTTTGTAATAATTTTTTCTCTTTGGAATACTTTGCTGTATCTAAAGTTGGTTGCAATAAAAAAATAATAGGTGGCTCTTCGTAGTACATTAATGTCCCTTGAAAAATCTGAGATTAAAAGGTACAGAAGTAAAACACTTGTTTTGAGATTTGAAAACTTATTTGCTTCTCATTTGCTTAAAGTTAAGCCTTTTTCAACTTTATTCACTTGTTTCTTGTTGCCAAGGTCATGGCATATCAAAGGTAACTTTTGATCTTTAAGGTTTTTTTTCATCAACTTTATTTGTAATTGTTGTAACAGTTTAAAGATACAAACCATCATACATCTTCTGACCAATTGTCGCAAAAATTAACTTCTGATTACTAAAAAACCTCTGTAAGTTTATTAGTTTTAAGAAGAGTTTCAAAATAAGTTATAGAGATCCTTCATACTCTTCAGTCTCAGCTAGGTCTTGGTCTCGATGCTCTTCAGTCTGGATGCTCTTCGGTCTCAGCTAGGTCTTGATCTCGATGCTCTTTGGTCTCAGCTAGGTCTTGGTCTCGATGCTCTTTGGTCTCAGCTAGGTCTTGGTCTCGATGCTCTTCAGTCTGGATGCTCTTCGGTCTCAGCTAGGTCTTGATCTCGATGCTCTTTGGTCTCAGCTAGGTCTTGATCTCGATGCTCTTTGGTCTCAGCTAGGTCTTGGTCTCGATGCTCTTTGGTCTCGACTAGGTCTTGGTCTCAATGCTCTTTGGTCTCAGCTAGGTCTTGATCTCGATGCTCTTTGGTCTCAGCTAGGTCTTGGTCTCGATGCTCTTTGGTCTCGACTAGGTCTTGGTCTCAATGCTCTTTGGTCTCTGCTAGGTCTTGGTCTCGATGCTCTCTGGTCTAGGCTAGGATTTGGTCAAGGCGGAATTGACTACAAGACCTCTGTATAGTATACTACATAAGTAGACTGCTTTGTGTACAGAAGGAATTTGTTTCAAAGTTTGTTTGCACCCCTGCAAGAGCGTTGTCCAATTTTTTTTTGAGCCTATTGTCCCTCACCATTCAAAAATAAAAGTGATCTCATTTGTTATTCTGTTTTTGTGTTGATGTGAATGTGGTTTAAATGTGTTGTTACGGCCAGATAACTAGTAGCTTTGTTAAAATATTTACAATTTTAAACAAGTGTTAAAAGCTTTTATATTTTTAAAGACATTTATATACAATTATTACACAAACTTGATCTAAAAGTACTGAGCTTCTCTTTAGCTTGGTGTCAGGCACAGCAGCAGAAAAGGTTGCCAGTCTTGCTTCATAAATCTGATCTCAAGTGAAACAGACACCATGGCTATAATAGCAGGCTAATTGAAAATGACAGGTTTCCTGCCTGGACAGTGTTTGAAAACTGCAATTTTGCTTTGATTGGCTCTTCAGTATCAACCTCTCTGTGACATGGGTGAAAATCTTGCTCACAATGAGGATACACTTTTCCAACACAAAAAATCTAGAGCAGTAATTTTCCATCTAGCTACTGGAAACACGCAGTGAAGCTCTGTCAGCACCCTGGCTGTAAATTCAGTCAGATCAAGGACTGCAAGGATTCCATTCCATTAAGTCACTTACTCTCTGCGTGCTCATTACCTTTCTCTATGTTGTGGAAAAAATAACTAGGATTGAGAACTGCCAAACATTTGTACTTTTCATCTTATTCCATGTAAAGGAGGAACAGGGCATAATACTAGATTAATGTTGGTTCGCTTTTGGCAGGATCTTCTTTTGACCCTGAGCTTTATGTCTTACTTTAGCTTAGCACGAAGTAATGGAAAGCTATTTTGGGACATGCAGTGTTGAGTTAGGGTCACTTTCTAATGAGAGACTTAATTAAAGCCTTCTCAGGTTTGAGCTGAGAGCCGTATAAATGCTAGTGTCACATATGCTTTTCTCAGGACTGCAGGCGTGCTCACAGAACCATGTTGGGTAATGAACAGGGACAGCAATATTCCTCCCTCAGAAGAATCATTTCTCTTGCACATGCCTTTCTGGTTCACGAATAACACAGACCAGGGCAACAGATACCTAAACACATTTGTTTCATAATGTTATCATGATTTCCAATTTAACTATTTAATTGTTGCTTTGACCTTCATGTTAATTATCACATCAAAATTGCGGAAGTGTTAAAGAAATATTTATAGAAGGCTTGGACAAAAAAAGAAAAACTGTTGCGATATGTATGAGCCTCCTATTGGACAATTACTGCTTTCTACTGGAAATACGTTGTTTAAGAAATGCAAATGAACTCATTGAACCAGTTGGGGTTAAATAACCAAGATATGGCATGGTAAAGATGTTAGTCTGTTTGAGAAGGGTCCAATCATTCCCACACAAGAAACAGGGAAACATCTAGGGAGATTATAGAAACCACAGGGTTCAGACCTAAACTAGAGATTCTCTGAGATGTGCTGGCAAAGGTTTTCTGCAGCAGTCAGGCTCTACCATAAACAATGCAAGATCTTGGTGCAAAACTAATAGAACAGCGGATAGAAATAACTCTTGTGACCGTACAGAAGCTTATCCAAACAATGACAGAACGAATATGTGCTGTAATTAAAACTAAAGGTGGTCAAACTAAATATTAGTTTGTGATTTTTTTTTTTTGGCAAAACGGTGTTTTTACTTTATGAACCAAAAACATACAAGTAGTATTGTTTGTTAAAAGAACATAACAACTGGTTTTGTTAAAGGTGCCCCATCATGTAACCTTGGACTTTCAGATATTTCTAGCATGTTTCAGTATTGTTCCCTCACCAAAAACATGACTCAGGTCATATTCAGATTGGTTCATGCATGTTTGGGTAATCACATTTTTTCTAGAACCTCAAAATGGTTGTAGGTACACCCACTAGCCATTACACCCTCAATAACCAATCAGATGAACCTCGTCAGCTCATCTCAATGAGGAACGTACGTGCTGACCAAACCGGAAGTGTAACTGTAGTAGAGCTCTGTCGGATAAACAACGAAAAGGAAGTGTGTTTTTGGATATCCTGGGGCCAAAAGTATTTTGAGGAAATGGTTTGATTTTCTGTGTGCCAACAAGCAAAACCCAACAGGTGATGTGAAGGAAACATGGCAGTGAGCGGCACAGGAGGTACACGACTCGATTTGTGGACCACAATAATTTGAGGTGATTGAAAGCCATGGGTGCATTGATAGTCCAGAGGGGTGAAATATTTACTATAAATGTTTTAAAGGGTCATTGCATCTTAAACACTTATTTGTAATGTTCAATGATGTAAAATAACAGGCTGACTTCAACATTGTTTGCACTGAAGTGAAGCTAAAGTAGTTAAAGCAATTATGGAGGAGGATTTTGATTCAAACTGGATGCAATTTTGTCCAGTATACCAGAAAAAAATCTCACGTATACAACTTTACCAACTTGATGTTCAAAAGTTCCCAGAGTTTCACATAATAAAATGATAAAGGAAGTGTTTCTGCTCGCTTTTAAAATAATAAAATTCATCAAATTATGAACTCATATGTTTTTAAGTGGTCTTTTTTTAGTTAACTTTTGGTTATTTTGTTGTGTTTTCAGTGAATGCAGTGTTGGAGATTAGCCTCATTTATGATTGGATGCTTCTTTTGGTTGTCCCCTATTTGTCTCCCTCAGGAACCTTGATGGACAGACTTGGAGCCAGGCTTGGAGGTTTAATGGCTCCCATATTTCCCTTTTCTGACACATCTAGTTAAGCAAATGGAAGCAGCATTTTTACTCAAACGTAAATATTTTCTGCTTGTCCCTTCCGATGCCTTACGCCTCCCACCCCCCACGGAACGGTTGACGGTCTGTTTGAAATAAAGACCTTGCAATCAAAGAGTTTTGTTTCTACCCGGTGTCACTGATGGCTTTCGGCAGAGCTAGATTATTGTGACAGTACTCGATACTGTTCTCTCTGCATCTCAAGGTGAACGGAGACCCCTTACTTCACCATATGGACACGTAACATGAACTGCCTTTTATCTGAAAAATGTTACAAGGGACAAATTCTGTGAGAATTAAAAGAGAGAAAAAAAGACAAAACTTTGAGACAGAAGAGAATGTCTGAAAAACACCAATGTTGGTTGCCATTAAAGATGTTGAAATGTATCCTTAGGAAACAACCAATCAACATTTTTTTTTATCTGATTTAAAATCCAACTAGTCTTTTTTGAATCTCCATCTTCTAACCTAGTACTGAATTTATTTTCATGTCTTCGATGCTGTGTCACTACTGTTTTTTATATTCAATGTGTAAAAATGTTTGTTTAAATTCAAAGCAGACGTGTTAAGGCTTTGTTTATCTTCAAAACACATTTTGGGATATTTTGGGTTAATCCACGTCAGTGAACGTTCTAATGACACTTGCATCTGGAAATATGTTACACAAGAGTAAAACCCGAGATGTTAGTGCACTCAGCGAGTCTTCTTGTTGGAGTATGAGAATTCTGTGGATTTAAGTGTCTGTTTCGGGTTTTTTTACCATCAAAAAGTGTTTCTGTTGCTTCCAATTCCTGATGCAGACATTTTGTGGCATTTTAAATTTAAATTTAAGACTAAATTTTTGGAGAAGAGGATCCCTTTAACTTTTTTTTTTCTGAAAAAATTTTACATTTGTTCTTAAACTGGTTTTCAATTTAAACCATACAGTATTACTCAATACTCAGTATTACTATAAGTCAACATTTTGGAAATTGGGTATTTTTAATTGTCAATTCGTTTTTCAAACACGCAATATTTATTCAAGGATGAGGTTTTTTTTGTATCACATGAAGGAGAATGACCATTTTGATAATTTCCGTAAATCAATCGAAAACATGCATCTATTACTTAAAATGCACAGTGTATCAATGGATTTGCAACATGAGTGTAACTGTGCTTAGGTCATCAGCCAATGATGAGCGATATAGGTTTAGATGATGATGAAGAATCGGATGTAGAAACACGTGAACTTACACTGTAATCATTTCAATATTTCAAATCAAAAGATCCTTGGTTTAACAAGTCACTGAATGCTTTGGAGACAACGCAAGTTTACCAAATTCACCAACTGAAGTATTGTTACTTGTTGCACCTTCAAGACAATACTGATAAAACATTACATTGATGCATCAAAGACCTTTGTTTCCTTCGAGTTTTCTAAGCCAGGAAAAGAAGTTCAGCACTAGGTAAGGAGACTGAGGTTCAAGAAAAGACTAATTGGCTTTTGAACCCGATTAGATTCACACCTGTATATGTAGCAAGAAAGGGGCTTGTAAAGCTAGTTTTACAGCACCTACGGTTTACCCTTGGCTGCTGAGTAGAGCATTTTCAAGTCTCTGATTGATATAGCGTATAGATCAGGAGGAAAGGGCACCAGAAATTTTTCATAAAATATGCATGAATGACTCGCACAGCGGTTCCAGACTAGCCCGCACTAAAAAGGTGCCTTGCCTATGACAAGAGACGCCAGTGGCTCCTGGCTTTGTAGGCTGTCTGTGCCCGACCCCTTGAGTTAGCGAGGGTCAGAGCTTTACAAGGGGCAGTTATTTAGGACCAGCTGAAAACGGGGGAACACATCAAAGTGTAATTTAACTAGCTGTAAAGCGGCAGGGCGTCCTCTATGCTTTTTTACTGAGTCTGATTGTTAGGGTCAGCAACGGGCGAATAAAAGAAACACCATAAATTAGGCTACCTGGGATCTCTGTGAAGGGTTAACGATGAAATATGCCAAAGCCCTTGGAAATGTTTAAAAATTAAAACTCATAAATAAGATGTAATCAGACCTTGTGTTTATTTGGACCGAAGGAAAAGAGGAGAGGAAATTGGGGACGAGTGCTTGCTCACTAAAGCTGTTTTAGGTATGTTTAAAATATGGATTGAATTGTAATAGCCATATGGTCTGAAGGTAGACTGGCAGTCTGAACTTCCCCTCGTGTTCTAATTATTTTAGGTTGTAACAGACGGACGCGACAAGCACAGATTGATAGCTTGTGATATGAAAAGTGGCTCTGGCTGCTGGCATGTGGAAACGGGGAGAGAATTTTTTTATTGGTGATTGTGAGCGTGACACCACAAGATATTAGTGGAGAAGGAGCCTCATTAGTAAACGTCTGCACACACAAAACCAGAGCAATCACATAGTCAGAGGCAGATGTGACAACCAAACACGGCCTAAGTAAGCCGCAGAGACTGTCAACTTTGATTGGCTCTAGGTCACTTGTGTTTTGTTTTTTACCTGGGCATTTTTTTCAGAGGGGAGAATTGATTGTATCTCGGTTTGTTCTGAAAGAAAAGCGCACTGTCTTGAGAATCTGATGGTTATCCACAGAGAAGTCCAAACACACGGCTAGCTCTTAAGGACGATTTATCCCTGCACGCCGCAGCAAAGAGCGCATGCTGGGCAAGAAAACACAGCATTTCCTTTAAGCTCCTTGTCACCATAAATCTCTGCTTGCCCAGCTTTCATGAATTTTAAGGGGCAAAAAGATGGCTTGGACGTAGAAACAAGTTTCTAATGCAACCTTGGATTCCAAAGACACCAGTGATGCATCAAAAAGAAAAGCAAAGTTTGTGAGTTCAAAAAAGATTGTTGCTGCCATCGGCATGATGGGAACAAACTTGTTGTATTGTTGTCTTAGAGAACATTTGACTTGTCGGGGGTCAGATTTTTTGGTAGTTTTTTTAGATTTTAGATCTAGATTTTTGGGGGGACATTTATGATAGTGTTGTGTTGTGAAATAATTTCACATTTTAGGAAGTGAATAAAGTCTTGAATGTCATGTACGTAACATTGGAGACAACAATACAGCGATGTTGTTAACAAGCTCCATGGAATGCTATAAAAACTCAAATTAAAGACAGGTTTGTAACGTAATTAAACAAAGACAAGACCACAAAAGCTAAAAGCAGAGTAGAATTGAGTACAAATTGACAATTGACATGGTTACACATTTTATATGGGGACAAAAATTTCAATCAAATCTCCACAATATTATTTATCTCAATGTTTTTTGTAAAAAAAAAAACGTCTGTACATTTCTAAATTCAAAACCCCAAGGTTTGATTAGTTTTTGATGGTTTCAGTAATATGATCACAACACTTTACGTTTCTTTTAAAAGCAATAGTAAATGGGAATATTGCTTGTTCAGCTGTACATTTGAGGAAAATGAGGCAATTGAGGCTTTTTGCTCCATTAAGACTGTGTTTATGGTTCTTTATTTAAATAATTCTTTATTTAAACTGATAAAAGCTCTGGTGGTGACCACTAGGGAGATTGTGGGAGACTATCATTATTTAACATGATGCCAATTTTACAGTTTTACAGACTCTGCTAGAACTTCATTTTTTAATTGAATTAGCTTTACTGGTCAAATGAATGCCGCTGCACTAACACTGAATGTATTTTTCAGTGCAGTGACTCATTTGTTTTGACAAAAATCTGCAGGACATTTGGTTCAGAACCAGTGAAGTGGATGAATTGTGGAGCTACGGTTGAGATTAAATTGAATTTGTAGCATCTTCCTCTCATAATATTGAATATGTAGCATCTTCCTCTCATAATATCAGAATGAAACGCTAAAAGCCATACTTTAAAGCAATACTTTTATTAATACAATACTTTTGTCTGTTTTATATTATCAGAGTGCTTGTTTAAATAAACTTTGTACAGTTCCGTATATGGCTGAACAAACGTCAAGTTCTTTTATTCACGATACCAAATTAGCTAACAAGTAAACAGCAAGTAAATTACAAGTAATAAGCTTTAAATAAACAGCAAGCACACAAATCTGAATTGAGCCCTGATTTATAGTTTGACTGCACTGTTACTTTTTAATTTAATAAAAACAAGTTGTAATGCAGGTTTAATCTTTTTGTGATTAGTTTACTGGCTGAATCGTGTTAAGAAGAAATTGATCAGAACCAATAGTCAAGGCTAAAAGTTATGTGTTAATCAGCTATTGGGATTTTTTCCAGCTCAGAGTTGTTTTTTTTGTGCTTTCATGTTCTTGTCCTCTCTCTCTGTCATCAGTCATAATGTATATTAAAAAATCTCATTTGCAATTAAATGATGTATTGTAATGCTGTATTTATCCTAAACAAATTAAATAAGTTTTAGTGTGATTGGGGAAAATAATTCAACAGTTAACAAGCACAAGTAAATAAAATTTCAAATGAAAAACTCGAGGATGTATTTCATCTAATTAAATGCAGATTTCAACATCTTCAATAAAACGGTTGATTTATGGTTGACATTGATCAAAATTAATAACTATAAATGTATTTAAAAACATCACAAAAGACTGTGATTACTTGAACAAGATTGTACCATAATAACAATAACTCTTAATAAAGATTTAGTGATACATTTATATATTATATTTTGAGTGTGTATTTGTGTTAGTACCAACCTGACAGTTAAGTGTTTATGTTTACTATTTTTAGCACCGAAAAAAAATATTTATTTGTTGTAACAATCTCTCTTGATTTAACCTAATGTTATATTTTTATGTTGAGTCGGGCCACTTGTTCTTTGACACAGTTCGGTTTGTTATTAAGCTCAACTGAAGAGTTAACGTACATTTCATTTTGAATAACACACTGCACGATATAACACGAATGCGTGCACAACTTTGTTCTAATTCATTTGTGATTTTATACGTCTAAAAATCAATACGTCATGCTTTAATGTATTCGAGTCAACCAGAAACAGACTCGCTTCATCTCTCTCTTCTTTTTCTCTCAACATGAAGTCAAATCCTCATGAAAGTATTTAGAGAGCGTCCATTAAACCCTCCCTTTCACTTCAATGTTTTGTTGATGCTCTTTGGGTTCCTCGCCAGAAGGGCTTTGATTAGTTTGGGAAATTCGATTTTTATTTGACAGCATCTGCTCCACAGACCTGGGTTTGTTCCCGAGTTCGGTTTCTTCCTGCGTCACCTGATGCTTTTCCTCGCGCTCCCGGACAGAAGAGGGACCTTTCTTGGGTCCATCCAACAACCCTTAAACCCACTTTTACATTTACATTACAGTTACGCATTTATGCATTTGGCAGACGCTTTTGTCCAAAGCGACTTACATTAGGGAGAGACAATATGCAATCTGTTACACCGTCAAAGTCTATCTCAGCTTCTCATAATAGAAATTATATTTTTTACAATTTCTTTTTAAATTCTACTTTCTCAATTGTACTTTTAACAGGTTTCAACATTATATCAATTATATATATCCCTCATTGTTACTAACAATGCAGATGTTATTTTGTTGCCTCAGCTTTGACTGTTTAAGGGTTTGTTTTTAGGCTCATCTTTACAGTCTTGGCTTTTGTAAATCTCTCTTGACGCTTCATTCGACAAATTAACTCTTGCTATTGTTTTATTTTAATTCAGACTCTAGGACCATCAACTTGTTTTCTTATTTTTTATCTTTAAAAGCCTGTTTAATGTGTTTTTCTGTGTAGAGTAATAATGTAGTCAGCCATAATTAAGCTTCCGCTTCCTTATTTAAATCTTTCAAAAAGTAAATGACATATATATATATTTACACTACTCACTAATGATATAAAGATGGTTTGATTGAAGCCAGTGCACGCTATTCTTTTTCTATGAGAGCAAATGTAATATTAATATAAAGATTTGGCGTCTCAGTCTCGAGATGCTCAGCTCGTTTAATCTCCAGAACATTAATGTCAGTGTTAAATATGCGTCGAGTTAAAAAAGCATTATCTAGAGTAAATATTTTAGGAAAACCTTCAGACACCTTGAAAGATTTTTCAAACTCGTTCGACTGATCCATTCTTTAACAAGTTACTAAATATGCTTTTGCTATTGTTGTTTTTAACATGTGTAAACTGAACAACCTGAATAGTTTCATTTGAACACGTGGTTACTTTATTTTGATTTTTTTCAGGATAATCTAAACGTCTTCTTTGGGTAAACTGTGTCAGTAAAACCTGATATGGCATTTAATTTTGTTCTTCTGGTATTTGTGTATTATACAATTGTCCACATAATTTTACATAACTGCACCGATTTTTTTTGTGTGTAAACGTTTTTCAAACATTTTTTACGTTTTTAGACTCTCTCGTGGCTGCAAACTCTGACAGTTTATTGGTAAAGCACAAAATAAATGACTGACCAAAATGTTTCAGATCTTCCACATCGAGGCAGACGTACAATCATTCAGAAAACAGTAAAAACACAATTTTTACAGGTTAAATATTTTTTTGAAGATATTTCATTTAAGAAAATACTCAGTAAAAAATGTCTGCAAAAATCGAGATGATGGCAGTGCAAAACAATGAATTATTATTCTTTTTTTTTAAGTCTTTGGGGTATGTCTCACAACAAAGTCGAAAGTGCCAAGTGCCTCATGAAGGCTGAAGCTAAACTGTTCAGTGCTGGAAAAAGATGTATTTTATGGTCCAGGTGAAAGGTTGAGTGATGTTTAAAGTTACTTTCTTACAATTATCCCCCTAATAACGTGTGAATAAAAAGTTCCCTTTGCTGTCGTTTTAAGTAATCTCTTCACTTATTAACGTCTGCTTGCAACAAAAAATCCTCAAAATATTAATCTCATAACGCGTAGTCGACGACTTGTAAAAGCGAGCAAAATGAATCGCGTTCCCTTCCGACGCGTGTTAACTCGATTGTCTGATTCATAAGCAGTATTAAGGATTGTGATTCAGATTATCGCATTAAATATAATTTAATCCGGTTCTCAAAGGTAAAATGTAATAAGCGAGAGGCGATGCCTCATCCTAATTCTATTACTGTGAAAGTCGAGCCATAATTGTTGCTATATAATTAGTCAAATCCGCCGCATTTCTTTTCAACACTGAAGTTGTTGGTAAGCTCATCAGCGCCTGTCGTTTTTATCTCGATTAAAGGCCGTCGCATCCGAACTCACTTTGGTTTGCGTTTAAACGAGCTTGGATTGGCTCAAAGGTGTCGGCTCACCATAGCAGGGGACGAGTCCTCCGTTGTGTCCGCTGCTGTCCTGCAGCTTGCTGCTGTCTGGAGGAGACTTGCAGGGGGACCTCTGCATGAAGAGGTGGTATTTGTTAAAGGTGCCTTCCCCAACACTGGCATCCAATGACTGGCATTCCTGCTGGAACGAGCTCCCGGATTTCTCCCCGAACACCTGACCTTTGCTGCTGAGGAAAGCGGGGCTGTATTTGGTGTCGCTCGCCTGGAATGTCCTGAAAGGGTTCGCCTGCTGCTGCTGCTGATCCCTGCCCTGCGCCGCGGATGCAGGGCTGTAGTACGGATCCATGGATGTCATGTCGCAGTATGAAACGCACGTCTCGGCGTTCATGCCTAAAAAAAGTTTCGCCAGGGAAAAAGTCCGATTTTTTTTCTGCTCCTCTTTGAAGAGCAAGGATACTTTCTCTCTCTCTCCCTCTCTCTCTCTCTCGCACGCACGCACGCTTGGGCTTGCAGCTGGTTTTGGTTATAAAATGATTCAGATGTTTTCCAGAAACGGATAGCTCACCAAAAGTGAAAAGCCCCCTGAAGGTTAGAGGAGTAAAGGGAAAAACGCCTTGTGAAGATGCAGCCCAGATCTCGTCGGTATATAGAGCAGCAGCAGCAGCAGCAGCAGCAGCAGCGCGTCGAGAGCTCTTCTCGGTTATTATGTAGATGAAATGAAGGGGTGAGGTCAGAGCTTTGCTTAGAAGAAAAACGGTTTTGTTGGAAATATGTGGGGGCGACTTGACACATGACATTAATGTCATTAGGATGTGAAACGTAGGGCGATTGAACGCGAAGGGCAACACGGAGCAGCGATTTAATGCTTGATTCGTCTTGCCTTCAAAGAGGCTCGTGCTCTGAGGGTTCAGGAGGGTGTTGCGTTACTGTATTTTTTTCTCTTATCTTTTGCGTTCGCTTGTTTTTTTTAGTTTAGTTTTATTTGTGTTTTAGTATTTTAGCGTTTTGTTGTTGTTTATCCTCGCGTTTGGGTTTGCTGCTGTTGGTTTGATTTCTGATCAGTTTATCTCACATGAAAGTTTTGAATTAACTCGTCATTTTGTTTTCCGATTTTTTATTTTTAATGTATTCGTTGCGATTTTTTTTATCGATGTTTTAATTTGTTTTTAGCAGTCCGAGGCGAAACGATCTGAATTGCTTTTTTTTCTCTCAGATTCATAATTCACAATGAACGCGCGGTAAAATAAGATTTTTTTGCTTGACAGGAGAGAAATAAGGATTTTTTTTGCAGGAAATGTATCAGGTGTGCAGATTAATTATGAATTCATTTCATTATAAATATATTTTTCTCAGAAGCCTGTCGGTGACGAGACTATTGGCTAAAAAAGTGTGACATGGGGATTAACCGAATTAGACAGTTTTACAGTAGTTTGTTGTTCTTTATTTTTTATACCTTTTAGGAACAAAATACACTCTTTTCTTCAAATTTTTAAAAAACATATATAAATAAATCGTTATTGAGTGCAAGAATTAAAGCAATATGAAGACATAAAAGAAGAACCAAAATGAGATTAACAGGTTTATTACTTTGGGAGTTTGTTTTTTTTTTGCTTTAACTCGTCTAAGAAATAAACAATAGGCCCCTTTTTAAACTTTTTGAGAAAAAAATATTTGTGCATTCTGTAATCGTATGTTTTTATTGCGTAGTGCTAGAGTAAATGTAACATTTTATTTGATGTATCCTGGTTGTGTGATGGAGGGAAAAATGAAGCAGAAAAGTTGAGGGAAATCAACAATCTGTTCTTATTTTACACACATTCTCATTTTTACAGTTCCTATTTTTAAACTTGCGATCAAATGACTCAAATGAGGTATTTAAGTTAAAGGTAACTTAACTTAAATAAAAACAAACACTTTTCCTGTTTGTTTCTGCACTTAATTGATATATAGGCCTATATATATATTTTATTTTGCACGTATTTTGTTAATTGGTAACGATTTGGCTTATCAATGGATTTGACATGTAAATTCAAACGAATTCAGTTGACTTAAAAAATAACGATTTCCTAATTTAATCAAAGCAAACGTGAAGGAAAATCTAAGTTCGTTTAATAAATATACAGGTAAATTGAATAAATTATATTTCAATAAGTTTACTGATCAATATTAATTCATATACTCATGTTCAAGGACATGTAATACAAATGTTGAGTAATTTTATTTGTTGTATTATACTCTCCCAATACTTAATTTGACGTTACTCAAATGATTGAGTTTACTTAAGTCTTTTACTTACCTTAAGTTATTAAGTTAACAAAGTCGCATTTATCAAACAATTTAATTTTACAGTTTTATGGTGCACTCTCAGAAAATAAACTATGACCTTTTAAGGTGCAATGGGCGTCACTGGGGTGGTCCCCTGAAGGGTTAAATTTTGTTCCTATTTAGACTTTTGTACCATTAAAGGGGCAATTTTGTACCCCAAAGAACAAAGCTGTTCCTGCTCAGTACCCTTTGTTCTGATAGTGTACCTAAAATAGTCCACAACAGATCCTAAGGTACAATTTTTTACCTTAAGTGTTATAAAATTCCTCGTTTAAGTGTACAAAAGTCTAAATGAACAAAATCTTTCAGGGTATACCACCCCAGTGACGGCCAATGCACCTTAAAAGGTACAGTTTCCTACACTGTAAAAAGTGATTTTTCGACCTTGTAAATAATGGACACTATTTTTAAGTATGTTTTACCAATAAATACTATTTTGCGTTTTTACTTAAAAATTTAAATTCAGTACATTACTGACAGTGTCATTTATTGTTATTGAAATCTATTTGTAAATTGAGATCTAATATTCTAAGTAACATTTACTTACTTTTTGCCATCAACTCAAATCACAGCAAAAATTGAACAATTCAAGTAAAATTTACTCAATTCAGCTATATATTTCATGCGCATGAATTTTTGTGTCCGAGACGTGGCGCACAAAGAGTGACGTCATAGATGAATGATTTGAGCACCTTTAAAGCCAAATAACTCTGTTGTTAAGTTGTTTCCCGATGTATAATTAAGTGTTTTGTGCATAACTTCTGTGAGGTAAGAAGCTTGGATAATTAGGGGGACACTTTTTGGGACACCATTTATGAGAGTTATGTTGTGTTTGGTGTGACTGTCGCATTGCTTTCAGTCGCGTGTCTGTGTCTGTTCAGTGATTACAAGATCTATATATTGTTAAACCACGTCTTCCCTCAAAATCAACGTTCTATAAAGTGATTCTGATAAGAAGCACGATTACACCACAAGCTACAGCTCCAAGTAAAGCCAAGCTCTTGCATTATCATGATATAATTATAATAAAAGAATAAAAAAATAACGCTAATGTAAGTTAACTTGGATTGTTGTGTAAAAGTATTTACTGTAAAGCATTACTTAGGTAAAATATATTTTCAAAGCCTCAATACAGTTTACTGGAAGATTCCAATTGAGATTGTGTGAAGACACAGGCCAGTGTGGTTAGTTTTTACTTAGGAATTCTATTGAAATTTCTCACCTTTTTTAAGTGAAAAAACTTTCCTAACTTTTTTTGAGTATGCTCCACATTTTTTTACAGTGTACCTTTTTTTTCTGAGAGTGTGTATTAAACATAACAATTGCTGTAATTTCTGTCGCCATAAAGGCATGTTAGTGGATATCATCGATGACGTGTTTCCGTTCTCGGAACTCCTCAAGCTCGGATGTTTGGGCCGAATTCGGTCTTTCAGAGGATTCGGTTCGCTTGAAAGCTGGAGCTTAATCCTGAGTTCAGTTCGTTTGAGTTTGGTGGTGGCGGCGGGGGGGGGGATCATGCAGACACACTCCTGGATCTTTTCAAACACCTCCGACTTATTACCCACGATTTATTTATTGCTGTCAAATATCCCAGCATGCACGACGCGTGGCGAGGATTATTTCCTAAAAGCGGACAGGGTTTGGAACTAAGATGCAGCCCAGCATGCTTCAGGTTTTGCAAATAAAATGCTTCGCGCACTTTTTATGAGGTAGATAATATATACATTTCAGTTACTGCACATATTCGTCGGTTTTATTGTAGGTTTTGAGTGCTTTTATTTGAGGCGGGCTATAAACTCTCTATGCTTGTTTGATAAATTGATTGAAATTGATTACAAATCATCCAAAAAGATCTCTTTTGGGGTTTGGCCTGTAAAGCTGCCATTAATGGAGCTTTTTTCATTTTTAAAAATGTTGTATGGATCAAAAAATTTAGTTTGGTTGTTTGGTATCTGTTTTGCTTGATGCGCTCTGATTAAAAGTATATTTATGCCGTAAAAACGATTTTTTTAGTCTGTAAACGATCGTTGCAGCATTTTTTTTCGTCTTAACTTTGGCGATATGAAAAGTAATTAAAGCAGAAGAGAAAACAGGGCTGGCTGAGCTGGGCTGCAGGATGTGCAGCTATGAGCAGATGTGATGTCACGTGCTTATTTTATATTTTTATATGTTATATTTGCAGGTGTTTTTGTGCTCATGCGTCCTGGAAAGTTGTGTAATTATCTGCAGACATTGTTCTTGTGAAGAACATTTGTGTCTAGAGCAGAAGTGTATAGAGAGCATTTAAATAAAACAACAAAGCTCTTTTCAGTTATTACCCCCATAATATCTAGTTTCTTCATTTTATGGGTTTATAGCGCTTCCTTATTCATGGGTTTTAATATTAACATATTCATTTTATTCTAGGGTTTTAAGGTAGATTTTATATGGTCAGGGTTTTAGGGTTTTTAGGGTAAATGTATCATGCAATATGAAATGGATCAGTTTCATCTTTTAGTTTTAAACCTTGGTTGGCAATTACACTTTTACCTTTTAATGAAGTGTCTTCAAAACTACATAAAGCAATGAACGCAAAAAAATGACTAAAACATGAATGATTTCCTTGTCTTCATATGAGAGAATTTATGCAAAATCACAAATTATTTAAATAAACTAATGGACAGCCAAAAGTTAAAAATTACACATGCTTTGCTGAACTTTTGTTCCTACTCTTTATCAAAGTGAAACAAACTGTCTTTATTCAAATAAAAGTGCGATATTTGCCTTCAGAGTCTGTTTTACTCAAGTATAATTTTTGCAACTCAATTGTTGGACAAATTATCTTACATTTTTATCTGAGGTGTTAAATTAAATTATACATTCAATCTGTCGGTATCAATTTGAGAATAAATGCTTTAAAAATATGAGCGTATATCTTGCTTGAATGAAGATTAAGAAAATAAATGCTTATTTAAGGTTTATTACTTAATTAATTTAAGATTATTACAATTATTAAAAGAAGTATATTTTAATGTGCATTCTGCCTTTATTTTTTAACTTAGTTGTTTTAACTTAAATTGAGAAGATTAAGTTACATTTTCTAACGTCAACTTTATGAGGGACTAATGCTTAACCTGACCATTTTTAGAATGTGAATACTTTATTATTATGGGGTTATTATGATATGATTCTTCTTGTGTTTTTTTTTCACATTTTTACAGATTTATGACAAATTAATTTGTACAGATTCTACATTCAGATTCCTACATAGAGTTTTGACAAACTTTTACAATTTTTTACACTGAAAATTTGATCTAAATAAGCTATTTAATTTTTTTTAAATGTTCCCAAAATGAAGATAAGAGTTTAAAACGGCTGAAAACACATTTCTTGTTACACAAGAAGCTCTGCCCTGCAGCACTGGAAGCTTCCTTCTGAAGTTGTTAATGGAGTGTGACAAATGAGCAAGAATTGATGGTTTTGTTCAGTAACAGCCGCTCACAATAGCTCCCAAAACCACAGCAAAAACAAACATGGAAATGATCTTTGTCATTTGATTTGGTAGAGTCTTGCCACGCTTTAATTCATCAATTTGGGAAACATCATTAAACCAGTTCCTCCCTTTATTGTGGAATTGTGAATCAAGCTCAGTTTTCAAAAAATTGCCCCGGGGGCTATGGCTTGGTTAAATCTCACATAGTGTATGACATGCTTTCTTTCTTTGTACAGTACATTGATTTGTATATTGAGCATGAATGCGGGAGCCCACAATGCCACTCTGATGAAGGAAATAAACAGGATGTAATTTGCCACAAAAAAAAAACCCTTCAGATATTCATTTCAGTGTTCAGACGGAGCAATGCTTTTCTGCGTGTGTGATACGAGCAAGAAATGTGTTGCCTTTAACCTGAACATGAATTTTTACTTTTGTGTCCTAAAACATTCTCTGCATATGTGTTCTATTTCAACAACAATTTATACACAGTAATATAGGTTTCATAAAAAATGAAAGCTGCAATGAGGGGGTTTAGATGTGCGCTGCTTCAAGTTATAACTGACAATTGTTTATAAAAAAAAGAAATATGAACAGAATTGCTTTTCCGCTTGTCTCTAGCTGGTTTTGAGAACTTATACATGCCATTTTCATTTAAATATTTTATCAGTTTTATTCACTAAATCACAATTAATATCTTAAAGTAATACATTCATGAAAAATATTTTGCACATGCAATAAAGGGAACATTTGCGTTTTTCAATGTCATTTTTGTATAGACAGAGGGGAAATATCTCACCAACTCAACTAAAAAGATGCTTTAAACACCATTGGGTGCCGAAATGTCCTTTTTTTCATTTTTCGTATATATTTACATTCAAAACTTCCTGCAAGGCTATGCTTTTCAAGCCACAACTCACAAGGACAAAAAGCCACAACTCAGAATATTGAATTGTCTGATTAGACTTAAGAAACTCATAATTAATGTGTTTTTATTTAGATTCAACTGAACAATGCAGAGCAAATTATGTAACAATACAGAGAAAATCTGGGTAGAGTAAAACACTCAAACTGAGTTAAAAGTTAAATATTTAAACAAACTTTTTTCACTGAACATTTTGTAATACATACACACTTTTTTGTTTCTCAAGTTTTACTTTCATTTTCAATGTAATTCTTTATAGAGAAGTACCAAATCTTCTCAGATTAGAATAAATATAGCTGTTAATGTTTACAGTTACTAAGCGACGCTGCTGAGTAAGCTACTGATTAAACCATCTTCAGATGGCGAGTAAAGATCACCATCTGAAAGGTATTGAACTCGTTTTTATACTGATCTTTTTTCATGTGTTCCTCTTTTAATTATTTAAAAATAGAGTTTTATACTTTCTTAAAAGACCCTAGATGCCTGTTTCACACAAGCTAATGTGACTCTTGGAAATAGTTTGTGAAAATTTTGTGACAAATTATGGTTTAATTTCTCAATGGTTTTTAAACAAACATTCTGTCAAGCTAATCAAAACGCTAATAACGTAATTTTCAGCCCTTTTGACCATCTTGATCAATCGTAAACCTCTCTAAGCTTCTTGCTTGTCTTAATCGTGTGTAATATTAGTAATGGCTAATTAGCTTCAGCCATGTCTCATTCTAAACTACACAAATCAGGACTTCGTCTGTGGGAAGTCTCTGCTTGACGTCACATCTCTATGTGTGTAATGCCACTGGCTTCTGGTCATGCGTCACTGAGCGTGTGACGTCTCTCTTAGAAGCCTCTTTGTAACGATTAGCTTTTGTATTGTTAACCCTCCTTAACTTTACTTCACCTTGCATTCACCTGCTCCGCTTGTTCCTCATCCTACTTGTGTCACTATAGGCAAGAACGCTGCTCCATGGGGGGGCGGTTCTTTATGGAGCTAGAGACCTGCTGAAACAATCTGAATTTGAATTATGTTGATTTGAAATATTGACAATTGTATTTTAATAAACCTGAATATTATATGCAGTGAAAAAAATTACTCAGATTTTTTACACATATTCCGTTTGTATAAATACAGCTTGAAGTTTTCAAGAAGAAAAATTTAAAAACATCAAATTCAATATTCTAAAATTCAGGTTGTGAATTTCAGATCTACCAGAAAGTAGGTCAGGGCTCATCACCAGGGAAGAGTAGATGATCACAGAATCACAGAACAATCGATGAAGCTATAGGAGCACTGTAGTAATTTGTTGATCATAGTAAAATGCTAGTAGCTTGCTAATCGTGCTAGTAATGTGGTCGGTGATTAGTGCTAGTAATGTGGTTACATGGTTGAGCCACACACTTTTCTAGAAAAATGGCAGATTACCCAAAATGCTGCATTGACTGCTCTGTGATCGTCTCCTCTTCCCTGGTGATGACCCCTGACCTACTTTCTGGTAGATCTGAATTTCGCAACCTGAATTTTGCGGTTTGAATTTGATGTTTTGAAATGTTTCTTCTTGAAAACTTCAAGCTGTATTTTTACCAACTGAATATCTGTTAAAATGTGAAGTTTGAAAATACATCTATAAATCATTATGCCCTTAAAAAATCAGTGGTTTTAAATTTCAGAAGGTCAATATTCAAGTTACAAAATTCAAATTCAAACTAAGAAATTCACATTAGAAGAAAGAAATTCAAATTCAAAATCATGGCATATAATATTCAGGTTTTTTTTAATTACAAATAACACAATTCAAATACAGATTGTTTTTGCAGATCTATAGCTCCTTAGTTCCTGGGTTTGCACGTTGATCTGAATCTTTAGGTTAAATGAGAAGTCACTAACAGACAAAAGCTAAATCCTGGATTGGAGATGTATGACATGGTGGGTGGGGTATTTATTGCTAATTAGCAGGTGTCAAGATTTTTCAAAGTGGTTAATTTATACTTGAGCATACTTGGGAACCTTATTCCATGTGGAGCAGGCTTTCCTTTTACACACAGTCAAATATGAGGATCTCTACATCTCTCCCAGAGCAAAAAACCAATGCTTCCACCTCATTGCTTCTACCACAGTTTCACCTGGAATTGAAATCATTGGAATCATGGTGCTTAAACTGATGGTTGAGCCTTGCTGTTTTCAATCTGTGGTGGTGGTGGTACTCTCTTTTTTTGCAGCCTACCAATAGACAGCTCTTGAGCACTCACTGTCATCGACCAAACATTGGAACTTCTTCTGGCCCGCTATGAGCCATGTCTATTTGGAGATTTTATGTGTTTCTGAAATTGGTTTCACATGAGTTGGAGACAGC
The DNA here is from genome assembly GCA_900490495.1 of Danionella dracula. Taxonomy (NCBI): domain Eukaryota; kingdom Metazoa; phylum Chordata; class Actinopteri; order Cypriniformes; family Danionidae; genus Danionella; species Danionella dracula. Next base: position 1,681,251 of record UELW01000267.1, on the reverse strand, counting down.
AAGCATCAGCAGATCCTGATCAAATTAAACTAGGGAGGGTGGGGAGTGGGTGCAGTGGTTGGAGTGATCTTTAATCGAATCAACTGAACATGAGGAGGGGAGGTGAGAGCGTCAGCGAGTTTTTTTCTCAGCAGTGTCCTCGTGGTCAAAGCCTTTTAATGTCCTAGGATAACCAAACAAATGAATAGACAAATAAGTAAATTGAACTTATATATTTACTTACAACAACGTTTTGATAAAGATTTTGATTCAATGTTCAGAGCAGTGACAAATCTTTCTCAATTTAAGTGTTGTACTATAGATTATAAAAACAATTGTTGCCAGCCATTGGGACTTTTTTTTTTGTTAAAAAAGGCAGAAACTAAATGTAGAGGATACTGAAGGGATTGTCTGCTGAAATGTAAAATTTAAAAGTGATCTATTCATCAAGGGAAGATTTTAATTGAGATAAAAACTGTAAATGAACTAATCCCCCCTCTAAGATACATAAAAAGTCACAATAATTTTAGATCTCTAAACATAACTTTAAATGTAGTTATTTGTCATTTTTGGCAGTTAAACTTAAGGGATCTTAATAAGCCTTAAATTACAGATTAAGGGGGTCTCAGGCACAAACATAAGATCTTCAATGTGATTAGAAGGTCCACATGGTGTAAAAATATTCCTTGGACAAGAATTAGATATTCTAAGCAGATATAGTGATTTAGAACGCTACTAAATGTCTCCATCTTCCTCAGGCCTTAGATTAGGTAAGAAGTAGCTTAATTACAGGAATTAATATAAATTTTTGATGCTGTTTATATGCACTCTCATATTTGCGTAGTAACACAAGCACGGTTGTTGAGCAATAAAGAAGCATACTAGGCGAGCTGTCCATCTGTTAGTCTGGGACCGCTGAGCGTTAGCCCCTGGAGAACCCCCCCCCCCCCCCCTTCCCTTGTTTACCGTAGTTTAAACAAGGTAAAGATCGTCTTACGCAAAGTGAGACGATGTGAAACATACATAGTGAGGGCCGAAGGGGTGGAAGGAGGGATAGCTTGCACGATGTAGATGTTAGCTATTTGGTCATGTCTTATATACTGGAGATGATCTGACTAGGTGGGACCATATGATTAGATGTTCAATTATCAGCCGAGATCCTCCCAAACTTATGTTAATCAGATAATTAATTTCATTTAAGGCATGAATATCCATGTAACAAAAGTGCTAACGGAGCAGTCACAAACCACCAGGATTATAATCAAAGTGTATTCAGAAGAGGATAGAAGCCAAAACGGGGACAGTTATTAATGACTACATTTTCTTTTTGGAGGGTTGGAGTATTCCTTTAAATCTCTTTTTTAGTTGTTTTGTTGCTCGTGGTTGACTAATGACGTAATTTGTTCATACGCACACAAGACCTCAAAATCAATCTGCTTACAAATTCTTTGACCAAGGAATATTTTAAACCATATGGATCTTCTAATCACACTGGAGATATTACGCTTGTGCCAGTGAGCCCCTTCAACTTTAGATGAAGGTCTATTAGGTTTTTTTAAAATGCTTCCCATGTGCTTCTAGAGCTGGAGTCTGGTCTTGATCTTGAAATCACCCCTTTAGTGATATGAATAGTTGAGTGAATTATGCCACTTCTTCAAAATCAAAGCACACTTGACTTGAGCAGCGTGACAGTTGAAAGAGCGAATCGTCAGAAAAAGAAAAAGCCCTTGGAGTAACAGAAGGGGGATTATTCTCATCACTCTGAAGCTGAGAATGAGAAGACAATTCTTTGAGACATGATTGTTGATCAAAAGATTAGACTGAAAAGAAACACACATAGGTCTTAATACTTTAATATTTAAATTTTGTTTTAGAAAAACTAAAAAATCAGACAGCAAAACAGATGTTGTTACCTGTGCCAAATACCAATATACTGCTTTTTTGGTAAAGTATGGTTCAAAAAAGGTCTCCCTCCCTCTTTTTATTATTATTACTGGTTTACACAATTAAACTAATTAAAACCAAACAACCATGAAACAAATGAGCAGATCCTTCTGTCCTTTTACAAAAAAAATTCAATATTTAGTGTATTTTTCAGGTTAAAAAACACCATGTGTTTACTAAAGCGCTAGAGTTTCTGATTGGAACACCGTTCGTTATTACACCAGCCTTTGGTTGATTTGAGGGATTTAAATAATTCCAAAAGCATCTGACAATGAATCTCTGCATCCAAATAACATTTCACTCTCTGTCTTGTATTCATTTGGCTTTTATGGTTACTACTTCTGCATAATTATTTAGGTAAGATTAAGGCTTTATTTAAAATACATTTATAAAAGTAAAAGTGAAGAGTTTTACTGCTTGACAACTAGGGAAAACAACAATAGAGAATGCATGATTAAATGTCATAGCATTGCAATATAATTGTGGTTATAATAGAAGTGATTATGGAATTAAATCTGGTGGTGTGTATAAACTAAAAAAAGTTTTTACACGTGCCCAAGGTCAAGTTTAAATCAAGTTGACAATTACATTTTATATTATGTGCCTCCCACCAAATGACTGACATGATTAATGAAATGGTAAATTAAAGAGTAAGTAATATTTTTGAAATATTTTGGTTAGTGCTTGAGGTTGATTTAAAGATTTATGTGTACAGAGTATCTTCTAACATTCCTGTCAGACATTGCCGTGCAAATGGCTTGCAGACTTTGGGAGTTTTGCAAGCAATCTACTCTGAATAAATTACACAAATGTCCAGCAAGTGTCGTTTCCTCCACACTCCTCCTCTTTCCTCATTCCTTTGGGAAAACCAGATGTGAGTCTTGGGTGCTGTGGTTAGTTCAGATGTGCTTGAGTGTTTGATAACAAAACAACATCAGGAAATCGGTTGGCTGTATATTTGGTTGAAGTTTGATTTATAAGAGAGAACCTTGTGTATTTAAATAATAATTTATCTTCTTTTAAATATGGTACAATTAAAGGCATTTAAATCCTGGGGAAATGCAAGGACACTTTTATTAGGAATAGTGAAGGATACCTCTGCGGTGGAAGGAAAACTTGGCAAAGCACTGCAGCACAAGGATTTTGAGTTTCTGTAAGCCATGTTCAAGCTCAAGGACAGCTAATTGGTAGCAGAATGGTTTCAATTTGAAAACAGGACACATGGTTTTCTCACGTCTATCTCTAGATTAAAGAAAGTGAGTTTGGACCGTATCTATTTCTTCTTCTAACTTTCGTTCTGCTCATCTTTACAAATAATGTTATCTCTGAGATCTTGAGGCTTGTATGGCAGTTGATCTAGATCTTCTCATCCACCTGTTTATTTGTTGCTTGTATTTAAGAGCAGGGCATGTTTGTGAGGTTTGACATATCAATGTTTATCTGTATATTTTTGTTAAACGTCGAGGGAGAAAAGTTGTCCTTCATAAAAAAATGCATTCATGCACACAATAAAGGGACATCATGCAATATTTAATCTCTTGATATTGACATTTCTAAACATATGGGTATGGTTGTTTATATGAATGGAGAAGCCGGCCAAGAACATTACTGTGCATGTGTTTTGAGCTTAAGGCTGGTGCTATATGTAATAAGATTCAGACGTTGCATGCTCCAGATGGTGACAAGGAAGCCTTTTTGACTGGTTTTACAAATATTTTTAAATGTTTAAATAAGTTATTGAAAAGTAGTTTTAGATTGGTATTAATAATCTTGTAAAAAACATCTTTGGGGACCGTAACTTTTCAATAGAGATCTCTTGATTATATCAATTGGTGAAGAGATAATTTCTATGTTGCTGCAGGTGTATGAGCCTCGTCTGCACAAGAGGTTCCTCATCAGCACGTTGGAAAAGTGTCTGTTTTCAGTACCAGCCTCGTTACAAGTCCTCTGTCGTGTTCTGCTTTGTTTAATAACCTGTCTAAAGAGAAATGGCGCTCATTAATACAAGTCGTCTGTGACAAGTTTTGTTATTTGGTAAATACAAAAATCTACCATTTATGGTGATTTTTTTTTCATTTTTGCCTTACACTTCATGGTCAGACAGCAGGTCCGCTCTGCATTAAGATGAGCTGCATTAATGGTTTTTCTGATTGGTCAGTGCTATAACAAGGAGTGGCATTATGTGTCATGGAAACCCAAGTTTTTTCTAAATACCAGCGCTCACAATCTCCAGCATTTTAAAGATAATCAGCTGTAGTTTATTCAACATCCCCCCTTTTAGGCAGAGCAGCATCTTATTGTCCGGTCTCACAGATCCTGAATCACTACTGGAGTCTCTTCTCTCTCTTAACATCTTGACCAGCCTTTCCAGTAGCCTGTGTTATCTCTGTTGCTTAGTTTCTATCAGAAGTTTTGCCTGGATCTTGTTTCTGCCTTTTTAAGCTTTGTGAGCCTCGCTTGAGTTTTTCAGCCAATACAAGCTTTCTGTTTTTATTTCATTTGCATGTCTCAATCCCCATGGTCGGTTTTTGACACTATGATCATCAAGCTGTTTTGAGCTCCCAGAAAATGACAATAGCATTACAGAGACAATCATGAACAAATCTGAACACATCTTGGGACATTTTGATGAGGGAACAACAATAAAACATGCAAGAAAAGACAGAAAATCCACATTTACATGGGCCCCTTTAAGAAATTGACAATAAACTCTACAAGCAGACTTTTTGATTGTGTTGCAAATCATGCATGGGTCAAAGAGTGACTGGTGAACATCGAAATTTCAAAACAAAGTTTGTAGTATTTAGTGAATCCAAGTGAATCAACAGTAGGGCATCAACATGGGAGTGCAGTGATTAAAGAAGAAGCTGGCAAAGCAACAGCAAGCAATCCAAGGTGAGAGTGAAAGCTAAGGTTCTTTGGGACAGGAAAAAAAACTTTTTAATAAAATTGTTATTATCTTATCTTTACTTTTTCCTTTTAGCTCCGGTGTTAGTTGTCCTTTAATAAGTATCATACTTTAATGAAAGTCCAGTTTAGAGAATCCTTTTAAATTTAGATATGTAACCGTCCATTTTGAAATAAGGCTAAGCAGTGTAAAAGTTACTGGATGGTTGCACATGACTTGCTAACTGTTTATACTGTAACTTGTTAATGCTATTGTTAAATCTACAGTTTAGCAACCAGGGAGTTGCAATAACTACCCTTGGGATCACCATCACCCCCTACCATTGAGGCAGGTGAACTGCGTGCCTCTCTATGCACTCTCTATATATTTACATGCATACACTGTACATTATATAGATCAGCTTAATATATTTCACATAGTGTTAGAATCTTTTAATAGCATCATGCAGAGTGATTGAAAAATCCACAGTGAGGCTTCGCGATTAGTATTAGTATTTAGTATTTGAACGATATAAGTAAAAATCTAGTGATTTTGAAAAACAATTCCAAATTGAATTATTAATTTCAAATTGAAAATTAAATGCAAGAGAATGTTACCACTGAATAAATCCAACCCTTTTATTTATTAGTCATTTTTCATTTTCATAATGACAGGTGAGGTTGTGCCTTCCTGTCTCGTCTGAAGGCAAGTCACTGCTGTAAGAAAAGCACATGTTAGGGACCATCAAATATTTAAAATTAACGATATTTACTTCCAGTCTGCATAAGAAACGTTAAATATATATTACAGCAAAGGGTTCCTTGCAGTGTGGCAACTAAGTTATGACTAAAAACATACTATGATGCAAAGTTGAGCTAAATAAATCAATAAAGATACATACATAAGTTTTACTGAATAAAATGCCGGATTTATGTGTAGTGAAAATTTAGATTTCATAAAAAAGAAAATAATAAAAAATATATTTGGTTTGATTTTCACTCCATTGCATGTATTTGGATCACTCAAGCAAATGTCAGTGAATGCAAGGCATGGTAGTGAGCATCACTCGACTCACCATAATTTCTCATTTCGACTCATTCAGTTGGCAAACTGTAATGTTGTAACGAATAAATAGTTTGTTTCTACCAGTGTCAAACATGATTCCATTGCAAGAAAAACAGACTCGGTCTGTTCTGGCCCTGCGGAGGCAGAATTTCCTCTCGCTGCATTGAAGGGATGAAAGCTCAGCGGGATCCCGAAGGTCATGCAGTGACCCTGTCTCTGTTTGGACAAGCGCAGGCCTGAGCCTCACTTCTGCTCTTGGAAGTTGGTGAACAAACCGGCTGCTGTTGTCTTAGTGAGGTGGGCCACAGTGTCTCGGTGAGGTGCCCGCTGTCATCGCTGTGACCCCTGACCTCACCAAGGGCCAGACGCAGGACTCCTGAGTACTGCAGATGAGCAAGCTCCGATATTCATACAGGGGTCAAGGGTCGAGATCTCTCGACGTATTTGTATTTGTTTGCTTTTATCTTAGCTCCCTGTAGCTTCTTTTGAGGCCTGTTCACACCAAGAATTGGAATTCTAAAGTTACAACAATAACTGTATTAGTATCCACATCAGTGAAAGATTGTTTTGCCTAAAAGTTTGAAAGAAGTTGGTTTCAGGTTCAATGTGAAGAAACCTCCAGCATCCAACAGACAGTAGGTTCTCTACATGATAATCTTGTGAAAAGCAGTGTTATAGTTCCAAAAGTTTCTTTGCCTTTTTATTTTTAACAAATGTAATGTTTTACACAACTTGGAGAATTAGAATTGTTTGGTAACAGCAGAAAAAAAGATCAAGGAAAGATCTAATTGTCGATTATTTGCATTTCTAGACTATTTTCGAAAAGAAGGTAGTCAATCTTGTGTAAATCCAGTAGAGACTGACAAGATTAGAAACTTGAGACAATATCATTTGAAAATGTTATACAACAGAAATGTTTGGTGTCATAATAAAAATGAGACCCTCACAGACTGCAACAAAGTTTATTTTAGTCCTTTTCTTGTCTAACAAAGTGCTTCTAATAGATCTTGTGTGAAAACCTTCAGCCAGGTCACTAAACCAATCATTTGGGTGTCTCAACCTCATCCAGTCAAATTAAATACATATAATAAGAAAACACACTTTTTTTGCACATTTCATGTCAACATGTTTTTGGAGATCTCAATTAAAATAAGAAACATTTGAAAATCACAATATGGGCACTTTAAGATTTGTTTTATGGAAAAATAAATAAATTACATTTAATTAATTGAATGTTTTAATAAACTGGTGCCATTATTAAATGTAAACTTTGAAGACTTGAACTATTTCCTTTCTCTTGTTCTTAAGGCTTCAATAACAAATATTTTAAAGTCTTTAAAAGTTGTCAGGTTTATGGTGATAAACATCTCAAATTTAAATACAAAAATACATAAAAGGATCAAATATTTACGTAGATCTTTGCAACAATTATAAAATATTTAAAAATGCTTGTTTTGTGTTTAAAGAAAAGTTCTGCCACTCAGTGGTGTAGATTATTCACATTAAACACAACAATTTTCCACTGAATTCTTAACAACATAGAGGGATTAAACTGAGGGGGAAAGTGCTGAAATGTGATGTTCATTTTAATGGGTCCATGGATTAAAGGGGTTAAGCAATTACCTATTACAGAGTAATGTTATAATTTTTTAACATATTCATAGAGTTTTTATAGACGAATCCTAGAATTTGATCATATCATCCAAAACCCATCAATACAACTTACATGGTCTTTCCATGCAAATAAAGATGCATCAAAGCTGGATATGACATACCCTGGATATAATGCCCCAAGAGCTTGATTGTGTGCAGTTGTGGTCTGGTGGATAAGGAGATTGACTTGTGATCAAAAGGTCGCCGGTTCGATCCTCAGATCCATCGAGTTGAAGATGGTGTGAGTGATGAAACACTTGCTCTCCATCTTCAACAACCACAGCTGTGGAGCCCTCGAGCAAGGTCCCAGTTCCCCGATGGGTCCCTGGGTGCCGCAGCTATGGCTACTCACTGCTCCGGGTGTGTGTTCACGGTGTGTTTGTTCACTGCTGTGTGTGCACACTGGGATGGGTTAAACGCTGAGCACAAATTCCAGGAATGGGTCACTCGATATCTGGTCACTTTCACTTTCAATTAGTAGTTCCTATGCACACTCTTTGATTGATTTAGGGCAAATTTAGGGAAAAAGAACAATTCACAATTATTAATGATACTCACTTAAAATGTGGCATTGACACAATTTCTTGGCTTAACGTTCTGACATAGACATTTTTAAGATTTAATTTGGGCTGATTAGTTCCAAATTTCAAAATACTTTTCAGTCTTTTATTTGGTCTTTTTTTTTTTTTTTGCTGTCCAGTGTGTTGGTCATGGTAAAATTAATGTAGGCTTTGTAAAGTCTATAGATGAATCAAGAGCTGCTAACTATCTTCTCCTTTCACTTAAACAGACTCCAGTCACAATCTTGACTTGTGTCGTCCTGCATATAAATTTAAACTTTAGGCACAAATTTTTAGCCGCTATTGCTTCTTATTGCCCACTACCTCAGGGCCGTCAGAGGAAACATTATGATTGGGTTTGTGTTTTGTCATGCCCTCGGGCTCTCGAGTGTAATTTCATTAAGTATTGGTTTAAGAGGATCATGCAGGAAGAGAGCGGCTGGTCACAGACAGGTCAGGGGAGAAGAATGCAGATAAACTGAGCTGCTTCTGTGCAGAAGAATGCCATTATTTCTGCAAGTCCACAAAATGTTATGTAGATTTAGAGTGTTTGATTGGTGAGTTGTACTCATTTGTACAGAAAGAAGAGAAAATTAATTGCTTTTTTATTTCTCATTTATTTCTGGGTGCCTGAAATCCTAATTCACACATAAACTGATGTTGCCTTGACAGTTAGTCACCACAATATTGAATTTATTTTAGTTCTAAACTCTAAGGATTTATTTAAATATACACAAGAAAAAAAGATAGTATATTAAAATTGTATTTTATTATTTATTTTTAAATCTTAAATTTATGTTGGATCCTAAAAAAAATGTGGCATAATTATGTTCTCAACTTTTTTGTAAAAAAAATATATATAATAAGATAAAGTTCAAGAAGGTTTTTTATTAACAAATTTCTTGTAAAAAAATTTTTGATACATTGATACTCAATACATTTTGATTAGTTCATGCTTCATGGAATCTATTTATATCGATATAAATGTTAGCATTTTATTCTCTTTACTCAATTCTCAATGTTTTTTTGTTTGTTAAAGACCCTGAAGATGGGAGAACCAGAAACAGAAATAAATCTTAATTCACACATATATTCAAGTAACTGATGTCTGCTTGGCTGTTAGTCACCACAATATTGAATTTATTTCAGATCTAAACTCTAAGATGTATTTTTATTTTAAGTTTCTTTATTATCTCAGAAACACACAAGAAAAGAAGTTAGTAGGAAATCTATTTCATTTTAAAAATCATTTGCTATACCTATGTATTATTTAGGATCAACTTCAAGACATTTTTAATTTATTTTAAAGTAACGTTATGCTTGAGAGGCTTCTGTTTGTCTCCTTCAATCCATTTTGATTATGGGGTTCATGCTTCATAGATTCTCTCTTTATTTGGATATAAATGTTAGCATTTTATTCTCAATTCTCAACTTTCTTTGTTGGTTTTTTTTTTATTTTAGCACAATCCTTTCTCTATTTTTAACTTTGACCACATCACTCACACCAACGGGTTCATTTCAGTGGCTCTGAAGCAATGACATTACTGGGTCTAGACTGAGGGAAAACTTAAGTGAGAAGTCATTGCTCCATTTTAGAAGCTTCTACTGAAAGTTAAACAAGCTGCACATTTTATGGAAATCTTTGCCTGTGTTTTTACAATAGAGTGGGTGTTTCAGAAAAAAAAACCCTGCTATTAAACATGATTGTGTGATGATTGTAGAATTTGTCAGTCAGGGTCTGGTGGTGTTTTATTTTTCTATTCACGCAGTTATCCCAGAATATTTTTTTTTGTTTGCAGAGAAAGATTGTTTGTTGACCACAAAACTTGTCAAGCACTTGCACTGTTGATGACATCATCAAACCTTCATCAATGACAGATGAGCGGAAACTTTCACTTTTTTCAAACATCTTAGTAACAGAGTCATAATGTAATGTTATTCACACCAATATCTGAAATTCACTTAACAATACTATATACTATATACACAAAAACATAAAATATACAGCTATGAAATGTGCTTTCTTTGCATAATAAAAATATTTCCTTCTGTTGGCATTCAAATGAATGCTATAAATGTCAGGTAAATCCAAAAAAGCTCTGAAGTGCAGTTATTCAGGAGTGGGAGTAAACCACAGGAGCTTTATATATTCATAGATCAAACAGTTTTTCAAACTGTTTTTTCGTTATTTGCTAAAATTGTACCAGGTTTGCAATAGCATTGGCTCCCATGCCAGAGGTCAGCCAAACCTAGAGACAAAGGCTGTCTGTCTGTCCCTAACATCCCAGAATGTCCTGGAATGAATAGAAAAAAAACTTCTTTCAAATGGCCACTTAATCAGAGTCATGTTGCTGATTCAATTTAGGGGACACTTGTGGTTCTTACTTGTCCATTCTTCACAGTTTCGTTCATTCCTTCGCCAAGATTTGAGAGCACATACCTTCTCTATCTTGACACTATATTATGGATCCCTGATGGTGCCGTACACATAGACAAAAACATACATTTTCTCTGTCATTGCTTTGCGTGGTTGAAAATATGTATATAATAATATGATAATATATAATAATGTTAATAGCCCAAGATAAATGTTGAATACGGGTTTCAGCTCAAACTAAAGGTTGTTTAAAGGACCTTCCTGTTTCAAGTTTGTCAGCTCAAGAATGTCCTTTAAATATAGTCATGTACAGCGGCTCGAGAGGTGAGTGTAACCAAAGAATTGCTATTAAGTTGCAATAATATTAGAGTACCTATTTTAAACTGTTTTTCACAATATATTTCTCTCTATGTGCTAAAAATATGTACTGTGTGTGTACTTCCATATGTCCTTGATTGGAAGAGAAAATTGTAATATTTATAAATGTAATATTTATTTCTGTAGACTCTTTTACAAGTCATGTGATCAAATAGTTGTGCGTGCATTAAAGAAATAAAATATATATATAGCTTGACAAACTGTTGATTTCTGCAATATTTATATATGCTCAAACATGGTAAAGGGTAGTACTTGGGCAAACTGTATCATCTACAAAAGTGTCTATAGTGTACAACAAAGAAATATGATCACATTACACCAGTCCTATCCTCTCTTCATTGGCTTTCTGTAAAATATTGCATCAACTATAAGATACAGCTCCTTGCCTTTAAGGTGCTTAATGGCTTGGCCCTGGCCTACCTGAGCAGTCTCCTATCAATATATATTTCAGCTCTCTCTCTTCGATCCCAAAAAGCAGGAGTACTAATTATTCCGCAGATTAGTAAATCCACCAGAGGGGGAAGAGCGTTCTCATATAGAGCCCTAAAAATCTGGAACAAACTATCGGTTGTTGTCCGGAGCTCAGCTACTTTCACAGAGTTCAGAACAAAAACATGTCTGTTTAAGAATAGCATTAGAATAATTGGCTCCTGGTATGTGTCAAAAACCAGTATGGTGTCTGAGCTCTAGAAACATACAAATTGTTTAAAAAAAACAAAAAAAAAACAATGTGGTTCAAAGTACCTGTCTAACCTGTCCTCATCATTTATTACCTGCCTTAGTCAGTGAGGCACCCAGGGACCTCACATAGGAAATTCCTATTTACACTTCCTGATCCACACTAGGACTTTGTAAAACTGCTTTGAAAGCAACTGCTAAAAAGCACTATATAAAACAAATTGATGGAGTTTTCAATTGAAAATTTGAGTTTTAAGATTTGCTTCTAAAACAACCAATCAAGTCTGCAATGGAGTCTACAGCAGGGATGTCAAACCTAACTCCTGAAGGGCTTTTGTTCCAAACCTTGTTTCAATAAATTGACCAGTAGCTTCTAACAAACTAAGAGGAGCTTACCTAGTGGAATCAGGTGTGCTCAGATGAGGTTGGAGCTGTCCTCTAGGAATTGAGAGTGACATTCTGGTTTACAGAACTTGAGTTCCACAGTGAAGGGTCAGCTGCATCCACTCCAGCACCTGATGTTCTACCTGAGCACAGTTAGAAGCAGCTTAAGAACACTCCGGAGTGTGCACAAGCTGTACCCAGCTCTACTCAAACAAGATTTCTGGATAATGATACCTTCTGGTTTGGTTAAAAAGTGGGCTGCAAGTACAAAAATGAGGTTGCACACATACATTCACAAAGTGTGTGTAAATACATCATCACACATTTACATTCACACCGTTTCAAAGTTTGTGTATCTTCAAAGCAAATTGGAATTGGACAGTTAAAAACTATATTTATGAAAACGCTTCCACACAGAAGCACATAATTATGAGAGTATAATCAAAATATATGCATTTTTGAATAAAACATTTTTAGGCGAGATTAGGTCTATAGGATGCTATGTATTTAATCAGTTTATCGCAATATTATCCAAACTTTTCAGTTGTATTTTGTTGACAAATGCGGTTATTTGCTAAATTTTTAGATATCCATTATTATGTCTATCCATCAGCAGTATATTAAGTCTCACCTTGAAACATGTATTGTAGAGTGATATTGATTTCTCTCCAAAAAAAGTAATAAAGCAGTTTATAACCCAAAAGCCAAAATACTGAAGCATGGATAATCTTTTCTAAAGTAAAGCTAACACTCTAAATTGTTGTGATCGATGTTCAACCTTGGGGAGGGTTGGCAGGTCTGCTAGAACCATTGTATGTTGGGCCTTTTAATTCACAAAATCATATAATTTTTTACGAAAAGCTAAAATTGTATGTTTATGTGTGATTTATGATTCTGTGGGAAGACAGAATAAATTTAAATAATCTACCATTTTCATACTTTTACATGCCCCGGGTCCAGTGGAGCTGAACACCTTGTGTGGAATATATCAATATACATGTGTAGGGGGTATACAGCTCAGAGTCATAAAAAATGTGTTCCGATATATGTTTTTCACAGAAAATAAGCCAAAGCCAGTGAATCTCAGTTTCAAATAATAATTGCTTATATTATTTTTGGTTTGATGAAAACGGGTCCCACAGACCTGGACACCATACACGGGTTAATGCTTAGTTCATTTTTTGTGTAATTAGAAATCCTGGGCTAACAATGCATCTTCCTCTAACAATATCTGTAAAACAACATATTTTACTGTGATTCGTATCTGTGAGATACTGTGTTGGGCTCAATATTGCGAAAGTCATAATTGAACATGACTGTTCAGTCTGTGTTGCCAAAAATCTAATATTTATCATATTCAGGATCACATATCAAACTGACCTGTGTTAGATTAATAAAAAAAAGTCATAATTGAGCTATTCAGATTATCATGAAAATATTTTTTTTATTTGGGATAAATATGTGAATTTGTGTCACTTTGGGCTGCGGTCTGAAAAAGCTTAAATCTGCATTACACATTTTTGTTAGATTTATAACTCATCTGCATTCTCTCCTTCTTCAACACCTTTACAACGTTTCACATGTTTTCAATACATTTTACACCATTCTCCAAAAGCTCTAATTACACAATTTTGATTGTATCATTGAAATTAAACCCAGAAATGTATTGATTACCTAGAGGTTTGTCTTTTTACTATAACTTTATTGTATATGTTGAAAACTTTCTCTTTTCTCTGTTAAAAATAGCAGCAGTTTGATAGTATATAGAGAGTTTATTCTTTGCGAAGCGCTTTTCATCTTGCTTAGGTGCAAGTGATTCCAATTACAGCTCTGTGTGCTGTTTACTGGTGAGGTTAAGGGGTCAACTTTGAGTAGGTTTGATAGCAGAGCTCTAGAACAACCGAGAGACAATAACATTAATCTATCAGACACTCATTATAACAGACTAAACATAAACGTAGACAGATGACTAATAAAAGTGTTTCGGATAACCAATTTATATTTTTAGTATTAAGGGATTGACTGATCAGTGAGTGAGAGGAGGAGATCAAATTTGAAGCCAAGAAGTGGATGAAATTGAGCAAGTAGTAATACATCAAAAGCTATTTCTGTGTAGAGCTTTTGAAATGTCTCTAGCAATGAGAGCACATTTTTTAAAGATTGAACAGTTTTTCATTGAAGCCAGAATTGAAGTGACCTTTCACCCCTGCTTCCAAAATCCGAAGGCAGCATTCCACAAAGCACCCAAACATTGTCAACTAATTAATCAGATTAATATGTGACCTCAGAGTCCACGAGGCTCGAAAAATCGATTTGTTTTAGCACTCAGAGAGTTCCGCCAGCGAAGGGGGCTTGAGGAAGCCGGGGTGAGGGTCTTGCGTGCCTGAAGGCGACAGGCTTTCCTGTCAACATCACGCCATCATGAAGCGGAGGAGGCAGTGGATTCGCGTTTCGTAACTGCCTCGAGCTTATCCTCTCCACCAAAAATCTAGCAAAACGATTTCTGTGTAGAGCTATTGTTCCTTTATGTACGCCGGCCTTCTGGCGTATTTATAAACTGAATTAAATTAGGTGGAATTTTCTCTTGTAAAAATTTAGTTTTTGATGGGAACAAACAATTTTATGCTTTCATAATTTAACTTTTTAAGATGGATTTAATTATTTTTTGTCATCTCATTTCTAATGGTTTAAGAAGGAGTTATGAAGATCATTCAGACTTCTTAATATTATTTGTTGTGTTTTATTTTACATTTAGTTAAAACATGAAAATGTTCCACACCTCTTTGGTTGAAACACATTTTTAAATGCAACGATACAATAGGTCCAACTGCATTTTTGTGCTAAGAACACTCAAAACTCTTCTTTGTTCAGGACTGTATTTGTATGACGAACAATCTTTTCTTCTTAGAACAGGAAAGTTCTAAGTAGCCACTACAGTAGCCAATCCTCATTAGGATTTGACAGCTGCAATCAGAAATCAAACTTTTCTGCTAATGTGCAAAAGCAAGGTTTCCCCGTGCTGTAAAATCAATGACTTTTATGAACCTGGGACCCATTACTGTAATGAGCTCTGCACACCTCAAAACACATGCTTTCCCTGCATGTCTTTATGATATAGTCTAACCATAACCAGTGTAGTGTTTAAGGGATTACTTGCACTTTTGAGGGATTAATTTAACAGCTTCCAGAAAATTGGCCTTTTCCATTAAATACTAAAAAAACTGTTATTGAGTATTATTGACTACTTTCACAGATTTCAACAAATGAGTGTCAATTTTGCTACTTTGTAATGAGTCAAGGTAAAATATCCTTGAGATTATATTATATTAATTTTATACTTTATATCTTGTGTATCTTTATCCATTCCTTTATCTATCCATAACTCCCTCCCTCTGTTTCTTTGATCACAATCATTTGAATTCTATTTAGGGGAGAATACAAAAAAAGGGGGGGGGGGTTATTTATTCTAAACCAAATGTTAGTAATTTTTAACTGTAATTATATATCAAATTAAAAGAGACATTTATAAGAAGGGAAAGAAAAAGCTTCTGCAACCTTTTATCTGGTCTTTTTGTGTGTGTGTCTGTGTCTGTGTGTGTGTGCGTGCGTGTGTGCGTGTGTGTGTGCGTGTGTGTGCGTGCGTGTGCGTGTGTGTGTGTGTGTGTGTGTGTGCGTGTGCATGCATGCGTGCGTGTGCATGTGTGTGTATTTGAGTCTGTGTATAACTTCCTTTTTAACCTCTGGGTGACTTTCAAAGATACAGAAAAATTCATTTTCAGAAACAGTAATAGCATATCTGAGCACATATTCTTCCTATTCTCTGCGACCAACATGTAGGCGCTATCCACTTTTTCATTTTTGTTTCAAACGACACCAAGAAAAATATGTAGTGTAAACACACATAATAAAATCAAGGGTTGAATTTCTGTTCTGAGTCTAAATTGAAAATTAATAAGATAAACTTTTTTGTTACACATAAAAAGAACGACTGAGGTTTGTTTTACAAAATACCAATATATATTGAGAAGTTTCCAGTTAAAAAAATCCTGTTTGTTCAGATATTTTTACTCAGTTTGAGTATTTTTGTGCTCTATCCGGTTAATTTTGCTATTAGGATTTTGTTGTATAATACATACCCAAATTGTCTTTACATTTAACATAATTATCACCTATAACATAATTACAAAAATAAAAGAAAATATTTTTGTAACAGTAGCTTTAGTGATTTTAGTCGCTAATTTAGTGCCACTCTATTGGCAAATAAAAAAACTAAAACAAAAATGTTTTTTATTGGTCACTTTTAGCAGTAAATTCAAAAAAGTTTAACAAATAGATGGGCAAAAAAAATTTGTAAAAAAGTTTTCACATATTTTAGAGGCAGAATGTGGGCAATGCAGAGTAACAAATTCTCCTATTAGTATGTTTTACATTGTGGGACAGAAGGAAAAAAACCCTGAGCACCTTGAGAAAAAAAGGAGACATGCACACAAGTGAACAGAAACTCTCCTGGAAATATTTCCCTCTATGAGATGGATGCAGGTTGAGCTTGTAGGCTCACAGAAGGATGACAAACTGGGAAGCCTTTGAGTAAAGATGAATTTATCAGCAAATGTTGCACAAGCAATCAGAGAAAAATCTACCTTAAGAGTCATTGTGTTTTCATTGAGGTTGTGCAAACTCTGACTACCTTTTTTAGAGTTTTTTGTTTGTGCAAAACCTTTATTAAGTGTGATGATACAATTGATTGCTTTTTTTCCTGAAGGTAATACTTTTTCATGAGTTGTTTCAAATAACTCGAAAACATAAAGGAAACAGCATAAAGCAGGTAAAAATAGCATCTTGCATCTTTGTAGTGGACTTAACCTAACGATATAATGAGCCAAGAGACCCTGTGAAATCAGAGCTGTTCACAATTGTTAGCAAGATGAAGGCTTGGTCAATGTTTAATTTAACACCCAGCAGAAGTTTGAGTATGAAACCCAATTAGCGAAGACACGCTCGGATGACAAACAGTATACAGGCTGTGACTCTTTGTGTAGAGAAGCAGACATGAAAGTGGCAGTCATTAGAAGATGAAGCTGGTGTGGAGGAGGCGGGCGGTGTTTGAATGGAACCGCTCGCCCTGCTGGCCGTGCGCCCATCAAGACTTGTGACTTGCCCTGAAAGGTAACGATTGTGACAGCGAAACAAAGGCTCTACTCAGCACACTTACTTTTATTTTCTCCATTACATCCATGCACTTTGCCCTTCAATTGCTAACTCAATAAGCGCTAATCACTCAATTAAAATCACATGTCCAGCAAAAAATAAGGTCTCTCCTCAGTCCCAAAACTGGCAGGATGGGTTTTTTTTCCCTCTGAAACATTCTGCTTGTGGAATGTAAAGAGTTTGGCCTAAAGTTATTGTTCTTCTATGTATAGCGCCCATCATTACAATAACATTCCTGTCAAATCTATTCAATTTACATTTTTGAGTTACACTAGGTCCTTGTGCTAAAAAAAAAAACCTGTCGATACTGGCATTTCAAGAGATATTCAGAATAATACATGTGATCTGATAAACATAGCATTAAATACATTCTTTAGTGTTTAAAGCATTGATGTGCCTTTTTGAACCATATTTTATTGTAAATCACTAAAGCAATAACAGTAAGTGTATTTTACATAATATCAGAATATCTTAGATGCTAAAAACCCTAAATCTATGTTTCCACCATTTATTTAAATGTCAAAAAAAAATATATACAAGATTATACTTTATACAATTGTGCATTTTTTTAATCCCTAAATAAAAAACAAACAAATATATTTATTTTTGTGTCAAAGTTGGCCAAAATCCAAAGGTCCTTTAAAAAAAACCCTCTGCTTACCAGCAATCATGGTGCTTTTAAAAAGACTTTATTATATTTAATATGTAGTGCTAAATAGATGGTTGACATTTTTCTGTCATCGACTGTAAACTAACTCAGATTGGAATAAAGCAGAGCTCCTGACACAAATTTAGGTCTAAAATTAATGGATGAAAAAAACATTTAAAAATGTGTATAAAACCAGCACATTTCTTTACAACAAACACTTGCTTCCTGCTTGTTTACACAGACCTAAGGAGCCATGTTCTTTCAGCTGGTTAGTTTTAACATTGGAGTGAATGATACCTTGCTCACTTCTGGAGTTAGCTTCAACTGGCCAGTCAAGGAACTGCATTTCAGTTACATCCTATTACACATCGAGAGAGAAAGCAGGAGGTTGCCTATTGTTTAAAAGGTTTTAGCAACAATGTAGCACTTTCTAAAAAAATCTTTTACATTTTAACGTTTTCACAAAATGGGTGTAAGGCATTAACTTAATTAAGTTAAATGATTTCATCCCTACCCAGCGTCTTTACTTTACACTCATTCTGAGCTTTTCTTCATTTTCATTCAGATTTTTTTATTAAAAAATAATATCAGGGATTTGTGTAAAGAGTAGCATTTGAAATATCACTTTGATTGTTTCAATTGAATTGTTACAAGTAAAATATGTTTTTTTTAAATATGCCAATGCTTTTATCTAACCTTTATGTGATAGTTCTTTAGCTATTGTGCACATTCTTTGTAATTTTTATATGATTTATAAAATTTCAGCTGGTTCCTGTTACTTTCTTGTGGCTTTCCTGGCCATATGTGTAATTACATCTATAGTGTTGCATCCTGTCATGGTGGATTGGTCTTGTTCTTGGACATCAACCTTTTCTCAGGTAAACAGGCCTTGTTTTTATTTGAAATTGTAATGTGTGGTGTCAAAATATTTACTATTGTGTATTTCAAAGCTTGTGTACAAGTCAAGCAGTCCGTTTATCTTGCTTTTCAGATTCAGATTTGCTTAAAAAAATACATTTCTGAAAAATCTCTTCTTTTGCTATTTAAGACCATGCTAAATATGTTTTTAACATAAATCATATACAGAAAACAGCGTTGTATCCCACATTTCTATCAAGAGGTTGCTGAACGAGGTAGAGTGTAGGAACAGGAAATAGGTCTTGGCATGTTGACTCAGGAGAAAATCCCCCAGGACCCCTCAACGGACAGCTAGTAAAGTTTGATTGCTCGACTGTTTTAAAGTCGTCACATGTTAACGTGAAGTATCCAGAGGTAGCGCATAAAAAATCTATGCCTATGGTTACGGACACCTTGTAATGAGAATCAAACCCTGTGTTCCACCAGAACTTCTGTAATTTACCATACAGAGTCCTGATGTTTCTCAGAGAACATTGCAGATGACAACGGCTCATAGAGTTTCCACAGTCAGCCCAATTTCCCATTCCCTCGCAGGGAAAATAGAGTGCCTGAGCTTTGTAGCTTTACAATTTGCATAATTCCCTTTGATGGCTAGATATTAGCCCTCCATCTTTGCTCTCTTTTGTATCTGAAGATTACACAGAGACTATTTCCAGCGCCACGCAGACTAGCATGAGGAGACTATCAAAGGAAGGGAGCAGGCTTTCAAGTTAGGACACTTCGATTGTGTTACAGATTGGTTCCAGGTGAGGCGGCTTTGGGAGGCTCAGCCAGAGGAAAATTGCCCTCCACGAAGCACCGGGTGAGAGGCAGAGGGGCTTCACGCTTGGGATGGCATTCCAGAATTTCAAAACTACTAACATTTGGCAGGATTTGAAAGATGAAGACTGGGCCTCAAATATCGTGTTGTGGTGATTTGCCCCAATATTAAACTCAAGCATGCTGAGGGTGGTTTTAAAGCATGCTACATTAGATTGTACTTTTGATTCTGATCGATCTTTGCTATGCGCCTTTTCATGCAGTCCCTATAGTAACTTAGGGCACAACATTGTACTGCAAAACAATAAAGTACTCACATAAAAGTTCCACAAAACACGTTTTACAATGATGTACTACAAGAAATGTGATCATTTAAGATGTTCTCGCTTTGAAGAATTATTTTATAATCTGAATTATTTTCTTTAAAAGTAGCTAGATGCTTTCCCAGAATAAATTAATCACTAACAAAGTGTTTTTTTAAATAAATATATTTTTATATGATAATAATATTTTTTATATCATAATCTACTTTTCCTACACTCCTAAAAAAATGTACTTAACTCAGCGCACAATTGTTAAGTGAAAAGTTCCACAGAAATTTCGGTCACATTTTTCAACACATCACTCTCAGACAGCTTGACATACAAATGAACTAAATGTACTTTAAATGTGCCAGAGAATTTTAACTAATATGAATTGAATTCCATCATCAACTCTTCAACAAAACTTGAGCCAACTAAAAAAATTAATTGAAGAAATTACGCAGTTAGAAAAAAATGTCAACAAACTTTAATTAGTTGGATTTTTTACAGTATACTTAGTAATGAAATAAAACAAATCTATGTTTTTCTTTGTGTTCGTTGTAATCTAATGTAAAGGCTGTCGGGGATTCACTATAGTATTACTTAATGAAGTTGAATCACAAGACACAGATGAAGATTATCAAAACCTCTTTGAGTTACTTCCAAGCAGCCAATCACCGTCTGACTAATCACCAACTCATTTCCCTCAAGCATATATATTCCCAGCACACCTCGCAGCTGTCTTCTAGTGATGTTCATTCCTCATTGGACTACTTCTCAAATAATCAGTTAGGGAAAATCTTAGTCATTCCACTTACCTGTGCTCTGTGCTTTATCGTCTTCTTGTTGCTTCTCATAGTCTCCTTCATTTCTGGACGTCTGGGCCTGCTGTCGAGAATTCGCCACCACTCCAGAGACAGAATCTTGGAGTACTGACCAAGTTCTTTTTAAGGAACATGATATTGCTGTAACTCAGATAGTACCATTCATAATATTAATTCGTTGCATGTATAAAGCACTTTTCTGGCAACTCGTAGGTGTATCTTAATAATAAAGTTATTTTTCAAATCTTCATGTTATGAAAGCTGTCATCTAATATGTGATTGACACCACGTGATTGATTACATTAAATAGAAAGTAGTAGATTAGCAGCACTCATTTAAATATTAATTAGTTGTAACCTACACTGAATTTAAAAGTGTCCTTCAGCAGTGTTTGGTGTAGAGAGGGATTATGAACACCAAGGTAAAAAGGTGAGTACATCAATTTTATAAATGATAGGAAAATGCACTTGGAAAAAATGGGATTAAAATAAATATCTGATCCTTGTTGCTAATCACAGAGGCCAGGTGGTTTTGTAGTTAACCACCAGGTTTTTGGCCACATACATTTTTTTTTCTCATTGTCTTCTTTGTAGAAATAATATTTTTACAAATTAAGACTGGTGTTTTTTTTTGTCTAACTACGACTAATTTAAAAACAGTGTTTACGTTATAATCAGATTGCCTGTTCAAAAGTCAGTTCAACTTTGTTTTTTGAAAATCCAGACTACAAAATATGTCCCTTTATTATATATCTTAATTATATCTTTGCATAACTTGGATTACAGGGTTTTCCTTACACAACATTTAAAGTCCATTGAAGCTGTGGATATGACTGCCAGCAGCTTTTTCTTGATCGTAACATTCCGACCCTATTGAAATATAATCAATGGACATCACTTAACAATACTGCTTTTTCTGAAACACAACAGCCGCAGTCATCCTTTTTCAATAGGCTGCAGCTGGTCCTGCCAGGATTCACTTCAGCGTTTAGACACTTAATAAACCAAATCTCACTGCGACAGAGTGGATTTCAAACGTCCTGGAAGTTGACTGTTTTGAGATTTAGAGCTAAACTAATCTGAATCAGCAAACCAGCAATCCACGGTCTTCATTCACCCGATATTCTTTTAACAAATTATAACTGTAACAAATTAAGTGATTTAGTACAAGTATTACAACCTCTCTTCAAATGCCCTGAAATGAAAATGAAAATTGAATTAAAGCAAAGAGTTGAGATTACATTAGCAGAAGTGAGGGACAGAAAAGACTTGATCTTATTAACGTGGGAAAAATAAAATCCAGTAATGGTCGTTGATTCTGCTCTGATTGAGTTTGCACTCCAAAGAAAGAGTGTTTCTACTTTCAGTGAAGGCTGACTCAGAAACATTGAACCAGATCCAGCAAAACCTCAGAGCATTGCATCGAACCCTCCATCCTCTGTAAAGGCCACACTGAAAAAATAAGCTGTTATTTCACTATTGTTTGGAAGGCTTGAGCAGGGATTGGTCATGTAATGAAAAGAAAATAGAGATGATGTTCCCATGACGGATGTTCTTGAGCAAATGGTGCCGAGCTGCACTGCAGTGATCCTTTCGCACCTCTGATTTTCAGAGCCTCAGAGAACACTCGTCGAGCCCCCCCACTCCAACCCTGAAATCCCCCCTCGGCTGAAAACCTGACTCACTTTCCCAAAAACATGATCCAGCCCAGAGGCCCATGCCATCACTTCCTGTCCCTGATTTGTTTGGGAACTTTAATCCTTGCCCTGCCCACCAAGGCTCTGTTTGTTTTGCAGAACAGGCAGCAAGCATGAGCTGGAAAGCCAGGTGATTCCAGAACTCTGTGGATAATGTTTCTTGGGGATCAATTGTAGCTCATATAGTCAGACCCAAAGGCCTGTTTGCCTTCAAATCATAAAGTATTCCTAATTCATAAAGTACTCCTATTTTTATATTTAAGGCCGTGTTCTTAAGTGCCAGTGTTCTGGTTTTATAATTTTATCAAGATTATATTAATATTGTTAAAACTAATTTACTAAAACAATATTTGGCAACTGTACTGTTCCCTAGAGACAACTTAAACAGGAATACAAACTTTTACTAAACAAAACAAACCATTTTAGGTGAAGTTGGAGTTTTGGATGTGGTCTGAGATTTTAAACTTTTAGAAACGATGAGTCCTACTTTGCCTGTAAGCCAACAGGTTTCCACAGTGATAAATGGCTACACTCAACCACAACGCTTTAGGGAAAATAAAAATGTTAGTTACAGTAGTGGATATTTCCTCTGTGAAAATGAAACCACCTCTTAAAGGACATCTTTTATACAAATAAAAAAAATTGAAAGGTTTTTTAGCCACAAATGTGAGAGATTGAGTGTGAACACACTCATGTTGGTTAGAGTCTTCAAATAATTTGTGTGCATTTAGCAAAACATAATATTATGTGCTCTTTCTCCACTAAACTGCTTTTGACACCTCTCCCTTGCGGCCTCTGTCCACCAATAATGAATGAGAGATTTAAGCAATCGTTCTATCATTTTAATGAATAAAATGTACAAAATAAGCATTTAGCTATGTAACTATGTTATTTAAAGAGCTCTTTTAGCAAATATATTTCTAAATAAATTTGAAAACTACTTTCACAAAAGGACTACTTTATAAGAGTCATTTTTAATTCATTTACTTTTGTCAGGCATAGCATGGGTCTCCAAACCTGGTCCTGGGGGGCCGGAGCCCTGCACGTTTTTAGTTCAACCATCACGAAACATAACTGAGGCACTAATTAGGGTGTTTTTCCTGATGTCCTCACTCAAGATGATACAAGGACACAAGCTGCCCCTCCTGTACCTCAAGGTTCCCCGATCTTGGTCTTGGAGGGATGCAGCCCTGCGTATTTTTGTTGCAACCCTGCTGTAGTATGCATACTACTCTGGCTTCAGACAATCAGAGGACCCTAATTAGTGCCTCAGTTACCTGTGTATGCAGATGCATGTTTTTCTAAGAATGCTTCAATCTACACTGTGTTTTTAGTTTTTAAGAGATGAGATTATATTATAAAGGACTTTAGAATAGCTTTGAGAGATTCAAAGGGTGGTTGTTTGGCTGCATGGCAGTGATGACCCAGACCTACCGGGCAGCTGTTTTAAAAATTACAAGATCTAAAATTAAATCATACAAACAGCATCGTGGTTCCCTAATGTATATTTCAAATCAAAATAAAAGACCTCTAAAGAAAAAATTGGCTTTAAAATAATTTTCTTTAAAAATATTCTCTTACCTCTCCAATCTGTTGCATGTACTCATGTCTCGAGACACAGCATTGCAGGCCAAAGTTCAATTCACCTCAACTTTCTGTAGGTGTTAAATCTAGATTGAAAAGGGTCTCCCTGAACTTCAGATTTTGTGTTGTTGGGAAAGCAGGAAAGGGAGATGGTGAATGCCCTCCGGCCGCCGCTTCAGAGCCACTAACATTAGGACTGTACGGCACAAACAGAGCTTCTTTCCCCAAGCCATCCATCTGCTGAAGTCTTAACTCTTAGTTCCCCGCAATTTGTTACCAGCACCTGGACATTACCAGCACATTTCATCTCCTTACATTTTGCACTTAAGAACACTACACTTTATAGACTTTTGTTCAACTGTTTACATTTCATTAATCCTTCATTCTATCTCATAGCCTTATGTTAATTGCTTGTTAGTTGTGTTGCACTTTACTTTACTTATGTGGTTGACGCCTTCATTGTACCACAATTCCTTGTGTGCGCATACACACACACACACACACACGCACACACACGCACACACACGCACGCACACATACACAAACACACATGGCAAAAAAGCTGATTCTGAACGAACACCGTAGGCAGACATGGCGCACAGTAACTGGTTTGATTTCTGTATACCATGAGTAATAGTGAAATATTATAAATAGTGTATAGTGAAATTTGAGGACTGATACCTTTGCCAATATACGTAAACAGAACTAGTCTAGAGCTTTTTTCTCAGTTCATTGATCCCTTACATCCGTGAGAACAAAAAAGGAAGCTATTAACTATTTTCTCTTTGTTTGTTTCCATTGAGTCTATCATGTTTATTAAAATGACTGAATAAAAAACTTGGAATAAACTCTGATTTGAAAAAAAATAACTGTGCATATCGAACATGTCGTCAAGTAGATGATGACAGAAGTGTCCCTGAAGTGAAGTCTGCAAGTTCATCAATAAAAGAATCTCAGTGGTAAGTATATGAAATATTGGGGACATGACGACTGTACACCGCTACCATCATGCTTGTTCACATCAGCTTCATGGTAAGTTTCCGCATCAGCTTGTGTGTGTATTTGTGTATTTATATTTCAGAGGTCACTTAACTTCAGCATGCCCTTAAGCTGATCTGTATGTCATGCATCGAGAATCAAAACCAGAAGATGAGAGGAAGTTGTCTGTTTATGTTTTTCATGAGCTTTCAAAGGGAAAACTGCGCTGGTGAGGGGATATTGTTTTCAGCACAGATTGCCGTTGACCTGTAAACCTTATTTGGAAACTCTCTAACAAACATTGCTTTAGAAGCCCACAAGAATGAGCATGGATTTTGGTGTCAGAGCTGAACGAGGATTATTGTAACTGACTCTTTTTTTGGAAAGCCAATACTACGCTGATGAAATCCATATAGATGAATTCAGCATTAAATATGAGAAACAATTATGGCATGATGTCCCAATGTACACATTGAGGATGCTTTTCTGGGATTTTGAGAGAATTTTTAATGTGTCGTACGGAGATAATGGTTTACTTTTTTTTTGTTGTGACCAAACATTTTTATAAATAATCATTTTTGGTTTCTTTTGATTATTTTTAAGTAAAGGTCTGTTTTGTTTGAATGTTTAGTTGCTTAAGTTGGTCTTGTTTGTTGATGTTTTGTTAAACAGCCAATAAACATATACAAGCGATAAGCTGAAAAGCGATATGTAAAACATTTGAAAACCAAAAATCAAAGGTTTACTTTCTGATTATTGTGGTCATACCACCATTTTAGGTACTTTTTCATTTCAATACCATTGGCTAAGGACACTATCTTTATTTGCTCTACCTGCTGTTTATCATAAACTAAGGTTCAGGTTTGTATTGGAAATGTCACTTCTCTTTTAAAGAGTTACATCTACCAATTTAGCTTTGAAAAAACCAACTTAAATTTTTTTTTTCATTTCTTCGTGATCATTTTCAGCTGTTCTTGTGATCTGGCAAAAGCTATTTTAGAATAGCTTAGCTAGCATATACCATTACATCTGAATAAACAGTAGAATGCTTGTACTAGTTGCAATAGCAAAATTATATATACAAGCAATTTTTAAATGTTATTCATTTAAGACAGAATGTGATGTATCACTGTCCTTGATTGTTGAACAATAAAGAATATTTTTGTCTGTAAGTAGACCATTCTGTTTGACTTAAATTCAATATGCTTTTATGTTAAATTAGTTTTATTATTTTATTTTATTCATACGTTTTTTAATCACTAAGACTGGTTACATTTTTTAAAACAGTAAAACTAAAAACTAGTATTTATTATTTTAGACTGTGATTCAACGAAAAAGATTTGTTCATTCAAATGCATTTTTTAAAGTACATCAATATTTTTGAAAAAATAAAAAAATAATTAAAGAGATAGTTAAAGTCAAATTTAAATTTATAATTTGTAGTCACATCTTGATTTCAAGTTAAAACAGAGTCTAAATTATTTTATATTAATATTTAATTAATTTTGCGCAGAACTGGAACTCTCTCACATCCACAAGATGTGTTTCAATTGATTTATTTCACAAAAAAAAATGTTTAAAACTGGCTTTTATAATAAGTTAGAGATTACTGATAAGTTTAAATCAATGTTTATTTCTTATTTCATACTTATATACTTTAGAAACCTTAAGGTAGCAGTATATAGTAGTTATATTTCTACCCCATGGAATTATCTAATAGGAATTCCTGTTCAACTGTTAATCCATGTAAAAATCATAAAAATATTTTGATTTTTGATTATTTGATTTTGATTGATTTTGCATTACTAAATTTGCTTAACGTGTTATAGCACGATAATTACAATTGACGATTATCTTGAGGGGAATATGAAAATGATATAAAAAATAAGAAATTGTAACTTTTCTTGCTAACTTTTATATATTTTCAGTATATGTTCTTTGCCATGTCTAATCTACTGACTAAAAACTCAATTTCAGTCGAGAATAGTCTGTACTTCTGAAATTTTAAAATATCTTGAGGTGCTCTGACGAAAAAGAAAAAAATAATCTTTGAATTTCTGTCGAGGACGGATCTTAGGACTAAAATGTGATCAAAACTGGTTTTACACCTGTAGCAAATGAAGCACAATGAATACACAACCCCCCAAAAGACTGTGAAGGCTCTCACAAAATACATACTGACTGAATAGTGGATGAAAGGCTGATCTCATGATCTCACAGCACCTCCAGCAAAGAGTCCTTACATGACACCCACTTTCTCCATACATTCTCATACCCGCCTGTAGGAAGCCAGTTCCTTTCAAAACTGCCAATCTGAAGTAACCTTGACAGGACTTCTTGCGTGATCACCAATGCCGTGCCATACACTGTGACCCCTTTGGGCCATGCGGGTGTTCTGCATGTCTGGATCACTCGTCTCTGTTTGATTTATCACACTCAATCGGCTAGCTGACCCTGGATTGGTTACAGAACACTGGCATGTTGAGCCACATGCCTATTAGCAAACCACAGTCTCCAGCCATGATTTGCTTGCACTGGGTGGAGAAGAACACAAGGTTGTTTTGCTCATGTTATCCTTAGAGCTGCCAGCAAGATGATGATGGCTTCATGTTTTGCCAGGAGTTCAGCAACAGACCCCTCTGATTGAATTAAACTTGCCTGATTGTTGAAGTTTCTCAGAAAATGACAGACTCCAGAGTTTCTATGCTGACAGACTCGATTTAGGCTTTTGCTTGTGTGGGATGTTTTGTTGAAGTTTGAAGCAAACATTTAACTTCAGCTTTTTGGTGGGCTGTTAAATTGCTCTCAGAACAGACAGGTAAAACAGACATCCATAGGTGTATTTTCAGGTTGATTCAGAATCACCCTCAGGTATGAGCGGTCTTGGGTGAGCCAGCCCCTGTGAAGAACAGCTGAAGAACCAGCATACCTTTTTAACAAAAAAATGTAAAACGTATTTATATTACAATCTCCCTGAGTAGTCAACGTGATTAGTACGTCAATTTTACTAGTTCTGAAACAAAAAACGTCATATAGATGTGATATGAACGTCTAATTAGGGTTACTTGTTTGGTGGGATGTAAACTCATTAGTTTACTTTGAGTTATTAATCAAAATTGTATTGTATTACTCTGCATGAGGTTTAGTCTGGTTAAGTTCCTGTATTTGGTTTAAGGCAGCATAGTGATGAATTGTGAGATTTCCAGTGAGGTGATTTTAACCAACTATGGACCAAACAGGAATTATGTGACACAAATATAAAACAAGCCTAGTGTATTTAATTGTATGATAGGCACACTGTGACCATATTTGTTGTAAATCATGTTACATCAATAAGATTCATCATGATATAATGTGATTTTGTAATTAACAGACTGATATCTTTTCAAGCCTTGCTTCTCATGCCTAACGTTTGGGGTTTGCTTGATCAGACGGTATAGAAACTATGTTTAGACTGCAGCATGCCACGTTGAGACTGCAAAAAACATGCACCTGCTATCCATTTTTGTGCGAGCGAAATGCTGCTCCAACGTGACACGCATGCGCAAAAGAGTAAACTAAAACCCCCAGAATGCACTGCTAACATAATTAAATGATGAATCGCCTGGACTCAGACACTCGAGTATTTGTGGCCACTACTATCTGATAAGAGCCAACTTCATTATTATAAACAATTAAGGAAAAGATTAAAACGGAAAAGAACAGAAAGCGTAAAACAGTAGCGTAGACTACACCAAGCAGGTATCATATATTTTAAAAACTATCAAGCTCTAAATATACATGGTCCAAACGGTAACAGGTTTTAATCTTATGCACACTGAAACTCAAAAAAATTAAATCTATCTTTAAAACAAGATATCAGTACCTCTCCAATCTGTGCTTAGTAGTCTCGTCATGTGATGCGCTATCGCAGGTCAAAGCTAAATTCAGCTGAACTTTCACCAAAGCCAAATTCGAAATTTCACAGTGCAGACTGAAACTTTCGGTTTCGCACCATCGTATACAGACCCATTCAAGTCATAAACATTGACAATAGGAAAAATTTTACCAATTAAAAAATTTTCATTGCTTATTTTGTCTTCCTTTTTGGAAACTTTACTACTTTTTCCTTCCAACGTGTTCACAGGATAGCAGGGACAAAATGAAGCATGCTTTTATGTCTATAGGGCTCAATAAAACAATAGATGACCTTCTGATTGGCTGTGAGAGGCATTCAAGATGTTTTTACTTTGTGTTGTTTGGAAGAAATGTCAATTTCTCTTATCTCTTCATCGGGTTCTGTTTGGCTTTTCCAATATGGCTAGATGTCACCTTAAAGAGAGAGAGAGCTTAAAACCTTCCTTAAAGCCTAAAGACAAACATGGACCTCTAGTGCAAGCAATTTCGCTCCATCTTTAGGTTTTAGATTTCAATCTGAGCTGATTTTCATCTGAATTCAGAATAAACATGGCAGCCTCCATCTGTTTCTCTCTATAGTGTGGAAAGTTTTTGAAAATCTTGAACACTTTGAGATCCAAATATCCCTTTTAAACAGCTTTGTCGTGATTCTTTTCTTCTCTCAATTGTTTGAAAAGTTTTAAAGGTTTTTTTCTGAAGATCTCTTGATTCAAGAAAACAAATTAAAATGCAAAAAAGTATTTGAATGAAAACATGACTCTAAATAATATTCCATGTCACGGTAAAAACTAATTACAGTTTTGTAAAATCTTAGCTAGTAATTTAATTAAGTTTCAACAACAAAGATGTCTCTAAATTCCAACATTTCTCCTTCCATAGTTCACGGTCTTGTGTCTTTGGGCTGATTAGGGGTCAAGCATGAAACAGAAGCAATCTGTTATATGTTATTTTTGTGTATTATGTTACAGATATTGTTCCATGTGTCAGTGACCCAGGCTGAAGGACACTGGGATCTTGAGTGACAGCTGACAATAAAACCCGGCTCAAGTGAAGTCAGATGACTCTAGAAATCTGGGAAGCTCCTCGCTCCAAAACGGGCATCCCAGGAGCTCCCAGAATGCCCTCTGTGCTTTGCTCTGTTTTAGCAGAGTGTTGGGTGTTCTCGAGTTTCAGAGCGAGTGATAAGATCGGGTTTGTGGGAATTCTTTACGTCTGCAAGCACTGTTTGGTGCAAACCCCCCCAGAGTAGATGCAATATTGTACCCCTCGCTGGGCCAAGTGCATTTAAGTCCAAATACTGGCAGTCACGCAATGCCAGATCTCAATGCCACACTAGCTTTAAAGTAATATCTTTAAAAGCAAACTTTCTTAATCAATTATATTGCAACAAAGAAACTAAACTAGAACTTGGTTTGCTGTTTTAAACAAAGCACTACATTTGTGTAGGTGAAATCTATTTTTATTTACATTTTCCATTTAGAAGGGGCTTTAATATAAAGTTACAATCTAAATTCAATAAATTCTTCTCTTGCCGTAAGAAAAAATAATTTTAATTGATAATTTTTATTGCAGAACAGATAGTTGAAATCTAACATTTATTGGTTATACACAATACAAAGATTTATTTTAAATCTGTCTATAAAAGATAGAAGAAATATATCTAGTTTACACATTGAACTGTTTGTCTGGCTCTGTTGTGAAATGTATGTCTTTTTAAGTCCCATGCATCATTTCTGATCCAAAACATTATATAAGTCGTAACACTTTAACAAATATAATATATGTTCAATATACACTATATACTATATACAAACTTGTGCGTAACA
The DNA here is from genome assembly GCA_900490495.1 of Danionella dracula. NCBI lineage: Eukaryota > Metazoa > Chordata > Actinopteri > Cypriniformes > Danionidae > Danionella > Danionella dracula. Next base: position 1,650,705 of record UELW01000267.1, on the reverse strand, counting down.
TTTTTGATGCTATGGCTATTATAAAATTAGATTTCTTAATGTGAATGAGTCAGTTAAAAAATATTCTGACTGATTTCAATTGTCACAGGGGTCTCCTTTAAGCACTGTTTAAAGACACTTGAACAGATTTTTTCACCCACACACTAAATCCGTTTTAGTTTTAATCACTGATTTTGCCCCTGTTGGTGAATTAAATGCTTTGATACTGTTTAAGCATCCATCCCACATGGCAGAACCTATATGAGGATATATGTGCATATATGAAACCTATATGCAGTATAAAATCGCCTATACAATAATATACATGCAAAGCATTTATGTGTATATATGCCACATATAGGCAAAATTTAGTCGCATATATGTGCACATACAGGTCATACAGGTCTCCTGGATTGTTTCTTTATATAGGGCGGATAAACCCTGTAAGTTCATACAAGATATGTCTCTCGTAAAGCTCACATCTCTGTTTGGCAACTGTCATACATGATTTCTATATAGTATTTTCTGTTATCAAAGCAACAACTAAGAATTAAGTAAAAATAATGTATCTATGTGAAAGTGAAATTGGTATCATATGTAATTGGTATGTTATAGAATTTAACTATAGCATAAAAGTGAGAGGAATGGTTCACTTTTTTTCTACCTTTTGTCTTATTTTTGTCTTTTATTGATTGATTGTTCTTGAGTAAATAAAAAAACGAAACTTCTATATTTTGGGCTTTTATTTGTGTTGTCTAGCAGCTATGCATTTGAATAGTTTTACTATAGGTGAACATATGCATGCATAAATGTGCCTGTATGTGTACATGTATGTACGTATATATCTACATGACCAATGTAGGAAAAACTGCCAATTTTAAACATGTCACATATATTAAAAACCTATATAAAAAACGAAATCAAAAACTATATAGGTTATTTTTTTGTGGGTTTTCCGTTTCATTAATTTAAATATATTTAAACATAGCTTTAGCATGTCCCCTATAATTCAATACTTTTAATACTGTACAGTATTAAATCTGCTAACATGTCTGCTGCTTGCTCTATTTCTAAACAAACTAATGTTTGTTTTAACTTTTTTATGCAAGGCGGCATGTATTTTCTGTGTCGACATGATTTCCATCTGTTGCTAGTGTGTAAACATTATGAATTAATCAGTTTCCTAATTTTTAAAATGAGCAGCAAGATGTGTTTGTGACTGTTCCTGTTTCCTCTCAGTCTGCAAGATACGCGGTTCAACATTTTTTTATTGGAAAGTAATTTCAGAATAAATATTTCCAAATGTAGGTATTTCTTTTTGCTATGCGTGGCTTGCTATTTGCTTTTTCATTCATCTTCATGTCGGCTTTCTTCCCTTTCGGGGTCGCCACAGCAGAATGAACTGCCAACTCTCTGGCATATGTTCTACGCAGCGGATGCCCTTCCAGCCGCAACCCATCGCTGGGAAACATTCACACACACATTCACACCTTAACACTATGGGCAATCGTTCTTACTCAATTCACTTATACCCCATGTCTTTGGACTTGTGGGTAAACAGGAGCACCCGGAGAAAACCCACGCGATCACGGGGAGAACATGCAAACTCCACACAGAAATGCAAACCGACCCAGTCGAGGCTCGAACCAGCGACCTTCTTGCTGTGAGACGACCGTGCTACCCACTGCGCCACCGTGATGTGATTTGCTTTTTATAAACTGTAATTTACATTCAAATGACTTGGCCAAAGAAAATAAACCTCACAGTATGAGGCATAATGTTTAAAGTCTCTAAAATGTGCCATGGTTTCATGTCATGGCATTTCATTTAAAAGGAGTTGCTTGTTTTTAATACAGTGAGTTCAGATGTCACCTTTTTTTTTTTTTTAAATACATTTTTATATATGACTGGTAGATGTTATTTCTTTCTTTTTCAGCGATGATTCAAGAGTGCTACATTTCTATCTCTCTCAAACAGGGATGAGTGGAACCTCAATGGGATAAAGGGAGAACCCTGCTTTCTGTCCATCTCAGTATTGAGAGAATGCTTCAAAGCAAGATGATCACACTCACTGAGGGAGAGATGGTACAAAAAAGACATGAAGAGGGTTCAAGTATCTGCGCATAATCGAGAATCTGTTGACTGAATCTGCACATAATCGAGAATCTGTTGACTGAATCTGCACATAATCGAGAATCTGTTGGCTGTTATTGATAAGCAAACTATCAATTTAGGCATACTCAATCTAAAGTTAAACATCTGATATCATGTGAATGTCGTTGCTTTTGTCATCAAATAAAATGTATATAATGCCAATCTCATTATTTAAAAAAACGATGGTCAGAATGATCTTCATTGCTAAGTCTGAACATTTACTCACATAAGGAATGGTGTGTAATTATTTTGTAAATAAACCATATAAAACTAACCTAGCTGTTGATGTCTTTAACCATATCAGCAATGAAAGGTCTCTTTCTTAAATGTAATGCAATTTTATTAACAATGTTGTCCTAAGCAGCAGATAAGTATTGCAGCCCACATGGATGCAGGTCAAGGCATCACTATTAACAGCTAAACTGGAAAGTAATTGACCTGAGTTGAATCGAGATGGACACTTTAGAACTTCCTTCCTGATATTTGTTTTATTTACTTCAAATTACTCCTTTTTTGCAAATAATCTGGGCATGTTCCTCGCATATTTAGTTAGATAAAGTTCATATAAAAAAAATTCATCTCTTTGTGATGTATTTCAGCCTCTTCCTGCATCTTCTCAGTGACATGAAATGTTTTTTTTTATTCATGCTTTTAAAAAAACATTAAGCAAAGATGATTCAATAAATTGACAATGAACTTTGATTTGTAGCATGGCCTTCAAGTCTGTATCAGTGACAAACTGGCCCACCAAGGGAAGAGAGCAGACCAGATTGCTGAGATGTTTGAAGACCCTCGAGTGCTGTTAAATCCCTACAGCTGGTGAGCAAACGTTCAATCAAAACTCTCCCATTTGCCATTCTGTCTCTTTTTCTTGTCCTGCCCCAAATCAGAGAGTTTCTCTCTTTGATTTCAACCTTGGCCCGAAAACCGTTCGCTTCCACCTAAAAGTTTGCTTTTAAAGATATTAGTTTAAAGCTAGTGTGGCATCCTGAGCATGGATGCTGCTTTGTTCCGACAAGGGCACCTGATACACCTGAGCTATATCTGGTTTACTGTATTTAAGTTGTGGATCTGCATTCAGTCGACATCCCTTTGTTCCAAACCATAGCAAGCCACCCTGAACATCTATCAGCAAGACTCACAGATTGTGGCAATTGTGGTCTGGTGGTTAAAGAGATCGACTTGTGATCAGAAAGTCACCGATTTGATGAATAGTGATGTCGAAGATGAGAACATCCAATAAGACGATGCCTTCAGTGTGGGGGCTGGTTATACACTTACAACAGATAATACATAAAACGAGAAGAGTCTGAACCAGGAGGTGAGATGCATGATTTACATCAGCTGCAGAATGGGGCAGTTGGGATTTTTAGTTTTGTGTCTTTTAAAGGGTAAGTGACTGGTGATTGGATAATCCCTCAATCTACATTCGAATCAGCTGTGTTATGATTGACTTCATATGAGTCTTTCTGAACAGACTTATTGAGTGATGCTGGGGGATCTCTGACACCAGGAAGTACCCGAAACTGATAGGAACTCTCCCTATAAAAGTGGGCTTTTTGAATATTGTGGAGAAGAGGTGGTGGTAAGTTCTGCTTATACACTGTGAGCATTCAGATTGTGTTCTAGTCGTGTTTGCCTCGCAAAATATATGACATCTCTCAGGCTGCAGCCTAAAGTGACCCAAAGCTCAATTATGAATTTTTCCAAATTTGACTCGGTTTGCTTTCACATGTGGTCCTGAATCTAATACACATTTGATTTGTAGGCTGAAAAGCCAGGCCACATTTATCAGACTTTAACATCATGGTATGTGGATGACCTCACATTTTTAAGCATGGGTAGAAAGTTTCACAACACTCATGGCTTAAACTAAGCTGAAAGCAGTCAGTGGAAGAAAGCTGAAGTAATAGAACAAATAAAACTGGATAGCAGATCCAATCGTAAATTAGCTTAAATAAAGCCACACTTTTGCTTCAAATTCTATTCTTGCCCATGTTTACTTTCGCTTTGATCAATACCATTTCTTGCGCATGCAGACCCCCCACCAAACTGGAAAATGTCAATCGTGCACAGGACAGATTCAAGTAACGTATTGTGTTTAATGTGAATGAGCAACCGAAAAAATTTGATTTGAGCATTAAGACTTGCAGACCCCTAGCCTTCCTATAACCTAGCCTAATGTTCCTCTAGAACTTTGTTAATAAAATATAGTTTAAATTCGAGGACTAATTATCACATCTTTGTAAGCAAACTTTCAGGAAGGATCAAATAATTTTTCCTCAATGCAGTTTGCATTTTGTCAATATTTAGTTAGCTATATTATGATCAGAGCCTTTACGTTCTAACAATTAAACTCATAAAAATGTTGTCGTCTATACAGAGTACAAGTAACTTTTTCTACCAAATGTAAAACGCTAAACATCCATTACAATCTCATTTTCTTTTCAAATATTCTGCCCTGTGATTATCTAAGAACAATATGTTAATGCCAACCGTAATCGATAATTTTTTTAAATATGAGTAAAAAAAAGATATTCGTAAAGGTTTTGTCTTTAATTTTGTCATAACAAAGAAGGTGTTTATAATATTTCAAGAAGCTGAAGAATACTGATGTTTCAGCATTGCCCCATGCTAGCAAAGCTGAGTTTTTATGAGATCAGATTGGCTGAGCCACACAAAGTCAAGGTATGTCTTCTTGTTCATCATCATAAAGACGATTTATAAGCTGAAAACCAACAAAGAAAGAACTCTGGCTGTGAAGAGAAAACAGTCGTTGACAGCATATTTCAATGATTGAATAGATGTCTGAACTTTTAAAGGAGAGTAAATGGTCACTAGGAGTGTCTGCAGTCATCTGGGCCTTAATGAATACAAACTGAACTGGTCAATGAGAAAGAAACCAGAATTAGTGTAGAGAAATCCAGCCAGGGGTGCTGCCTGTGATGAACACGTTGAAGGAGACAGTACCAGATTGATGACAGGTCAATGAGGGTGAAGTGCACAGGCAAGGAAGAAAGATAGAAAAGGAGAGTGAGACATGGCAGGATGCTGGGAGAAAGAGGATGAAATCATGGGGCATCTGTTGAATTCCAGCTCTGGTCTGAAGTGCAGCGGGAGCGAGGCTTTGGCTGAAGTGTTTGTGGGGCCCCTGTGGTTTTTCAACCAATAAATCCTCTCCATGTCTTTAATATGGGCAGAATGTGCAGCGGAGGAGTGCTAAAGGATGTATGGCCATTACTCAGCGGCCCACATCTGAGAGAAAAACCTGACACAGTCGACTCCCTCCTCTTCCTCCGTTTTTGAGCAGACGGTCGCAGCTCTGCCGAGGTGTGAAAAGGAATGGATCTCCTGAAGCTAAGGCCACTGAACTCTGGTCTGTTAAGCATGGACAGTTCTTGAAGAGTGTTTTCTGAGTGGGGCTCACAATGAGAGAAATGTCAGTATTGCAATAAGAATGTTTGTTCTAGTTAAAAGCAGTTTCATTAAAAAGCAGTTATACTACAAAATATTTGTCTGTGATTAACAAGTGCTTATTTAATATGTTTTGTATGGATTTCTGTTTGTTCTTGAACCATTTTTATGCAGATTTTTTCATATCGCCTTCTATTTGTGATGACTACATTAAAGAATGTAATTTGATTGTATTTCAGGGCAGTCAGAGAAAAAATATTTAAAGATTTATTCTAGTCTCCACCATGGAAGGTTCTTTGGAGATTGGGATGAGAGGTTTACTATTAGTGGTTTTATGGCCTCCTAATGATCAGATTAGAGCTCCGTCAAAACTTTTCTTTGTGTATATAGGTCTCCAGAAATTCTGTTGCCTGTTACCAATTCTGTTCATTTTCTTTGGTCTGTTGGCGTTTAGAACCTACAATAGCATTGGGGCAGTTTGAAGCTGATTGTGAAGCTGAGGAATGACAACTAGCACCTCCATGTCAGGGACCATGGGTTTTATACTGTAAAAGGGTAGCTTGTCAACTCAATGGAAGATGGTGTTTGAGATAAATCAGCTCCCGAGTAATGTGATTAATTGGCTGATCTGTTGTGGTCCTAGTCTGTTTGGTGCCCTAAGTGAACAACATTCACAAAAAAATGGGTTTGATGCCATCTACTGCCATCACGACTGTTATATAACAGTACTCGAGGCTGCATCTGGGTAATGATAGCCCACCCCTTCAAAAAAAGATTTTTAGTTAATGTCTGCTCAGAGTCGCCATCATTTCAACCAAATCATAACAAGAAGATGATGAAGAAGAAGTGGCGTAAAAGTTGGATGAATATGACCTAGATGTTCAGACTGAGTCGCATTTAAAAAAATCTGATATATATCAGATTCAGGATCACACAACCTGGGTCGAATTTGAAAAAATCCTAATTGAGCTGTTCAGACAGTTCTGAAAATATCAGATACAGGTAGGATATGGACAAAATTATTTGATTTGGGTCACTTTGGGTTGAAGTCTGAATGTAGCAGTTTGAACGTAGGAGTCAGCTGAGGTGGTTCAGGGATCTTAATTAAATGCCTTCTGTGAAGGTGTTCAAAGCATATCCAAAAGATAGGACAACCTGAGAAAGGCCCAAGACATGCAAATTCCCTTGAAACAGCTTGAGGATGCATCCTCGAACAGGGGAGTCTGTGCTTCTGGTTAGTTGTTCAGTCATACTATTCCATTTTAGATCACATTTCCGAACAAACAGGGACCACAGTAAGTTTCAATGAATTTGACTCTTAAAGACTAATTAACACTTCTTCGCCACTGTTTAGACAACCACACATCCCATGATCATGATAGTGAAAAGGATTTAGCATGACCTCAACTTGGATTTTACTTGTTTAAAGCTTAATTGCCTCACCATTCATTTGGATTTCAGATATTGAACGTTAAATTCTATTCTATGGCATCTTTGAAGACTAATATTATCTTAAGTAATATTGTTTTTCAATACTGTAAATCTTATAGGTTATTAAAGTTCGTATATTAAAATCCAAATCACTCTTATGAATATAATTGTGTTTTGGCATGAAAGCCAGTAATCAAACTGTGAAAGAGCTGTATCTAGAACTGTTCTTTGATGGATTTCTTGGTCTTTCACCTGCCGCTCATCTCTTTACAACTTCCTGTTTACTCTCCTCAATTGAATTGCTCACTGCTAAGCATTTTATACTTTCCTATATTTATATAATTGACTTCATAAGAAGATATGATGCTGTTTTTTATTTCATTTTTTGTCAAACAAATATATGTGATCCAGTGGTTCCCAGCCACAAAAAAAGTTCTGCCTTGTCTTCAACAATATTCAAACTTCCTTTAAATGTTGATTGTTTCAAGGTTTAGTTTGTTCATTAACAAACCGTGTTGTGTTAATCGACTTCTGAAGGAAACCACTGAATCAGATACAGAGCAACTCATTCACTATATTACATTTTTACATTTATTTACACTCCAATGTCCTAAAAATAAACCCACATTTTTGAAACCATAGTCTACCAAAAATGAATTCAAGCTAAATGCAACTTTTGATGGATCAGCGCCCTCTTCTGTTCTTTGATATGAATCCCTGTTATCTCAAGCTGCCTAAAAAGATTTATCTGCCACTGTAATAGGAGAGATCTTTCACTTTTGCTTGCGCACAGGTTTCTGAGATTAACTTTCAGGTGTATCATATTCTTTTTATACACTTTTACTGTCCCCAAGCAAAACATCTTTGGATTGTTAATTCATAAGCATTTATTAGAGGTCATGTACTATGGGGTTATAATAAAGTCACAATTCTGAGCGCAAAAAAAATAAAAAACATTTTGAAAGAACTAAAATTCATTTGTATGTGCATGAGCTGCTTTTTGTGAATTAATGTTCTTCTTGTGTAAAAAATTGTATTTTGAGAAAGCAAAAATAAAATTTGAGCTCGCTCAAATAAAACCTCAGCTACAAACTGCCACAATTTCAGTCAATCAGACACTCTCTGATTGGCTGAAATTGTGGGAGTTTGTAAAGGTGGTTCATTTCGCATGTATATAGATGCGAGAGCCAACAAGATCATCTGCACTCATGCACAAACGGAGTTTACACTCAAAATTAATTACTGCTCACACAAAATACGTTTTTCTACGCAAGTAGAACATTTTATTCACAAAACACAGCTCATGCGGGGGCAAATTGTTTTTTGCTCTCAAAATAGGACTTTTTATGGTTAGAGTTGTGAAAATAATAACCCCAAAATATACACGCCTAAATAGAATCTCAGCCTAAACGTTTTATAGGTTGCACTAGCTACAATTGATGCTGGTCTGATGAGGAAAATGGTTGTGATTCCAAGTCAATTATATGCTTCATTGTCTGTCCTGTCTTTTTTTCCATTAGGAACCTTTTACCAAACACTTTGGTTGTGATGTAGAGCTCATTTCAATCATAACTTTTTATGTCTGGAAAGTGGCTTCTGGCTTGGACTCAGACAGTTTAGCGACGTTTACCACTAAGCTCAAAGCATTTGTGAGCAATCAAGCAATCAGGGTTTGGGCTTGCTTTTCTTTTTTTCAACCAAGTTTTAACAAAAAAATTGTGGCTGCATCCTTCCTCGGAGATATCAGGAATTTTGCACTTTCATGTGGCTCAAATACTTTCTCAACCCAAACTCTTACCATTTGTTTGTGACTTGTGTTGCCATCCCTTCTTCTTTTAACTGTGAGTAATTGCTCATGGAACTGATGTGCAAACTGAATGCCATGGTGTTGAGAGCATGCAATATTGTTTCTCTCTTTTCATCCCTACAATAAGGTTTTGCGGTTTTGCAACTAGACAGGGTTTTTCTAAAAATCGGATCTTTTGTGATCATATGGGCAAGAGTTTAACATCATGTGTGTCATCAACCAACAACTGGCACTATAGATGATATGCATATACATGTTATCCTCACATATCATACTACAAAAATCTCTAGTTTCTAGAAATCTCTAGTTTCTTATAATCTGAGACATTTGAAATCATGAGGAAATTACACAAACCCTTGAGACTAATCACATAAAACAAGTATATTAGAGGTGTTGAAATAAAAGAAAATCTTACTTAACATTTCCCCTTCATATGTGCTGAGTCTGCTGACTTTTAATATTTCTAAACCAGACATGCAACAACTGTATACCAGTTTCCTTAACTAGACCAATTTCATAATCAATCTTATTTTAAAAGTTCTTCTTTACAAAAGCTGAATCTCATTTGATCTTAAGTGAAAAGCTCGCCAGATCAGAAAATAAAACTGTTAATGTGAAGCTTACAAGTTGAAATTATCTGGTAGAGAGTAATTCTGGTGACTGTGAGAAAACAGATGTCTATGATCCTCATAATAGTTTCTTTTAAATAAGGCCTGTACATATGAGGCACAGCTTTGCATTGTGGGTGGCTATTTCACTCTCAGCTGTCATTTTTCGACTGACTCAAAAGATAATCACTTTCATGTCAGAGTGAATAAATTCCTATCTTCTCAGACAAAGGAGTTCTTAACAGTGTAGTTTGTGGCAGGATTGGAATACTGAGCAAAGTATTAGATGGGAGCAAGACATTCCAAATCTTAAAAAGAGAGTGCCTCTAATTAACAATAGCATTTTAGCAGCAGCAGCAGCAGCAAAACAAACAAAAAGAAAAAGATGAAAAGAGAAAAGAAATACAGGGCAGGATGGTACAGCACAGTTATCGAACCACTGGTTTACAAGGTTGTTTTTTATGGGGCAATATGTACCTGTGTTTGAATATTATTCTCTTGTTTGGATGGGTTTCTGAAAACTTAAATTTAAGATTGAATGCAACCATAACATTTTTCCATGGGAAACACCAAGGTAGATAGTCACATGTAACCCAGAAAGTTGAGGGAAAAAGTTAATAACTGTATGGAAAAATCCAAGAAATCAAAACACTTAACTGAACCAATTCTGAGTAAAATACCAGAATGTGTTTTATATGTGCTTCCATTTCCAATTATGTTTTGTATATGGGTTTATATATACTGTAAGTAATTGCATAGCTCTAATAATCAATAAATATTACACATGAAAGCACTTCTTAGTTTTCTTTATAGACCTGCCATCTGGTGTAAGACTATAACAGGGCAACCCTTATAAACTTAAAAATCTGGATTTATCTGTTTATTTAATTAAGGACTCTGTAAGCTTTTCAATCATGGTAATTAAAATCTAAAACTACCAATAAAACTAAAATATTGGTTTAAATGTAGCAACACACTAATTACAATATATTCTCTTATACTTTGTGCTAAAAGTCTGTTGAAAATTAGCTACTGTCAAAAAATTTTTCAAAAAGAAACGTTCTGCAAATACATTGACTTTAATAAACACTTTTAAGGTTTGCAGTCTTGTTGTTTATCGAAATACACACAGAAATGGTTAAAAAAAGCGAGAATAATGTTTTAGTAGTAAACACAAAATGCTTTTGATTTAATATACATATTGAGACAAGTACAGAGATGTTTATTTTCTTGTCGGTGCAGGCGGTTTTCAAAATATTGCTTTAAAATAGAGTTTCAGGCACAAACGTCGACGCCTATAAGGGTCCTTCAGCGCTTCTGCATTGTTAAGACGAATCTCGCGGAGCTGCTGGAGTTGCCGGGGAGCGTCTGCTGTTCTTACATAAACAATACCCAAAACACTAATATCCCACAATACAGTATAAATATACCATTCAAAACATTGAAAGTAAAGGTAAGATATGTCTATTATCAGAGTTTTAAACATCCGTTCACTAAACGGATGACCAGCTCAAGCTAGCGGCTAACGATCACAATCCGCTAACGTTACTGGTAGAATCTATCTGCATGCGATGAAAGTTTGATCTATTCAATAACACTTCTGTGGTCGTACTTGTATTCCTTTTGTTGTTTTAAGGTTCAGATTGTCCGTAATTCCGTCACGGATGTCATTATGTGCAGTTTCTGGAGTTGAAGCGCTGTGATGCTGGTCAATAATCGGACCATTCGGCCAAGAGCCAATTTTGAGTTTGATTTTTAAATGCTTTTGTAAATAGCACGCAGGTAGCAATTTGCAGGTTTTCTTAGGCGTTGATTAGCTGTTATTGTGTATCAAAGTCCGTCGTAAATTGTAAGTAATTGCACCCATTTGACATTGGGGTGTTCATTGTCAGTCTCTATTTGACATCACGTTAGTGGAAAACAACTATGCTGTGATTTTTGGTCTTCCCTAAACAAAATGTATGTTTTTAGTGTATGCAAGCTAATATAATACCATTGTCTCTTAATCACATTGACCCCATCATTTAGGTCTATTGTTAAGTTTATTTATTATTCGTGTTTTGGATGACTGGTTTTATCCTTTAAGATGCCATCAGCGACCGCTGGCGATGTTGTTCAGTCCACAAGTCCAGATTTGGGCTCTGGACCATCTGAAGCTCTTAAACAAGTCCTTGGCGTGCTTGACAAGAAGGTGCGCAACATGGAAAAGCGAAAGGTAATCTTAATTCAATCGAACACCGTTCAACCTTCTTCAGTGGAACTGTAGAATTTTGACAATTCTATCTTTTAGCGTTTAAAGGTATTTGAATGCATTTGTTTTCTGCAAAAATTCAGTGTTTCGCATTTTACAAGCAATCTGCACACTACATTTTAAAAATTTATTTATTTTTAATTAAAGATTAGTGTCATCTAGGGACTTTGTTAATGTGTAGTAGTTGCTGAGGTCCTCTATGATATTTGTTGGAGGCAAATTGAAAATGAACAAACTCGAATAGTACAAATCAGCCAGTTTTTTTTTTCCTCACCAAGTTTGTGTTCATGTTAATCTAATTGAGTTATATGGCAAGTGTTTGTTGTCTCATGATGATTGTCTTGTTTATCTTTTTCTTAAGCTTTTCAACCTTCTTACTGTGGTTGAAGAATGTTTCTTCCATTCACCGAAAACATTACAAACAAAGAGGATTAGAAACTTCTTCATATCCTTTTTCTCTCTCTCTCTCTCTCTCTCTCTCTCTCTCTCTCTCTCTCTCTGTCTCTGTGTATATAGAGACAAAACGATCCCAAAAAGACTGTACTTGGACATTTGAGTTCATTAATGAATAAATAACACAAAATCCAATTTGTACATTCAAAACAATGTTCGTACATTTCCAGGTAAAAACAAATATTCCCCTCAATCCGTACATGTGTGCATTTTTACCTGAATTAATTTGAAAACAGGTTCACCGATATGCTTTTATTACGTTTTTCAGGTGCTTCTCATTAAATGTTTACTACTTGTGTGAGATATATTTACACATTATTAATTTTGCATTTGCAGCCTCACTTAAGAGTATGCTCTGCTCTGAATTACTGCTCACTCCTATTGAGACTATTTTTGCCCATTTTGCGTTCGTATCCATAACTTTAGAGCTGCTCCTGCTCTCCACCAGTCAGAGCACTGACTCCAGCAGCTCATCGTTGCGTTGTTTTTGTGCATTGTTTAAAAATCGGGGTTTATCTATGTAAAAACTTTACATTTTATTTTTAATTTTTTTTGTTTACTATTCCTAAAAAGATCTAGTCGAGTAGCTATGTCTCCTCATACTGGTACCACTAAAGGATAAAAGAAAATAATAGGGAATTGTTTTCCAATGACTTTATAATAGGTTAAACATTGTCAAACTAGCTCAAACTGAGAATTTTGAAGAAATTTCAAACTTGCAACATTCAGCAATAACATTCTTTGCAATATTTTAAAGATGAAACAAGCTGGAGACGGGGGTTATGTTGTGTTGGTCATAGTGGTAATAGCAACCACATCGTTTACCCTAGCAACCATTTTTAAAGATCTTCATCTCTTGCTGATAACATAATGGGTTGTGCCTACATTTTTAATCAGTGTTAAAAAGTATTTTAAAAGTTGAAATGGTAAGACAGCTTTGAGCTTTTCCTCACTGGCTAAAGCTTTATCAAACTTTTAAAGATCAGCTTTGTCAAGTCAACAAAGTTTGCTGTCCAAACTCTAAAATAATTTTTTCCCTAGCTATTTGTTCTTGTCCCTTTATGAAATGCATGGCATGATAGCTGATGGAGCACCTGAACAATATTTTTCATTTTGTTCTGGAACCCTGGCATGTGTAGTCTATCGAGGAGTTGCCTGCCTTATGGGGTTTGGTCTAAAAATAATTGAAATTGTGTTATGAGGAGTAATAATGCTATTGCAGGTTCAAACATGGGTGGAGTAATGACTAAGTTATCTTTTGGGGCTGAAAAAGTAGTAATACTAGTCATAACTTTTTTTTAAGCTACAAAACACAAATCATTAAACCAGAGTTATTTATATTAAGTAACTGTATGCAACCGTATCTATAATCTACACAAACTCTCTTTCTCAAGAGTAAGCTGGATGATTACCAGAACAGGAAAGAAAAGGGAGAACGGCTCAACCAGGATCAGCTGGTAAGTGTCCTATTTTCAATGCTGAACTTCTGGCCCTTTGTTTAAAATCTAGATGCTGATGTTTGGTCAAATGCTTCTTTGTTTCAAATGTGCAGGAGGCTTTATCTAAAGCCCCGGAAGTGGCACATAACTTGGACTTTGCCCGTGAGTTGCAGAAAAGCTTCCTGGCATTAAACGTGGAGGTACGTTTGGAGTTTTGATTTACTTTGTAATTAGTTTTTGCTTGTTGTGGTGTCTTTTTCAAAATGTATTTGTATGGGAGGGATGTAGGTCAGTGGTAGAGAGCATGGTTAGCATGTGGATCAATCCCCAGCTTCTCAACAAGTAGCATAGATTTCCCCTTCTGTGAGTCGCTTTGGACAAAAGCGTCTGCCAAATCCATAAATGTAAATGTATAACGCTTTTTTGCCGTTGCTTCAAAGCAGCGTCACAAGCATTGAACTAACATAGAATAAAGGAACATTTTTTTTAGAGTATAAAATTGATTAAAATATACTGTTAACTTAAAAACTATAGAGCTTCTTTGATGTGCATTTTAAATGCCTACTTTAGCCTAAGTTGTCAGAATTTGTGGGCAATGTAGAGTATGAAATTAATCGTCACACCATTGATGCATCCCAAACTAATTTGGATTTACATCTGAAAATCTGAGTTTAGCTCCAAAAGACAGTGAAGAAGGCAGCTCGCCGGGAGCAGGTCAAGAGGGAGGAGGCAGAGCGCAAGCGACTGAAGGCAGTTCTGGAGGTTCAGTATCTGCTGGAGCAGCTTGGGGAAGAAAGTGTGAGACAAGACCTGACGCAGTCCACCGAGGATGCCCCAGTGCTCACAGAGTCAGAGCTGTCAGGCCTTGATGAGTTCTACAAGCTGATTGGGCCTGAACGGGACTCAAGTGTGAGGTGAAGATGGTTCAGTGGCTGCTCTGTTCTTTTGGGGATGCTATGATGGGTTTGTCATTGTGATGTTTGATTGCAGGTTGGCTGAACGGTTCGATGAAGCTTGCATGCATTTGTGGGAGCTTTTAGAAGGAAGGGACAAAGCTGTGGCTGGAACCACATGTGAGTATCAGCTTTGAAATTGCCTCTTGCAAAACCAGTTTCTGTTCTTCAAAGGGTATATTTAATTTTTAATACAGAAAGCGCTCCAGTTTAAAATGACTATTTTAAACTGAATTTAGACAAAGCCCTAAAAGAGACGGTGGACAAGGTGCTGCTAAGTGGGTACTTTGATCGTACTCCAACACACCAGAATGGAATGTGTGAAGAGGAGGCAGAGGCTGCACAAGCCGATGAGTCATCAGAAAGTGAGGAGCAGCCTGTAGAGCCAGGTGAAAACATCTTTTGATTTTGCCGTTGAGATGCTTTCATGCAATGCTGATAACTAAGTCCTTGTCTGATTCTCAGAAGGACTTGCTCAAGAATACAAAGAAACGGTTGAAGTTGAGGCAACAGAGGTATGAACTCACATTTTCATGCTCTTCTCATTTATAAAGAAGCTCTACATCACTGAATCGAATAACTGACCACAGACAAATAGTTCATAGCTTCAGGGAATCGTTTCTTCAAACCGTGTTCGTTTTTTGCTTATGGAATGGCTTTTATTATGAAGCTTCAACTTGAAAGCAGGAGGTGCCTTCATTGTTCCACCTGTCTGATGTTCGGCCGATCAGATTTTAGCACTGATTGGAGAAAATAATACAATAACCATTAAACCTTCCAATGAAGCTTAAATGAGTAAAACTTTACCAATGTTCATTAGTGTTCTCAAAGAATATTACTTGTTTGCCTCATTCTCCATCTTCCTCAGATTTAATAAGGTGTATTGTACTGCATTTATCTACAGGATTTCTAGTTAGGGTTACTGTTTATTATGCAAAAAAGTGTTGTATGTATTTTTTATGTTGTCATACAGGTCTTAAATTTGATTCCTGATGTTTTTAAATTTGGTCATTTCATGAAATGAGACCCCTACCATCTTCTTTGCTTTTCTGAAGCTAGAGTAGTATGCATGCTAGAGCAGGGTTGTAACAAAAATGTGTAGGGCTGCGGCTCTCCTGGACCCTATTTAGTGATCCTTACAAATTGTTAGCCAGTTAGAGAGCAAAAGGAGAGCAGTGAAGCAGAAACACAAATTCAAATGCCACGCCCTGTTCTGCCCTTCTAAAAGAACCATGATGGAATTATTGGAATCTAACTACAATGTTATTAGATGTGCAAATACTGCATCTTTCCTATAACTAGTTACAAAACTGTTAATGTTTGTTTGTTTTTTTAGTTTGTGAATACACAGTTCATTCCAGAGACGTCTTACAGCAGCAGTGAACAAGATCAAGGAGCAGAGTGGAACACTAGTTCTCAGGTAGGACCTACACCCCTTTATGAAAAAAGGGTGGATTTGAGCATGTTTCTAAAAGGCCAAATTTAATAGGCTTAAAATCAACAGTTAATTTTTTTTTTCAAACATCTTTTTCAGATGTCCATGTAAAGCTCATTTTATTGTTTTGTTTTTTGCTGTTACTTGGGGCTGCCAGAGATAGAAAAAAATCCTCTTAAATACTAAAAGTTATAGTTCAATTTGCCTTAGTCTGAGAAAATGTGCATAAATGCTTTAAAACACAAGTTATAGTTATGGTTGCCAGATATTGACATTAGACTCATAACTGTTACATGTTAAAACATGTAAAAATGACTGTAAGGGTTACCAGAAGTCGAGAAAATATTCCTTACTGTTAAAAAAAATGTAAAAATTACCATTGAGTTGTCAGACTTTTAGAAAATGCTCATAAACACTCAACTTTTTAAATGGCATTGTTAGGGTTGCCAGTGTTTGAGAAAACCTCTGTAAAAGCTTAAAAACATAAAATTGATAGATATTATGGTTGGTTCGATAGACGGTATCGCTCGGGTGATTTAATATGTTCCCGGGTGTATCTTGGGTCAAGTAAGGCTGCTTTCCATCTAATCCTCATGGTGGCGTTATTGATATTTGCCTTCGATCTGCTCTACTACCCCCACCACTTTAGACGTGTCTCGTGGCAGTCCTTTTTTTTTTTTTTTTTTACCAACCAAACTTCTCGACGCCATTATAATAACACAGATCACTCTGCCAGTTCATGCCAGAATCCCGAGGACAAAGTGATTGACAGGTGGTAATTTCTGATTGACAGGTGATAACTTATTTTTATTTATGTTATGTTTTGCTATTGGTAAAACAAAGACCTAGAAGGCAGGTAATTGTAATTATACAATACACCACCCCCTGCCCTACCTAGACGATACCATTGTCCTTCGGCGATGTTTCTCATTGGACATTGCCAATGCCAAATTGGTGGACATGAATTGACATGGTTTCAAAAAAAGCTTTTGAAAGATATTGTTGATAATACAATATGTGTTATTGATATTATGATATCCAGATACCTGTTTGAATGTTTGAGAGATACAGCTTCACTGGTATCAGAATCAATATGAATTAGCTATTAATTTCTAGATAAAGCCGGTTGTGGAGTCATTGATTGTATATAGCGAGACTTGCTGTTGGTTGGAGGGCATCATGTGTTAGACACACATTCGTGTACAACAAGGACCCTGAAACAACGCAAGAGCTGAAGCTAACAGCGACGTGCCAGAACTGACAGTGAAATAAACAGAAGCAGCATGGAACAGGAGTAAAGCAAGAATCAGCATCAGCAAGAGCGATGGTGATGACAAAATATTACATTGAAACGGTCATAGAATGAGCTTATTTGGTCAAATATCGGAATATTAATTCTTCCAACAATTAATCGAATCCCTTTTTTAATCAAGTCTATTTTAATCAAATTGACCTATAACAAAATGATAGTTTTTTTTAATCAACTCATAACCTGTGTAGATGCAAATCGAATTGGTTTGTGAAACCCTAATTGAAACCCTTATTGAAACCCTGATGGTTATATCGATTTATCAGGTGGCGGCTATCCTTCAGCAACCTCAGCAGCCCTCTCCAGCCATGAGTCCGGGTTTGGTCTGCTCAGAAGTGCATGCGCTGAAGCCGGTCCTCCCACCACCTGCAGCAGACCCTGTGGTCCGAAAGCAGGCTGTACAAGATCTCATGGCCCAAATGCAGGGCACCTTCAACTTCATGCAGGTATGTGTACTGATCCATAGCCTTCGTTAAAGTATAAGTATGGCATCTTCTTACTAGTCTGTAATGGGATGTAGGACTCCATGCTCGAGTTTGAAGGGCCGCCTTTAGATCCTGCTATTGTGTCTGCACAACCCATGAAGCCTGCGCAGATGGTCTGTCCACAAGGTTAGTACACTGGCTTCAGACTAGTTGTGTTGTTAAAAAAAAATTCTGTTGAAGTAATTGAGTTTTTGAATTTGCCCTTTTGTATTGAAATCTGTAGATTATGCTATTATTCACGTTTAATAATAGATTTATTTAATTACATTAAGTGATCCTTTACAACTTTCCCAGCAATGGGTTGCGGCAGGGAAGGGCATCCGCTGCGTAAAACATATGCCAGTGAGTTGGCGGTTCATTCCGCTGTGGCGACCCCGAAAGGGAATAAAGCCGACATGAAGATGGATGGATGGATGGATCCTTTACAACAGTTACTAGTCTGTGGTGTGTTAATTGCACTAAAAATGTTTGTGTCATTTTATTGAGATCCCAGCCCTGGATCATTTGATTAGTAAATTTGCATTTACAATATTTTTTAGTTTTGTTGTATTGTTTGTTGTATAGGCTTCATTATGCCAACATACTAATCTAGTTTTTAAATGTAATATTCTTTATTGTGGAACACATTTTAAACTTGTATAAACTCCTGAACGATTAGACAAGTTACGCACTTCAAACTTTTTAAACTGTTCTGTTGCTATTTCCCCTCATGCTGAGATCACTGAAAGATACTGGGAATGCTGGGAATTTTTTTACATTGACTTTACATGGGGTCAAATTTTGTCGAGCTGTAGCCCAAACTGAGAATCTCTTAGATAGAGAACTCCTCAGTCTGAGCAATACCATGCTGACCCAGGTGCTGGCCTCTAGTGTGTGTCAAAGTTCACCATTGACATATCGTTGCCATTGAAATCAAATGGGCAGGAGTCCCATAATAATTTAAAGATGAAACAAAATAGATAGAAGATTTTGGGTTATTTTGGTCATAGTGGTAAGGTAGAATTTTTAAATGCCACCAACTCTTCCATAGTAACCATACTGTTTACCCTAGCAACCATTTTCAAAGTTCCATATCTCTGCTCAGGAAATTAGTTAAGATCCAGAGTTGAGTTGTTTATGTAACTCATATTGGCAACATTTTAGGATGTCCCTGGCTCCTACACAGCAACTATAGTTTTACCTTAGCAACCATTTTCAGCTTTTCATCTCAGCTTAGAAACAGAGTTAAAACATTGGGGTTTAATTGTATGAATCATTGACAAGAGGACCATTACATGATGTCACCCCTATTTAATGGTTCATTTGGTAGATTAAACAGCTTCAAACTGAAATTTTCCCAACTGGCTAAAGCTTTATCAAACCTTTAAAGAACGACTTTTGCAAACCAATGTAAAATTTGCTATCTAAAAGTTGTATTGTAGTTGTAACTTTTTCCTCAAATTTACAGTTACATCAGATAGGTAAATAAATGATGCAACTTGGCCATATTTTAGAGGACAAATATCTATTGCTTTTTATAGATTTTGTTTATTTGTTGTTGCTAATATGTTAATGCTTTCTCCACTTACAGAATCAAGACATCCCCAACACAATGCTCTTTCTGTTCAGTCTGAACCCTCACAAGTAAACACTTTTTCTAAAGTAGAAAAATCCCCTATCTATTATTTTATACCTATCTGTAATGCCCTATTATTCATCATGCAGGTACCATTGGTCTCTGCTGCAAAAGAGGTGTACTCGTCCACCCCTCCTCTCTATCAGCCCACTCACAACTCTGAGACACGGCCGCAGTCAGACTCCATGGATCCTCTACAGGTAACCTTGTTCTGCACATATCTCTGTGTCCTCTATGGCCTAGACTTTTGAGTGATCTAGGATATACACCCTAGGTCTCCATGTCCCTGTCGTCTGAGCAGCCCCCTACCCCTTCCTCCCAGCCTCAGGTGTTTCAGCCTGTCTCCAAACCCCTTCACAGTGGCATCAACGTTAATGCAGCTCCATTCCAGTCCATGCAAGCGGTAGGCCTCAACCTGTCTGCCCCAGCCTCTGTGGTCCCTTCCCTAAGTGTCTGCCTCCATTCTGCTTTTGTTGTTCGCCATGCTGCTTATGGGCCTGCTTACATGGGGAAAGCGTTGCTTTGTGCTGGCTAATGTGAAGTGTTGGGTGGCTGTGCTTGACTTTGTGAATTTATTGCTCAATATTTGGAGAGCACCAGCTGAGCCCTGCTTGTGTGGTATTAAGTGTATCCTTAACAATTTATCTGATGTTGTGTAGTCCCATCTTTATTTGTAACCCTTGTGTGGTGTTGGGTCATCAAAAGAAAATTTATTTCAAACTGAGATCAAATTTGATTTCACTGACCTCCGCTCATTTTAGTGACTCATTCAAGTGTAAGATCTACTCTGGGCAAATAATGGTACATTGTAGAATGTAACTTTATTCCGTTTGCCACATTAAAAACATTCATTCATCAAAAGAAAAATTGTTTTGAACCTGAGATCAAATTTGATTTCAAACTGAGACTCACTGCCTTCAGCTCATTTTTGTATACCCCCTACACATTTATAGTAACTGCAGATTTTCGGATCTACTCTGGGCAAGTAATGGTACATTTTAGAATGTAACTTTATTCCATTTGCCACATTAAAAAAAATAACACATAAACATTATTTTGTGAATTAAAATCACCAGACTGGTCAATGCTGTCAGTGACAATAATATGAACACTACACAAGGGTTTAACAGTAACATGTTTTTAGCAGCTGCCCCCTAAATGATGGTGCAGGGTTAAAAGGGGATGTTGGCAAATGTGTCATGAGTTAGGAATAAGGTCTTTTGATAGATCAATAGCCTGAGATATTACGCCAGTGGAAAGCTAGCTAAACGCCTGAGTTTGGTACGGAAACAGTCGTGATTTGATTGGTTAAACTCATCCGGATTTGCAGTAGTAGTGAATGTCACTGTTATTTACGTTCCATCTGGAAACAACATGGAGGTGTATGATCGAGAACATAGAATATCCATAGTGTGTATTGAAAATGTGTGATTTTATAGAACAACTAAACATTTTATTCTCTAGCTGCGCAAGAATATTGTTGTGATACATTTCCGTGCCTTGAAACCTGCTAAACAACTCATCTCATGTCATTTAGCATTAAGTCATGCTAGTCAAATGATCTCATGTGTAGGTCTTGACCAAATAAAGCTGCCAAACCCGAGACCTTCCAAGCTACGGGAGGCTTCTCATTCACTAACGTGGAAAAAAGTGTGTTGCCACTTCTTCAAGTCTGATAATATTTTCTGTTGAACAACAGGAAATCAATTTTGTTTTCAGTTTGTGCAGAGACGCGCAAAGAGAAATGCAGTCCAGCACAATTAGGCGCATATCTTCATGCTACACACCTGATTCTACTTATGAATTTGATTGATTTAGCTCCTGTTAACTTGTTCTAAGCTACTCTTTTGTCTCTCGAGACAGGGTTGCAACAAAAACCAGAAGGGGCTGCAGCGATTTAGGTCTTTGCCCTCCTCTCACGTTGCACACTTGCCTATATAAAGGGATTTTGTTCTGCTTGGGTAAAAGCTTCTTTTGAGAGAATGCAGGCAATATCTACAATTATTTTCAATCTGCTGTTTCTTTCCTTTTCAATTCGGGCATTTTGACTATTAATGTGGGCATGTTTGATGCGTGCTGCTGACGAGCAGATTACTGCACATGTAGCAGAGCATTTATGTTCATTTAAGTTGGACCGTATCATGTGGTGAAAGACAAAGGCGGAAAGTACTGGCAGGGTAGAGAAGAATTGTTGCCAAATCTAAAAATGCTTTTAAAATATTTTTCATATGTGGAAATTAATCCTGACATGGGCAGTTCAATATGTTTTGACTTTTATGGGCCCCCACTGGAATGTACAGCCCTGTGAATCATTCAGATGTCTTCCCCTGGATATTTAGTTCAATGTGTGACTCAATTAGCTTTTTTGAAACTTAAATGTTTTCACAAAAACAGGTGTCATCAATGCTACATTTTAGTATGCCTTGAGTTAGAAAACCTATACAATGGAATACTCACTCCAATGCACAGCAGAAACAAACAAAAAAAGTAAGAGTCCTGTGAAATACTCATTTGGAAACCTGGTGCGTTGAGGTTTATTTATGGTGGAATGATGAGGATTGGTATTCCCTGCTGTGTTTAAACATAGCCTGGCATCATTAAAAGCATTTATATTAAACGTTCTATGCTGCCATAAAGCCTGCAACGCATTGCCTTGTTCAGATTTTTTTTTTGTTAAATCTACAATACACACTTACATAGAATTAGTTGTCAGTGTTTCTTGAGCATTTCCTGTTGCTTATATACTTTTACATTAAGGAGCTGGGAGGATCCATTGGTTAATTGACATGTGACTTTATTTGACCTTTTTGTAATTACTTATTTTTATTATATTCAGATTTAACGTGTTTGCATAATTATAGAGCTATATATACATTTGTGTCAAACCTAGAAACTGCCCCTTTGTGTGAAGACTGGGTGTTCACAAAACCCCGCACTATACGTCGACTTATTGTTGGAGCCAGTCATCAACCATGAAATGTTGTTCTCTTATTTTCTTATCTATTAATGGTTTCACTGTGTGGAGTTTAATGCTGTTTGAACATCCGCTGTGTTAAAGGGTCAGTGACATGTTGTTCACGTTGGTCTAATTTTATGGGAGATGTGATTCTTTTACTTATAAAGTCTCTATGTTTAATTAAAATTGCATTCAATCTCCTCATTGTATAGCCCAGGCTTATTACAATGAAATCAGTTATTACTTATTCCAGAAATCAGCTGAGACTTTCATTCGTCAACCTCTGTAAGCACTCCCTAATTAATCACTTGTTGGTTAGTGATTTGCATAGTCATGACATATGTGAAAAGTTACTGTCTGATGGTCAACTATTTTGATGTTGGAGGGATTATTACGAACAAATCCACTAACCCTAACACACGAACACAGAGCTAGCAACAATGATAGACACTATAATTGCGTCTGGAGGGAACACTATTATACAACCGCACCTCTATGAGCCAGAGTCATATAGATGTTTGGTTTCTGTACACCCTGGAATTGAGAATCTTCTTTTAATCCTTACAAGTCCTTTTAATACCCTGCTTTTAATAACACAAGTCCAAGTTTTGTGCTCCTTGCCCGTCTTTTGCTCATTTTGATTCGTGGATTGGTTTGCGAATATCACAAGAAAAGGTGTTGCTTTGTGGATGGTGCATCACTTCCGGGGGAGGGAAATCAGCCCTTTGATATCTGACAATGACGTTACAATGAGACTCGTGTGACTGGTGAGAATAAAACCCAATTTTAAAAGAAACAAATTCGTTTTTTGTTTGGGAATGTCTACGGTTTGATTTTTGATTCAATCTACTTATATAAACCACTATAAAAGCCACAAAAAGGATCATCCACGGCATGACCCCATTATCTCTTCACTGACATAAATGATGGTAGAAATGATGGTGACTGAAATTGAGCAGATTGTTGAAGTTGTGTCTGTGTTGTCTGTCGAAAAACAGTACAGGTGGTTATATTTCCACACTTCTTCAATCCAACACCCCGGGATGTTTGTTGGTTTTAGCATGTGGCGTGGAGCTTGTGTTCAGTCATCACAACAAATCTCCCAACCAGATAACTTTCATCCAGCGTCAGCTGTGCTTGCTGAGCCGTTGAGTTAACATTCAATGAGTGCACATGAAGCCTTGCTCAGAGGTCTCCATGGGATTATTCAAAAGTGGAGGAGCCTCTACAATGGAACTTAACTTAGGCCAGATTTTGTAAGAAAGGGGAGAGCAAAGTTTGATCATTAACTTTCAACTACTGCAAGAGCTTGAGAATAAACTTGCTCCCATCTCTCCGGATCAACACATTTCAAAAATGGACTTTTCTTTTTTGTTTCTTGAAAAATATAAATACACATGTTGACATGTTTTCATTTCTCCATAAGGTGTTCAATATGAATGCTCCAGTTCCTCCAGCCAATGAGATGGACCCTCAGAAGCTTCCCAGCCAGTATCAGAGCAGCTATGGCCAGGGCTTCAGCTCACAAGGCAGTCTTCCTGCTGAGCAGCAGGAAATGCCCCAGGAAGCCTTGCAAACAGGTTAAGGATTTGCTTCTAAAGTCTTTCCCTTTTATCATTAGTAAGCTGATATAACTAATTAATTTGTTGTTAATATATAGCTGGCCTCTTTCAATCTCAAGAGCAAGGTATTGCCACAGCAGGGGGACACCAGTCGACAGCTCAGCAGCCATCTGGACAGGGTACGGGGTTTGGACGTGGGCAGGCCTTTTACAGCAACAGAGCAATGCCTCGAACTGGGCCCAGAAACCCCAGAGGAGCTTTAAACGGTTACAGAGGACCATCCAACGGTTTTAGAGGTGAAAAGATGGATTTTAACTTCAGCTCTTAATTTCTTCCATTACAGAATGGTATAGTCAATGTTTTTATCGTTTTAGGTGGTTATGATGGGTATCGAGCTCCATTCCCAAATACTCCGAACACCGGTTACAGCCAAGCTCAGTTCAGCACTCCACGAGACTATTCCAACACCAACTACCAACGGGTAAATTTGCGATGATGAGACAAACTTGCTGACGTTGACCTATTTTGGAAAAAAACTGTTGACCTTTAAAGGAACTACAACATATTTTTTCTAGTCAGTTCTTATTAGAACTGGCTGACGTAATTGTGACTAAATTTGAGCCAACTCTCCATTTGGTGGTGGTTGTTGTTGTGTTTGAGTAGGAGCAAACCTGCATAACGAAGTTCTACTGTTGACTGAAGGATGTGGTTTATGAAAGTGTTTTGTAAACAATCTTTGCTGTTTGCTTAAGTTGTTGTAAATGTTTATTAATAACACCTAATGATGATTTTTTTATGATAATGTTACTTCTCCATTTTAAATGTAATAAAAAGTCTCTTTGCCATCCTGCCAATGCTGTTATTTGCCAAGGATGCTCAATTTAAATGAGTCTGAATTGTAAATATTGTTAACAAATATAATTGTTCAAGTAGAAATGAGAAGACACATCACATTTCCATTAACCATGAAATTGTGCTAACTGGATTTACAATTATTTGCTATTAATGAAATAGGCTAATGGAAACATGGGGGGGGGAGGCATTTATGGAAAAAGTGTTTTTTTTTTGCCCTTGGATGAAAATTTTTGATGTGTGTCGAATTGACATATTTTGCAAAACTGCACACATTTTTAATAATGTTAAATATTAAAATATGTTGCCGTTTTCTTTAACAGATGATGAACGTCATGGCTGAAATGTGAATGTTTTCTGCAAAGTGTTTTATGGAGTTACTTATGGCATAGTTATGGCTTAATGGAAACTATATGAATTTTTTTTTGCAATTCTAGAAAATTTTGCGCAGATGTTTAATGGAAATGCAGCTACTGATAACACAGTGATGTCTATTTAGGAAACTATTTTTTACATTTCATTTTTGAGCCAGAAAGACAGATCAATCGCTTAGACACACCAGTTCAAATTGTAGAGCGTTAGTTTAGTTTCCCTTCCCTGGGATATTCAAGACTGAAGCAAGAAGGCATCCTGCTGGATCAGGGGGTGGTGATGCGACCAAGGGGTAACCTCCTGCTCTTAAACTGTTGTACTTGCTGCAAGAATGTTGGGGGCAGAAGGCAGCAGGTTCTTATTCACTTCCATGCTAAACTACCTTTGGAGCTGAAAAAAGATGTTTACACCACTGGTGGTGCAATGTTTTGATTCAGATAACTAGTTGTGATCTTTAAGAACACTGAGGGGTAGAGCAATTATTGTTTAGATATGTTTGTTTAAGATATTTTAAGAACCTTGAGCCAAATTCAAACGGCTTTGATACGCATATTTCGTGCTTCTCTGGACTCATTTTTTGATAGGCATATGTTGTGAATCTCTGGACTTATTTTTGATTATTGGGAAGTGAAGCAATTTCAATGATATTGAGGCTTGCTATGTCCATTCTGAGCCTTCTTTAACTTTCATACAAAACCTCATGCATGGTACGACCATGTTATACAGTCAGTGGATGCAATGCTTTAAGCACCAAACCTCTGCTTAATAGCAATTTAATTCCAATTTAATTCAATTCTTCAGCCAGTAGAATTCCCCCCACATTTTTAACTACAAAATGAGCCTAGATTCAGCATTCTGTAGACTCCCAAGCCTCTTATGAAATAAATTAGATGCTAACATAACATAAAAAAGTTCACAATTCTGTTACTGATCGCTGAGTTTATTTTATATCTGAGGATATGGGCCAATCAGGAGCAGAGATATGAACTGTGGAACTTAAATTATTTATTAGAAATTTGGAGGATTTGAGAAAATTGTGACTGTTTTGGTGACAAAATATAGTCAAACATGTTTGACAGAAAATCCTTAGTGGCTCACAACAACTTTTATTGCTGACTGCTTTCAGTTTGTTTGCAAGTTGATTGTGTTTGCTTGAAAACACACTGGGGCTGTTCGTTACTCCAGACTGAATTGGTTTGTTATTTATTATGTTATCCTGAAGAAATATTTTCCAAATAAAAATAACTTGAATTTTGGTATGAAAGATTTTGTTTGGTAAAAAGAAGTATGCTATGTAAGTTAAAGTGACGTTTTGGTCATGTTTAATCTGTCACTATTCTGATTTTACGCCAGAGACACTGCAACTGAGGAATTTGTCGTTTTTTTTTTTTTTCTTTTTTGTTTTTACTGCAGGTGCAGGTTTCGTGTGAGCTTAGTAATAAATCTCGAAAATCAGATTACAGCTCGCCAGAGCTTTATGACCGCTATAACAGGCACAAATATCAGCTGCTTGTTGAAGATGAGCCTGTCTTTTCTTTGCAGGATGGATATCAGCCAGGCTTCAAGAGAGGAGTGGCCCAGGGACCTCGAGCGTGCTCTCGAGGAAGCACTCAAGCAATGTGATCCCAGAGAAGACTTTGTTTCTTTTTGGCCACTTTGAACATTCATTTATTGAGAATGTTTTCCCAGCTCATATTTTTACTCTGATCAGTGGGTCTGTTTGCTTTTGCTCTCTTCAAGGCTTATTGCTTTGACGAGCCTGCTATGATAGTTTTAATATACTAATGTGTTTTACAGAGACACAATGAAGAGCTGGAACTGTCAGTGTTGTGAATTTTCAGCCAGGTGGTGTTTAAAACATAGATATTCCTGTAAACTTGAAAGATTTTCATTAATTTATTTTTTTTACAAAATAAAATGCAAAAAGATTACTGCCACTGTCCGGTCCAGTCCAGTACAAATGATTAATTGGCCTGTCCTCTCCCATACTCGTTTGCCTGGTAATTGGACACTGAAGGCATTGTTCTTTTTAGTTTTTTTCTCACCCTGTTTCGTTTGAGTACTCTCTGCTGCCCTTCCCTTTTTATGCACATGTCACTCCTTGAGAGAATGTTTCAATAAAGATGTGTTGCATTACATGCGTGTCTTCTGCTGCTTCCTTGTTTACTCCTGAATATGCTCTCACCTGTTCCATGAACCTGGTCTGCTAAACTGTGAGGGGTTGCTTTTGGGCTTTTTTTTTTTAATGAAGGCAATTGTTATGCTTACTGCTTATTCCATGCTAATAATATATTTAACTATTAATGATTGCTGGGTTTAAAAGGATGACATTTTCAACAAAATAATTTATAGCAATTATTACTTAAAGTGCTTACGTGGAACTTGCTTGATGCAGGATTGCATTTTTTTAAGTGCAGTTTTGACAGAGTACAAGAAAGTACATTTAAAAAGTGTAATAAAATAACAGCACAAACATGCACATAAATGTAATAGCTGTGGAACATGTCTTCAAATGTTATATATAATTTATTTTCAGTTATGTAGGCCCCCTGGTACATAAAGCAGATCAAACTAAATGTTACACAATTTTATGTATTGTTTTATGAATTTTTTGTTTAAATGCAGGGAGATTAATGAATAATACATCTTAGAAAATTGAGAACTCTGCAAAGAAAAGGAGAGCTAAGCTTTTTCTAGTTTAAGTACTGTTTGTAATAGTTAATTATTCAACATTTCTTTTTGCTTTCTTAATTAAATACAGATATTCGAAGTTGTGTTATGTTTTTTTTAATCTCCCAGTATTACAATTTTTGTTAAAGTTGTTTGCAGCCAAAAACATATCTTACGTGACAAATTCTGCACATTTTTGTCCATTGCGCTGCTTTAATTACGTCTCCTATCGTCTTAGCTGTCTTTTTTTTTTTTTATACCTCACAAAGCCTAATTTTGTTTACCATTTTGTGGATTTATTTTAAACATTTATTTCTTTCAAGAAAGAAGAAAGAACTAGAGGGGTGAGTTTCATCATTTAAATGCGAAATATTAAATAAATGTCATGTAATTGTACAAAATAATTTTCTTTGATAGTATTTAAGAGTAATAGCCAATTTAAAACATAAAACGTTCTTAAAGGTACAGGCACTGACCTCACCATGTGAATCTATTTGATTTGTCTTTCAGGAAGAAGAGCGTCATATCGGTCTGGAAAAGCAATAGGTTCTGTGGCTACTGAACAGACCAGCTAACCCACTCCGATAAGCAATTTTAACTGTGGCCCTTAAATTTATCCATTTGGACCCAAATATGAGCAATGATTCTCCAGATCATAAAAAGAGCGCCAATGGTTTGGGAAAACATTAGGAATCCTGCCACTCAAACGCTTTCATGATGCCTTAATGCACTTAAGGTGGAGCATGTGCCTTTGTGTATTCGAGTTTGAACATGTTGGAATAATTGTAATAGCTGCTAAATGTTTTGGATATAGAAAAACATGGCCAGTATGGCCAAATAAATGTTGAGAGTGTGTAAAATTTACTTATATTAAACTTTAACTATTCAGATAGCTTTTTTATCTAAAAGTAATGGTGAAATTTACTAAGTAAATTTAATTAGTTGTTACCCACCTCTGCACATTCTTGGTCTGCCCAGTTAATCGTGAAATAGTAGTTTGTTTAGAAATGAGGGCTCTAAAATATTGCAATGTGAATCTGCTGCATTGCTGAAAATGTATCTGCTGTAAAATATGTAAAGTTAACATTTTCTTCAAAGCTAGATGTTAGTAATTGCTTAGACTGTTTAAAGTACACAACAAAAGATTTAACATTTAAAGAAGGTCAACTTTTTTTTTAAGTAGACTTCTTTATTAACAGTTCAAAACGGTTTCAAACTTTCAGTACAATTCAACAATTTCTGGTACCACACTGCTAGGTTTCATAAAAGAAAGCTCCATTGTATTTAAACATTGGCTCAGTTTACATCTCCCCACGAGTTGATAAGTTGAATAGCCGAGTCGTTCTTAAAACACTTCCAGAAAAGAATATAATCCCTTACAATAATTGGCTTAGAAAGGTTTGAAGTTTATACTTCGATGTAAACACTAAAGAGATCATGTTTAAATGAAAAGGTCCAATGCCCATATTTGCAGAACGGCTGAACAGATTCTGAAATGCTAATTCACTTCTAATAAACTTGGGGGGAAATGTAAAACCTAGGTTTAAAGCAATTAGAGAACCTATTGATGACCGTTATTTAAAATTCAAGATAAATCCATGTGCAAGACAAAACCTCATCCAATCAACTGTTTTAAAAAAAGCAGAAAACTAATAAAAACGGATAAAACATTACTCTGCATTAAATGTATAACAAGCCACGTTCTCACTTAAAAAAGCGCTGCACAAAAACACTGAAATCACTGAGGACAGGAGATACCTTCTTTGACAGTCTCTGTAAATCCGGTATAAGGGCGGTTCTCTACAGTATTCGTTCGGCAGCAGAGCTCATGGCACATTGTTGTGTTCAAGGATCACCTGAGGAGAATCCGGGTTGTGTCCTGGAGGATGCGGCTGGATTTCGTGGGGTATATTCTGCTGATCCTGTCCTACATGCTGCTGAATGATGGGTAAATCCTGGTGTTGTGCTGGTGGGACATCGTGATATCCTGGGGGCAGAGGATGCTGCTGAGGGTCTACAGGAAGCTTGTCTTCAACCACTGACTCAAGAACAGCATTTCCTTCCACTGTGGAGATTGATTCAATGTGTGAGATCAGGTTATGTTGAACATAAGACATCAAAGCTAGTTTGTTTACAATTCAATAAAATCCAAGTTTACCTGCTGCTATTTTCTTTTTGCCATCTTGCTCATGTGACAAGTGATGAAGCTAATATGCAGCTAAAGCACCAATCAATGCCTTCCATTTCGGCTGGGAAAGGACTGTATTTTAAGCATCTTTCCCTTTTCCCTGTCTTACCATATTAATATTTTCCCATAATTTCCTGTAATATAATAACTGTGTGTGTGCATACATGTCGCTACAGGGTTTTTTTTAACAAGGGTCAGTACAAAGCAGGATTTGCAGACGTTAAGACTGAATACACTTATTTTGTATTATTTTAAATTGACATTTTATCATAAATATCTACCTAAATCATCTCATAACAGCAATTTCAAAAATGTTTTTGGAGCCAATACACAAACACAATTCAAAATTCTTACATGATATCAGTTGAGGATCCTAATGCCGTTAATTCTTCATGAAGAAAAGCATACCTAGTAAACATTTACTTGGCTATTATAATTATATTGCTTGAATGCTTCTATGAACCCTACAAACAGCTAAGGGGCAGTGAGGGGCAGGGTGAGTGGAGTCTTTTGGAAAAGCTAGTTTTTAACAGAGATGGTTTTGTTGAGGTAAAATGGTGTTTTTTTACAGAACAATTCAGAAATATTAAGATTGTCACATACTTCACATATTTAGCATTACGAGCCTAATAACCTTGTGATAAAATGGCATCTGAAGTCTCCTTTAAAAGTAGCATACAGTTATAAAGAGCTTTTTTTTATTCTCTGAATAGACATACTTTAATTGCCATTAATCAAACATAAGATATTATAAATCACATCGATAATAAAGGTCAAATCAGTCACAGTCTATTTGTCACAGGGAACATTTTGAGAGACAAAACTGGTAGAGAAGTCATGCTAGATGATCAACAAGTTGTCCCATTCAGATCGGTTTTTCTTTCATTAGTTCTGTGGCAATAGTTTAAAGTCATTCTCCCAAACCTAGTTCCTCACTAAGATACCGGCCTATGTTTGTATTCTAGCACATTTAGTGTGTCTGAAGACTTCTGGCACAAAGCCGAGAAGCGAAGCATCAAAAAATGCTTGGACTCAGTAAATGTTAATTTATGTACATCTATTTAGGTTTCAGTATATTAACTAATAATATAACTTTACCAACAATGAGTATTTTAGATTTGATCGCCATGACAGTTTATGTATCTGAACGTATAATACATTACATATTAAGCGAATTTTCTTTAATTTATATGCAAGTTTTCAATCAAAACATTTTTTTATTTAATAAAATTAATAAATTGGAATGTTTTAATACACACGTAGTCTAATAATGTTACATTTATAGGTCTCTGGGCCAATGTTTACAATTACGTAGGATTAATTTAGGATTAATGCTATTGCATTCTGAACAATAACTGTGGAGCTGTTAATCCAGTTTTTATAACATCAAATACAATGCTTATTTAACCCCTCAACACAGAGTTCAAATAGAATTCAACAAAATCCACAATCAAATATAAAAATTACCACAACTGTTGATGGGAGACTTTACTCACATTGAATCTCAGGAGGAGGTGGCACCTTCTGTGTTTTCAGCCTCTCCATGTGCTCCACAGCCTGATTAATAAAAAATATGCACGCATATCAAGTTTGAATTAAAATATTGCCTTTGTCCACCTTTGTTAAAAAAGACCAGGTGGTTTTGTTACCTGCTGCAGCTCTATTTTCTGAGCATTGAGCTGCTCCTGCTGTCGCTCCAGATCTTCTCGCTGCTTCTGGAGGTCAGTTGCTTTCTGGATTAGATCTTCCTCTTGCCTGGCCAACTGCTCCTCGAACTCTCTCATCTCTTCATCAGTGTATGCCTGGTTCTGTTCCAGAGTCTGTGATCAAAATGATCAGGAAACCAAAAAATTAAGTTTGCTTTTTCTTCAGTAAGCTGAACACAATTTGATCAGTCTATGCTTCAGTTGTTTTGATTTAAAAAAAACAACATAAATAGTCACAATTTCTACCAAAATCAATCAGTAAATCAAAACTTTATTTGTGTAGCACTTATACATAACATGGTAGTTCCATTTATACACAAAACCAAACTTGAAACACAAACGTAAAGGTAACAAACGAAAAAGATAACAGTAAATAGAGCTAGTCCATGGACGGCTTTAAAAACAAAACCCTTAAACTCGACTTAAAACTAACAGGAAACCAGTGCAGGGAAAATGAAAAAAGGGAAACTAAAGCGTTGAGTGTTTGTTAACAGGCGAGCCTCAATTTCTAGTAAATGTTAATGTTCAAAATGTTGCTGGTGTGAGTAAAGGAACATTTTTCTAAATGTCCTTTAAGGGTTCATTAAATGAAAAACCAAACAGTTATTGACATGCTGACATAGATGAACGCAAGCAACATTAACACAAGAATAAACGTTCCAAAACTGAAAATGTTTTTGTTTTTAATGGCAATACAATGGTAGGTAAAGTTATGTCATAAGTGGAAATTGGCAGTGACTGAAACTATGGGAGTTTTATTTGTAGATCATTTAACCCCTAATGCTTGTTGGCAGAGTAGTAAACATACAGTGCATTGAATTACAACAACAACAAACTGTACACACACAAAATTCAATCAATGGACTGCCAAACCATCAAACATTTACAAACAGTAGGGATAAAAGGCTGAGTAAAATTAATCTCCTCCCATCTACTAAAACACTAAGCTGTATTTATACATTGTATCTCGCTGGAGTGATTTTCCATCCTTACTAACAAAAAGGGAGTCTTCCACGCAACTTCACACCTTGCACTGCAAATGTGAAAACTACACCAGTTTGTACTCAAATAGTACAAAAATAATACAACTAAAGGGAAAATCTGCATTCTATGGAGCTTGGCAAACTCTTGCGGACTGATGCACTGATGCAGAAGTGAATCAAATGCGATTAACTTATCCAGGTTGGCAAGCAAGGTTTCAGATAGGATTGATGGTGATGGACAACAGTTTGAGCTGTTGTGTTGATTCAAGCTTTGATTATTCTCACTGTCTCCGAGAATAGAGGATGTCAGAAGCTGTTAGAGAGCTTTCCAATTCAAAAGTTCTCTACAAACAGGAGTAGGTAATATATACTATAATTCTAAATTTGTATAATTGGACCTTCATGAACAGTATAAATAAGAAATCAGTTCATGACCTCTTTAATAGTTCCATCAATAGCGACTTTTTGGGATAGTGACATTTTTGATTCACGTAACTGCAAAATTAAAACCTACTTGACTGTAAGCGATTCTCTATATGATTTTGCGAATGTGACCGTACTCACTTCCCAACTGTCTGGTTCAAGAAACTCCTTTTTCTTGGTGGCAACCAGAAACTCATCCATGGAAACCAATCTGTCTTTATTTGAGTCAACCTGCAAATTGCAGACCGTCACTTTCTCTGAGATACATTCATGAAGGTCACTCAAACAGAACTGCTTCAGTACTAGAATATAATTTCTACCTCATTCATGACATGCTCTCTCATCCGCAGCCTCTCCTCCTCCATTTCCACCATGTCATCTTCTTCATTAGTTGGATCATAGATCTTCTCAAGCTGAAAAAAACACACACAAATGAGAAGCCTTTAACCATTATCATATTGCATTGTATTCATTATTATGTAACTCTGTGGGGAATGTAAGCAGCTGTTTACCTCCTTCGTAAATAAGGCTTCCAGCTCTTGTTCGTCAAAGAAGCCATCCCCATTCGTGTCTGTAGAACAAAATTCCTTTTCCTTAACCTTTCAAACCTTACTTACGATATCAATCTGAGCTATCATTCATTTTACCATGGAGATTGAAAAACGTTTTGGGGTCAAAATCTTCAGGATCAAGTCCGTCTGCCTCCTCCCACACTTCCTTTAGCTGATCTTTGCTACCCTATGGAGCAACAAAAATAGCAAAAGAAAAAAAATTGTTTAACCTCAGTGACATCATCCCCATTTCGCAAAATATACCTTTAGGGAAATGAAAAAGAGTAGGTGAATGTTGTCTAAACACAAACATCTTCTCTTTTTCACAATTGGCTGAAACTTTACTAAATTAGAGGGGCTTTGGCTTTGAATGAAATTATTGTTGAAGAAAGTAGGGTACTTGGTGCTTTCAAAGTTGTAAAACTACCTTTTTAATCTACATTTTTATTGGCAAGAGACACAATAAACAAAAATATTCATTGCCATGTCCTGAGGGGTCAACAACTCAGTGCATCTCATTTAAAAAATGAGTTTTAACAGTACAACAAGAACCATACAGAACAAACTGAGGAGAGGAAACCAAATAATCTACATTAAGCAGTTCTTACAGTATTACTGTGCACAGCAAAAATGAGAACATCACCTTTAAAAATTATTAATTGAATCTGTTAATCAATGACCAAAAAAACTATTTCATTGAACAATTACTAACTCCATAACACAAAATTAAGGTTACCAATCTAACTTGGATTACAAAATCTTAAATTTGACTCAAATGGTTGAATACACCCAGCAAAAAAAAAAAGTGGCTACCTCTAGTATTTTGTCAGAGCACCATAATTTTTAAGGCCAGTACCATGTCTTCTAGGCATTGGATAAACAAGTTGCCAACATATTGTAACATCTATCTTTTTCCCTTCTGCAAGAATAACCTCTTTTAGAGCCTGGGTGCAGGGTGTTGTTCAACTAGTCGCTTTAGAATTTCACACAGGTTCGGAGCACATTTTATGACCAATTCATGCAAAACTCCTTGTAATCCTAAAGGGTTCACATACTTTTTATTGCAACTGTATATTACACTACCACAGAACAAAGGCTAAACTTCTTACGGGGTGGTTGACTTTGGGGTGATCCGCATGTTTCTTCTTCAACTCTTCGTAGTGCTCCTCCTCTTTCTTCCTGCCATCCTCATCCAGAGTCTTCAGATGCTCCCGTCTGTCATGCTCCTTCATCATTTCATACCTTTTAAACTCCTCATGCCGCTCCTTGTCATAGTTCTCCAGATCTTTTGTGGCCTATATTTTAAGAGTAAAATCACAATTGAGATTACTTACTAAAAGATCTTCAATTCAAGATCAAACAGAGTGACATTAGATGAGGCAACGATGACCATGCTTACTAGAAAGAACAAACTGAGCTTGCATCGAACACTTTAATATTACAAGACGTTCTTTATCCACATTGAGAAATCAGAAATTATTAAGCCTTTCATATTAGTCATGTTTGAGACACATTTATGGTCAAAATTTAGGTTTAAGCCACCTTCTGATAGAAATTACAAATAAATGATCTATACGATCAAATGAATATGAATCTGTACCATTACACAAAGCATTTCGACCAAACTAATAACAATTTTGAGCCATAACCAACCTTTTATGCGAGTTAATGAAGTAGTCTTTCACATTCTCTAAAGCTATTGGACCTTTTTCCTGGCTTAAAGGCGCTGTGTTGCGATTTTTTTGGGATGAAAGATCACGTTTGAAATCCAAAAACTGACCACTCCTAGACCAATAGACCCTTACCGGTGATTTTATCTCTTCTACTGATTGTCTGCCATTTTATTTGTTACACACCAAGTCATTCTGATCAAACTCTCTTTAAAGGGTCACCAAACTTTGTAATCAACCAATTTTTATATTTTCAGAAATGTGCAGGTGTTTAACACCTGTTGACAGTTAGGTTTAACAGTCAAGAAAATTGTATAATTTTTATCTTTTCTTTACAATTTCTGACTTCCTGATTGACATTTCCAGATGTCTGTACTTTCATAATTATTAAAGAAGCAGAGAACTGGAGAATGGTGTACAAGGGCATAACTCAGTTTGCGTTAGTCAGATGATACGATACAAATTCCAAAAGACTTCTAACCCTCTTCAGTGCAGACAGGTGTGCATTTTATAGGATATTAAATTAAAATTGGCTTATCAAATAAATTTTTTTTTTTAATTAAATAATAAAAGTACTTAAGCTATTAGCTAACAGTTCATTCCTTGTGAACATGTCCTTACATTCTGCAGCCTTATAACCTTTCTCGTCTTAATCTTTAGCTTTTTAGAGTTTCTAACTTGCGTTTCACTTATTGTGAGACAGGTGTTTTTAGAAATTAACTTTCTTGTTCTGTAAGCCTCAAAATAGTTTGAAGAGCCTTCCTAAAACCCTCCCTTCCATGCCCAGCTGCACACACCCTTTTCTTGCAGACTGGATCTGAAAAAGGCGGGTATAATTTTACTCTTTAAGCCTTTTTGAAAAATCAAGAACCACACCTCTAAGTTATTACATAACTGAGCAGGAACTAATTAAACCCGTTTTTATTTTAGTCTCTTCAATTGTTCCTCGTTGTTTAGGTGACTTTTTAAGAATACTTTAATTTCGAGGATTTTCAAGCAACAGAAAATTAAATTCAAGCCGTTGTCAAACATGGAAAAGCATTGATAATGTATTTTCAAGGATTTCGCAAATGCAAACATAATGATAGATGATCGTGTGAGTGAAATTACGCACTGATTTGATGAGTCTGTCCAGATCTTCGACCTCGAAGGTATGGGGGTTCATGTGGTTGAGATATTCAAACTGTTTGAGTAAAACCTGGTGGTCTACAGCAATATCTGTCAACCATGAGATAATCCAGTGAAAAAAGTGCCATATGAAGTTTATTAATGTCACGTTACAACTTAAGTACAAGTATCTACTGACTGCTATTAAAGTACAATTGTTACCATTGCCTCCTTCAATGTCTTGCTTGGCTTTGATCAGGGTTCTCAGACGGCTAACCTCTTGTCTTTTAAGTTCATCCAGCTTGGTCCTCACATGATGGCTGACAAAGTCAAGCTCTTTAGCCAACTTCCCTTGCTGAAATCAGTAGGAATGCGAGGATTAGCTGAATTTCAGAATTTTATGTTTGTTTTGCTGTTTCTTACTTTAATATCTTCCATGTCTGTGTTGTGGAGCTTTTCTCTAAAATGCTGATCTTTTTCAAGGAAATCAATAACTTCTCTGAGGTAGCGGTCATAATGCAGTCCGGTGTCCTGTAAAATGATTACACACATCCAACATTGAGTATCGTCTCACACTGGAATAACAACACATACAGGCGACCTTCCCTCCAAAGCTATTTATTACAGCTGCCTACTAAAGCTTGTTATGTAATTGACTGATCAGATATCTTACCACACTCTGAGGAGGCTCTTTGATGGTTTCCTCTGGGATCTTCACCTTAGTTTTATCTATGCTGATTGGCACTGCCTTGGCAGAGGAAAGGGCACTCGCCAGGACCAGGCAGCAGGTGAGAAGCTGCTTTATATAGATCATCTGGAATATTCAGCACACATTTTAATACTTCCTTAAACAGAAATTATTATGACCTTCTCATTAAACGTTTTGTAGTTGATCAATGTGAATAGTTAATAAGAATTATTTCTGATCTGAATATTAATAACGTTCAGTTTGGCAGCTAACATCACAACCTGTGATTGGTAGATCAGCTGGCCAATAAATCCGTTGCTAAGGATCAACGTTCACAGGCCGTTAGCAGGTCAATGTTTTAAAGTGACGCTCAAAAAATTGTTTATTGTCACAATGTTTCTTCATAACAACAGACATACATTGGGTATATCATGAGAGAGAGGTGCTATTTTCATTAGCTTTCCTTTCAAAGACACGTCTCATATTTACGTTACAGCGGAACTTATGCTTGTTTGGTATATAAAGTTAAATTCTAGATTCTGTTTTCGAGTTAGGCTGTGTAGAGATAAATGCTCGATGAAAAAAGGAACTCACGGTGTCAGGCTGGTTTCTGTTGAGCTATCTCGGCTGTTTTCCGCTTCCTTTCATTACCGCTGGCTTCCTGGCTGTCCGCTATGATGTGCTGGTGAAGACTGGGGCAGCAAGGGGAGCTAGCGGCTAGAAACAGTCAATGGCTAGCGCCCAGCTAACCGAGAGCAGCGGCAGGAGGAGACAGAGAGCTCGTGTCCACGTATATCACAGCGAGGCTCTCAACTCAAGCGCCGGGACTTCAGAGGATGATCCACTAAAGAGTCACTAAACACTCTCTTCTCCTCAAGGGGGCGCTGGGTGGACCAGGAAAATTATTAAAAAGTATCTTGACGATTTTTTTTTTCGAATCCCTTTTTTTTACTATATATATATTCTTTGTTTAGTAATATAATGGATGCTAAATGTCTGAATTAAAAAAAATGGTAAATTTGTTTTAAAATAGTTTTTGATAAATAATGTATGCAATGTGTAAATCATAGACCCGATATTTACGTTTATGCATTTGTCAGATGCTTTTGTGAAAGCGACTTACAGTAGGGGAGAGAAAATATGTACTTTGTTACACAGTCAAAGTCTATCTCTGCTTGCTCATAATAGAATTGTATCAACTGATCAATAAACCATAGCAGGAAGAAAATAAAGACTAAGTTTTTTTATATAGTAGGTGTTCCCTGAAGAGAAGAGTGTTCAGTTTTGAAAGCTGCTTTCCTGCACGGATCAGGGAGTTTGTTCCACCAGCCAGGGACAGTGAGAGAGAAGGTCCTGCTAACAGATTTTCTGGCTTTGTGGGACGGAACCACGAGTCGCTGTTCCTTCTCTTAGCGCAGGCTTCTGGAGGGCTTGTAGGAGTGTATTTGGAGAAAGTTTTGTTCGCCAACATCAGTGATTTGAATTTAACATGGGCTGCATTTGTGAGTATATATGTATATATTGTGAGTATATAGTATATATGAGCCAGTGAGTATTACACTCTATTTCTTATTACACTCTATTTCTGGCCTTTTAAACTTTCTTGTTTCCTTTGATCTTTTTGATCTGTTATATTCTTTCTTTTTTGTATGCTTAATTCTTCAATGTCATTGTAAACATAACTGGCAATTAAAAAAAAATATATATATATATTTTTTTTAAGTAATGGTTGTCAGACATTTCTTGGAGCGCTACCACACGGTAAGCATTACTAACGTTTAAAAAACTTAAATATAATATAAGTCCTCATAGTCCCACTTAAAACTATGTTGAGTAAGCAACCAAAACATAATTTAAATTGTGCAAATGTAAGAAATTAAATAAACAAACCAACTAAAACTCATTACTAAAAGAACCACAATTAAATATAAACATATATAACAGGAAAAACTTATTTACAACAAATTAACGTTTAATTATTATTTAAAGTTGTGCTTTCAAATTACTTATGACGTTAAAAATTCCAATTCTAGTCCAATTTTCACGTAAAACTAAATATCACCGTTTGAAACAGATGTGTATCTTTATAAATGTTTTTTTTTTTTTATCAAAAATCTAAGTATTTATTTACAGGAAATTGTCTGAAACGTCACTTCCGCGTTCGTACTTCACTTCCTTCCAGCCTCGTTTCAGTCTTTCTCTTTCCTCGCTCTCGAAACCGCCATCATGGGTCGAATGCACGCTCCTGGGTAAATGTTTATTTCACACTAAAACACTTTCATTTGACGTCAGCACCAACCAAAACGATCATTAACTTCGTATTAATCAGTCTTGTTTCAGAAAAGAGTTTTAGAATTGATTTTTGTTACGTCTGAAATAAGCCTACGTTCCCTTCCTCCGTCAAGCGGGATGGCAGCACATGTAGTTTTAGACTTTGCGTGATATACGTTTAATATAAATTATATTAGATGCAGTCGCGCTGTTTGACAGGCTGACGATCATGTCTGTGCGCTTCTCTAATTTGATGAAGGAAATATGTTAGTTTTACGCTCTTGCGGCGTGTTCATTGTGCATATAACGTGTGCTCTTCCATATAATGCTCTTCCACCGTTGTTATTTTGTTCATTATTCATAATGAAATGAATGTCTTTTTCTCTTTTTAGCAAGGGCTTGTCCCAGTCTGCACTGCCATATAGACGAAGCGTGCCCACAGTAAGTCTGTTGATGTATCCTATTTTTAATTAAATAAATTAATTCTAAAGTTGCTGTTACCGTAAATATGTGAAAGTATTTGTTGTGTTTAGTGGCTAAAGTTGACATCTGATGATGTAAAGGAGCAGATCTTCAAATTGGCCAAGAAGGGTCTGACCCCCTCACAGATTGGTAAGTTTGGGTGTCTTTAAAGATCTTTGCACTTTTCCTATACTTTCAGTAATCCTGATGACTTCTATTTTGAGCCTTGCTCTTAAAAAATATGCGTTCATTTGGGATAATAAGCTAGGTGATGGTCAAGGAAATGTACTGACACCAGAGAGCAATTTGCTTCTCAAAAATAGTTGCTTACTAGTCATTCTAAAGAAAATTGGTCATACACAAGTTTGAAAACTTTATTGTGTGATGTCAATGAGTGAAATAGACTTTTATTTTAGTTTGCCATTTATTATTTTTTTAATGGTTTTATTGTGAGGAAAGTAATTTGAATTATCGATTTGAGTTTTGTTTTTAGTTAAAGTTTATTTTATAAATGCTCCTTTAATAGGTGTGGACTGGTCTTTCTCTGAAAGCGTTGCGCTCATCCAAGCATGTTTTATTGATTTCGAGAACTCTGATGTGAGAGTAAATATGAGTTTCATGTGTCAGATGTTTTAATGTGTCCAACAATGTTTACCTCGGGTGTTTAATGACCCTTTAAGCTCAGTCTGTAATATTAAGTGTTGTAGCAATTCAAGTCTGTGCTGTCAAGCAGGTCAATAGTAACTGATAAAAGATTTCAAGATGCGATAGTTTTTTTTTCTCTCAAAGTTGTTCACCAATTAAATTGCTTGCTGTCTTGTTGCTTTTTGTTATTGGCATTGTTGTTTTGTAGGCACATTTATGAAATGCTTCTGTATTGTTTTTTTTTTTCTTCTTTAGGTGTGATCCTGAGGGATTCTCATGGTGTTGCTCAGGTGCGATTTGTAACTGGCAACAAGATCCTCAGGATTTTGAAGTCCAAAGGCCTTGCCCCTGACCTTCCTGAGGATCTTTACCATCTCATCAAGAAGGCTGTTGCTGTGAGGAAGCACTTGGAAAGGAACAGAAAGGTATGAAAGCTGAAGTGTACTGGTAAAATAATGTATTCCATGGAAAAAATAAATCAAATAAAAAATGATTCTCAATTTTCAGGACAAGGATGCCAAGTTCCGCTTGATTCTGGTTGAGAGCAGAATCCACAGGCTCGCTCGCTACTACAAGACCAAGAGAGTACTTGCTCCTAACTGGAAGTAGTAAGTGTTGATATTAATTTGAGAATTCCTGATGTACAGTTATTAAAACCTCTTTGGTGCACATTTCGTTGTCTTTCTCTTGTTTGTAAGAGCTAAGATATTTCCTTTGTGCAAGAGAAATCTTGTAGGTAAATTAGCAGTTTGGCTTCATTGTGCCTCACTGCCAGTCCCCTTCAGACATTTCCTCTAATTTGTCTTTGGAAGATGTTTTCTCTTCATGATCTGTCTGATCCATGTGTTTCCTTTACAGCGAATCCTCCACAGCTTCTGCACTGGTGGCCTAAATAAGCAGCTTTTGGAACAATAAAGATGTTTGGATCATTTAATTTGTGTTTGTAGTTCATAATTATCAATGGATGTATTTAGTGCATAAAATCAGGGTCTCAAGAAGTCCTTTTGTTAGGAATACATCTTTAGTGTATTCATAACTTGGTTTTATGCACTCAGCTGAAGGCTGCACATGCGCTTAGAGAGTAAAATAAAGTTGAAGTAAAGTATGAAGGAGCGCAACACCTCTGCGCTATACTTGACTGTACATAATCCAAGGCATCTGTCCTTTCTGCTGCTCGTCACTTGAACAGCTTCGCTGTTATTCACTTGCTGTAGGGAATACTGCTAAATGTTAATTAAAGCATTTTAGATAATTGGAGCAGTATCAAAAGGCATTTTAACTATTTCACTTTTCAGGGATCTTCTCTATGATTAATCTTTTAGTGCCAGCTTTAGCGATGCTGAGGGAATGCAAGGCCTGTCATGTATTTTGTAATGTTCATGTTAAGAACAGTAATGCAAAGATCTGCCACACTTGAGGAACGTCATGTATTTACATGTTAAGACTGAGATTAGTCAAAAGTTTGTAAAGGCCATTTAGAGCCATTTGTCATTTACTTGTACACCTTTTCTGGATCTAATTTAAAGTAGTATAAAAAAAGGTTTCCATGTGATCAGAAGTTTTGGAACTGAAAATGCTTTCTTTTGGAGCTTTCAAAATTGGCTAACATTTCAGGGGTTTGTCATTTGAGCAAACATGTAAAATGTGCACAAATCTGATATTCTGTTATTCAAAACTAAATGCTGTGTCAACATTCTTCCTACCTAAAATGTTTGCTATATTAAAATAGTACTAGATGGTAGAAAGTACCAAGCGGTGCTCCCAGACTACTTTGCTGCAGATCACCACAGACCTAAGATCAACTTGTAATTAGCCCTCGAGCACCAAACATTGTTTTTTTGATTTATTCATATTTATTTACTATTTTTCTGGAATGTCTTTGCTGGGCCTTTTGAGTGCCTGAACATTAACGAAAAGTCCCAGCTTTTAGCACATGCCTCAGACCCGGTGAAAAATTTAGTTACATTTTAGCCTGAAAACTGAACTTTGAAAAAAGGCTATTTAACGCCACTAACAGGTTTTTGTAGCTATTGCACAAACGGTTTGTCATAGGCAAATGAAATTGGCTACACGTGTGAAGTAACAAGGTGCAACTTTTAATTATATAAAACCTGTTTCCAAAATCGACGGAAAGACAAATATTTTGCAAAAACCTCTAAAAATTAGTTTTTCCTTGTTTTATACTTTGACAAACTCCTCCAAGGCGAAATGTCCGATATAGCTGAAAATGGGTGTGGTTATTCAAAACATTAGGGGAAGAAATTTAGCATAAGCTAAGCAGTACGTCAACTAGTGTTGGGGTGGCACCTCAGCAAATTTCACACTTCAAAAATTTACAAAAAATCGACATATTTTGGACTGTATCTCTGTTCAAGTTAATTCAATTTTAACAAAAAAGCCTTGCATGATAAGCCTTGTCATGATGAACAAAAGGATGTACATCACTGTGACTAAAAATTGCACCACAGCACTGTGTGCTCCCAAAAAATTGGCTCTACAGTACCCTTTAAATGTGACCAAAATCTTCATTTTAGCTGTTTTGACCCATTGATCATGTGAAAAAGCCCACCAAAATTTCATGTTCAGTAAGTATAATAATCTAACACTCACTGAAATTGTACCTTCGACGATATCTCTGCAGCGGCACCTTGAATGCGATAAAGCTTCACTCGTAGTTTAATGAACTTTGCCTAGGAAATTTTTCCAGATCAAGCTGAATTTTGGTCTGGTGACTCTTAAGGCGTTAGGGACCAAAAATGATCAAAAACTTAGAAGTTTGTCACATGATTTTGCTGTGGCACCATAAGAAAATTGACCTTTTTTAAATGTGTAGAGCTAAATGTATTTCTTACTGAAGCACTCTATCTAAAAACGCATGAAAAATTATGACATTACGAGCCTACCATTCTGAGCAAGTTGCTATGCTTAAGTGACGATACACTTATAGCATCACTTACTGCCTGTGTATATTTGTGGCTGTATCTCCCACATACTTCATCCAATGTACATGAAAAAAGACGAAGCATAATAATCGTGTGATTCTGAACAGATTGATTTAAAGCTTTGTATTGTTCTATGCATTGTGCCCTTTCACCTTGTTTCGAGCTCTTGACAACAAGAAGGGAGGCA
Organism: Danionella dracula; assembly: GCA_900490495.1. Classification (NCBI taxonomy): domain Eukaryota; kingdom Metazoa; phylum Chordata; class Actinopteri; order Cypriniformes; family Danionidae; genus Danionella; species Danionella dracula. The sequence goes on along the minus strand of UELW01000267.1, from coordinate 1,607,137 downwards.
TCTTGAAAGGCCAGAAGGTGGTGCTTTTGTTCCAGTGGACACATTGTGTAAGAGCCCACCAGCTCTTCTTGCAACTTTAATTTCCAATGTTTTTAAATTAAATCTTAGTTCAATTTCAACAATATATAATTCATACATATTTTACTGAACTATTAGTTAAGCAGCCTCACATATATAATTTATTTTCAAATATCTAAAAATAGGACATGGAAAACAAACTTGGTTAGACAAAAAAAAACAACCTTTTCATATTTAAACAATTATTTTAAATCAGCTTAGACTCAAACACTATTTATTGGCAAATAGTTTTACTAAATTAAAACAAATCCATGAGTTAATAAATAAATTATTACAAACATTATTTTCTTCACATTATTATGATATATATATATATATATATCAATTGAAATCATAATACATTAATTCAAATGCATAATTTACAGGTGAGTTAAGCTAATTTATTTGAGTAATCACTTGTAATTTAATTTCTATTTTTAGTGGTAATGTTAGTAATAAATTTTTTTTACAATATTTCAAACCAATTTGAGTTAAAATCAAACAACATTTTCACAATAAACGCATTTGTACCAAATTGCACGATTACATTTATCCTCAAATATGGTGAAATGGTTTAGTTAGCCTTAAAATGTTATCACACATTTTCACAGGTAATATTCCAATGAATTATATGCACCTGTATATTCAAGTAATTTAACTCCAAATTTTGCATCCTTCCTGTGAACATATTTAATGGTTACTAACATTCCAAAATATACCAAAACCATCCCATTTTTTCAAAATCTAAAGGATGTTTATATTACAGCTTTCTTTTCCCGCAATTTGAAGAATGCAATAAAACCTGCCTTCATAGCCTCAAATACCCCAAAATGCGTTACAAAATCCCCTCACTACACATGACAACTAAATCATCCAAAACCACAACCTCCAAGAAAAGGTTGAGCCCTTGGAATGATTCAGAATCCCACTTGCATCTTTCGCTTAAAAGGTCATTGTGTCAAATTTCTAATAAAACTGTTACACAAGTGAACTAGAAACAGTATTAAACTCCAATAGTGACTTGCAAATATATTCCCCATGCAAAAAAAAAAAAGTCCAGTTTGTTTTTCCAGATTTCAAATTCAGAACAAATACTTTGGTTTTAAACAAATAATAAACACTGTAGCCAATCTTGCCCATTAATAAAGCTAGACCTCCGTATCAGTTTTACCATTAATCCACACACATTTTCCTAATAATCCATTGGATGGCAAAGGATTTGTAAAATCAAAAGCATTATTAATCACAGACTCCTTTCACCATTCAATAACTTTATTTGTACTTTATACCAACAGCACATCAGACCTCAATGTGTCGCTCCTGGAACAAAGAGAAAGACAATCAGTAAAATCCATGTATAATTATGTTTAAAACAGTAAAAATACTGGGACATGTGTCATCATGGTGATGAAGCTACGTACAGACACAAATGTAGGCAATGTAGAGGAACTTGAAAATGCCAACGCATGGTTCTGAGAACACACTGTTTGAGGCCGTGACGGAGCAGGTGTTTGTCCCTTCACATCTGCAAACAAGGATTCAGTTATCAGCTTTGAGTAACGAAATGCAATCATCTCAGGTGTAGATTTCCAAAACTAGAGCTCATGAAATGATACGAACTGAGCTGAGACCACAGCCAGAGAGTTTGAGGAGAAGCAGTTAGTTTGGGAGAGTTGAGAAGGAGGTTTTCCCCTGGAACATGTGGTGCGGTCAGTTCGGCCGTAGTTGGCAGCATGAATGTGGATGACCAGACCTTGATCTGAAAACGAAACGCACGTATGCCCAGTCAGTCAATGTTGACGCAAGCTCCCCAATTCAACTGATTGAAGCATTACAGTAAGAGCAAGAGATTTACCACAGCTCAGAGTAGCAGTCTCACCCTCACAGGTCGTGTTTGACCCTGCAGAAACAAAGCTGGTTCTGAAGTAATGACCACATTAACTAGTTTGTATTTGAGCATCTTCAAGTCCTCTTGGCTTGCCTGAAGGCCTAAAGCTGGGGGAGGGCATTAAGATTTTAAAACCTGTTAGAGGTCTCTTGTTGACAATAGAAGAAACATCTGTAATCCAAACTCGGATGAGGGTTAAGAGCATCCTGCAAGCCATGTTTGGTTTTCTAACGCAAACCAGCATCTTTAGTCTCTTATGCATTGAAACGAGGGTTGGCCCGTTTATTACCGCACAGTTAAGGTATTAGAGATTCTGACCAAATTGGCCACAGTCGAATACAAGAGTTGAGCAACACTCATCATTATGAAAGACCTGAATCTGTAGTTTAGATCAGGAGGGTTAAACGCACCTCTGGAGCGTCGCAGTCCTTACTGATTTTTGTTCTACCAAGAGTGACATTAAACAAGCCAAGAGGACTTCAAAGAGAGGAATCAGGTGCTCAGATAAGTAAGACCCAACACAACCCAAGGCTGTGAGTCTCCTGAAACCTAGCTTAATACTAGATTTAGATCTTGGACACAGATTAAGAAATGCTCACGGATCTCAGGCGGGAGGCAGAAGTAGCTGACCCTGAGATACTTGTATGTTCCAGGACAGGGATCAGAGAAAACAGCGGTTGTTGCAGAGAGCTCACAACTGCTGTGACCGTTGCAGCTGTAGACACAAGAGTCCCGTATTAGTGGCCACTTCAGAAGCCCCTCTCACTGTTAATAAAGCTACGAGGAACAGGAACCAGCCGAGTCACCTCTGGACCACAGGGACTAGTGCGTTGGGTGATTCACAGTGGGTGTTGCGGATCTGTCGGGCTGGACGTCCTCTAGCGCAGGTTGTTCTGTCCGAGCGGCCAAAGCTTGCAGAAAGAATCTGGATTCTACCACCACCTGCAGACAGTTACAGTAATACGCTCACTCTCAGAATCAGTCACCAAGCAGATCAGTTTGAGGAGAGCATCTCACCGCAGCTCAAGACAAGCGTATGTCCTTCACAAGCAACACCAGATCCTGAAATTGCAATACACACAAAACCCAACTCAGATGAAGAATTATAGCAAGAGTTGAAAATAGACATCAATATAATGGATTAGTTGACTAGTTCCTTACGACATCTGGATCTTGCAACGACCTCATCACACGTCAGTCTCGCAAGATCTGCTATTACAAAGAAGTAGATATAGAAGAGCTGCAAGAACATTGGACTACATTATAGGCAACAGATAAAGAAATTACCTCTTTCAAGCCCACGGACAGAGGAAAGTGAGATTTGGATGGTGTTCAGAAGCACCACTATTAAAACAAGACCAAACAAAAGACAACTGAGAACAAACCTAACCCAATTTTTTATTTAACGCAACACAAATGACAACCACCAATCTAAGGCTTCAAAATAAAACACCCTTAACTTTCATATCGGAGTTTGCAAACATCAATTTAAAAAGTGTACCTTCACATTACTTCAGCTTGGATCAGACATATATTTTAAATTTAACTATAACCAATTTCTAGAAAATGCATTAAAAATAAGATTTATAGCCTCATTTATTTGAATCAACTTGTTAAACACCAGCAGATGCTTTTAAGCTTTCTACATTGAAAACTTTTTTGAGTCGATCACAGCCTAAGAGTGGATCCTGACATCAGAAGAAAACGAGCCGACTCAAACGAATGTAACAAAAGAGGTGGAACATCTTTTACGGGGAAAGAATAACGATGGCAAGCTTAAAGAAGTTGTTACATTAATTGGAGCTTACACAAAACATTGGACAACAAATCTTAACCCAGTTAACTTTCACCATTAAAATAGCACAAATTAATCATAACTATAAACTGAAAGGTTCATCAGAAAAAATGGTAAATGAATCACTTACTTAACTGAAGAACCACCCACATCATTTTGCTGTCCTTCTCCGAATTCATACGCTGCTCATCGCTTGATTCATTTTTATAGTCAATAATCTCTGATTAGTCAATTAAAAGCACCTGTTCCTTGTTTGCTGCCATCTAAACGTAGAATCATGTGTTTCAAATACACAAATCCACTTAATAAATCTGTTTGTGAAAAGACTGTTAAAGGGAATTTGGTGCAATGAAGAGTTGTCGACTGTCGACCTTCGTCACAAATATATTATTTACTTTGATTTTATTTTTATTGATTAACGAACTATTATAAGCAGGTGTTTTTCTCCAATATTGATTGAAGTAATTTAAGTGTATTGGGTATTATAAACGAGTATCAAACATAATTCAACCAAACACAGTCAAAAACGAAAGATATTACAGACTTAAACCTTCAAAAAGAGTTTCTTGTTTATGATTCAGCATCAGCTTTTGCAATAAGATCCTTTGTCTTATACTGCCACCTAGTGGTAGAAATCAAACAACACAAACGAACGTGTTGCAAACTTGTGACCGCTAGCTGTGATTACGCCGTCTACTCTTTTAATCTTCGTTTTAGCCGTTTTGACCTTTTGAATATGTTAGAAAGCTCAGTAACACAATTTCGAAGATCATGTTCAGTAAGTATAATAATCTAACACTCACTGAAATTGTACCTTTGGACGATAGCTCTGCAGCGCCCCCTTGAATGCGAAAAAGCTTCACTCGAGGCTTTCCTTTAATGAAATTCAAGGAAAATTTTCCAGATCGAACTGAATGTTGTTCTGGTGACTCTTAAAGCATTAGGAACCAAAAGTGATCAAAAACTTAGACGTTCGTCACACAGGATTGCTGTCGTTCCATAACCAAATTGGCCTTTTTTTTACGTATAGAGCTAAATGGATTACTTACTATAGCACTCACATACTTTATCCAAAAAAAGAATGAAAAAATTATGGCATTAGAAGCCTACCAAGTTGCTATGCTTAAGTGACGATATACTTATATGTTGCCACCTACTGCCTGTGTATATTTGTGGCTATATTTCCCACATACTTCATCCAATGTACGTGAAAAAAGCATAATTATTTTGTGATTCTGAACAGATTGATATGCTGAAGTTACAGTAAATTTTATGTTACACACTCTTCTATTTCAATGAGTTGAATATGTAACAATAGACCACATCTTTACATTTAAAGCTGTGTATAGTTGTATGCATTGTAAAGTACCCATACACCTTATTTCAAACTCTTGACAAGAAGTGAAACATTTGACAGGCCAGAAAGTGGTGCCTTTCCTCCAATCACTGCTTGCAGCTGTAATTTCCAATGTTATTTTATTCAATCCAAGTTTAGTAAAACAAACTAATTCATACGTATTTAAAATAATCATTAGTGAAGATAGCTTACATATGTAATTTATCTTCATGTAAAGACACATTTTCACAATTGATGTCCCAATTAATTACATCCACTTGTGTATTTAACCAATTTAACTCAGGTGAATTTAATTTCAAGTTTTACATCTTTCCTGCACACATTTAAAAGCTGTTAACTTTAAAACAATCCACTAAAACAATCCCATTTTGTTAATTTTAAGAATCTTCATAAATCATCTTTCTCTTCCCGCAATTTCAAGGATGCAACAAAACCTGCCATCATAATATCACATATCCCAAGCCACTGTACAAACACCATTCCCTAGTGTTCAGCATTCCCATTTACCAGCGACTGATGCAGCCTGGAGAATATTTCAAAACCATTGCCTCCTTGAGCTGAGAAGGTTGGGTTCTCGGAACAATGCACAACCTGAATTGGGATTTCACTTAAAGCTCGTTGTGTTAAAGGTATCTAATGCAATTGTTACGCAAGTGAACTTCAGAGACACAATTTTATATTCCCATAATGACTTGGCAAGAATGTTCACCATGCAAAAAATTAATCCAGTTTGTTTTTCCCAAGTCACAACTACATCAAATACTTTCGTTTTAAACAAATAATAAACACTGTAGGCAGTCTTGCCTATTAATAAAGATAGACCTCCGTGTCGGTTTTACCATTAAGCCACAAACAATTTTCCAAATAATCCATTGGATGGCAAAGGATTTGTAAAATCAAAAGCATTATTAATCACAGACTCCTTTCACCATTCAATAACTTTATTTGTACTTTATACCAAAAGCACATCAGACCTCAATGTGTCGCTCCTGGAACAAAGAGAAAGACAATCAGTAAAATCCATGTATAATTATATTTAAAACAGTAAAAATACTGGGACATGTGTCATCATGGTGATGAAGCTACGTACAGACACAAATGTAGGCAATGTAGAGGAACTTGAAAATGCCAACGCATGGTTCTGAGAACACACTGTTTGAGGCCGTGACGGAGCAGGTGTTTGTCCCTTCACATCTGCAAACAAGGATTCAGTTACCCGCTTTGAGTAATGAAATGCAATCATCTCAGGTGTAGATTTCCAAAACTAGAGCTCATGAAATGATACGAACTGAGCTGAGACCACAGCCAGAGAGTTTGAGGAGAAGCAGTTAGTTTGGGAGAGTTGAGAAGGAGGTTTTCCCCTGGAACATGTGGTGCGGTCAGTTCGGCCGTAGTTGGCAGCATGAATGTGGATGACCAGACCTTGATCTGAAAACGAAACGCACGTATTCCCAGTCAGTCAATGTTGACGCAAGCTCCCCAATTCAACTGATTGAAGCATTACAGTAAGAGCAAGAGATTTACCACAGCTCAGAGTAGCAGTCTCACCCTCACAGGTCGTGTTTGACCCTGCAGAAACAAAGCTGGTTCTGAAGTAATGACCACATTAACTAGTTTGTATTTGAGCATCTTCAAGTCCTCTTGGCTTGCCTGAAGGCCTAAAGCTGGGGGAGGGCATTAAGATTTTAAAACCTGTTAGAGGTCTCTTGGTGACAATAGAAGAAACATCTGTAATCCAAACTCGGATGAGGGTTAAGAGCATCCTGCAAGCCATGTTTGGTTTTCTAACGCAAACCAGCATCTTTAGTCTGTTGTGCATTGAAACGAGGGTTGGCCCGTTTATTACCGCACAGTTACGGTATTAGAGATTCTGACCAAATTGGCCACAGTCGAATACAAGAGTTGAGCGACACCCATCATTATGAAAGACCTGAATCTGTAGTTTAGATCAGGAGGGTTAAACGCACCTCTGGAGCGTCGCAGCCCTTACTGCTTTTTGTTCTACCAAGAGTGACATTAAACAAGCCAAGAGGACTTAAAAGAGAGGAATCAGGTGCTCAGATAAGTAAGACCCAACACAACGCAAGGCTGTGAGTCTCCTGAAACCTAGCTTAATACTAGATTTAGATCTTGGACACAGATTAAGAAATGCTCACGGATCTCAGGCGGGAGGCAGAAGTAGCGGACCCTGAGATACTTGTATGTTCCAGGACAGGGATCAGAGAAAACAGCGGTTGTTGCAGAGAGCTCACAACTGCTGTGACCGTTGCAGCTGTAGACACAAGAGTCCCGTATTAGTGGTCACTTCAGAAGCCCCTCTCACTGTTAATAAAGCTACGAGGAACAGGAACCAGCCGAGTCACCTCTGGACCACAGGGACTAGTGCGTTGGGTGATTCACAGTGGGTGTTGCGGATCTGTCGGGCTGGACGTCCTCTAGCGCAGGTTGTTCTGTCCGAGCGGCCAAAGCTTGCAGAAAGAATCTGGATTCTACCACCACCTGCAGACAGTTACAGTAATACGCTCACTCACAGAATCAGTCACCAAGCAGATCAGTTTGAGGAGAGCATCTCACCGCAGCTCAAGACAAGCGTATGTCCTTCACAAGCAACACCAGATCCTGAAATTGCAATACACACAAAACCCAACTCAGATGAAGAATTATAGCAAGAGTTGAAAATAGACATCAATATAATGGGTTAATTGACTAGATCCTTACGACATCTGGATCTTGCAACGACCTCATCACACGTCAGTCTCGCAAGATCTGCTATTACAAAGAAGTAGATATAGAAGAGCTGCAAGAACATTGGACTGCGTTATAGGCAACCGATAAAGAAATTACCTCTTTCAAGCCCACGGACAGAGGAAAGTGAGATTTGGATGGTGTTCAGAAGCACCACTATTAAAACAAGACCAAACAAAAGACAACTGAGCACAAACCTAACCCAATTTTTTATTTAACGCAACACAAATGACAACCACCAATCTAAGGCTTCAAAATAAAACACCCTTAACTTTCATATCGGAGTTTGCAAACATCAATTTAAAAAGTGTACTTTCACATTACTTCAGCTTGGATCAGACATATATTTTAAATTTAACTATAACCAATTTCTAGAAAATGCATTAAAAATAAGATTTATAGCCTCATTTATTTGCATTAACTTGTTAAACACCAGCAGATGCTTTTAAGCTTTCTACATTGAAAACTTTTTTGAGTCGATCACAGCCTAAGAGTGGATCCTGACATCAGAAGAAAACGAGCCGACTCAAACGAATGTAACAAAAGAGGTGGAACATCTTTTACGGGGAAAGAATAACGATGGCAAGCTTAAGGAAGTTGTTACATTTATTGGAGCTTACACAAAACATTGGACAACAAATCTTTACCCAGTTAACTTCCACCATTAAAATAGCACAAATTAATCATAACTATAAACTGAAAGTTTCATCAGAAAAAAAAAATGGTAAAAGAATCACTTACTCAACTGAAGAACCACCCACATCATTTTGCTGTCCTTCTCCGATTTCATACGCTGCTCATCGCTTAATTCATTTTTATAGTCAATAATCTCTGATTAGTCAATTAAAAGCACCTGTTCCTTGTTTGCTGCCATCTAAACGTAGAATCATGTGTTTCAAATACACAAATCCACTTAATAAATCTTTTTGTTAAAAGACTGTTAAAGGGAATTTGGTGCAATGAAGAGTTGTCGACTGTCGACCTTCGTCACAAATATATTATTTACTTTGATTTTATTTTTATTGATTAAAGAACTATTATAAGCAGATGTTTTTCTCCAATATTGATTGAAGTAATTTAAGTGTATTGGGTATTATAAACGAGTATCAAACATAATTCAACCAAACACAGTCAAAAACGAAAGATATTACAGACTTAAACCTTCAAAAAGAGTTTCTTGTTTATGATTCAGCATCAGCTTTTGCAATAAGATCCTTTGTCTTATACTGCCACCTAGTTGTAGAAATCACACAACACAAACGAACGTGTTCCAAACTTGTGACCGCTAGCTGTGATTACGCCGTCTACTCTTTTAATCTTCGTTTTAGCCGTTTTGAACTTTTGAATATGTTAGAAAGCTCAGTAAAACAATTTCGAAGATCATGTTCAGTAAGTATAATAATCTAACAGTCCCTGAAATTGTACCTTTGGACGATAGCTCTGCAGCGCCCCCTTGAATGTGAAAAAGCTTCACTCGAGGCTTTCCTTTAATGAAATTCAAGGAAAATTTTCCAGATCGAACTGAATGTTGTTCTGGTGACTCTTAAAGCATTAGGAACCAAAAGTGATCAAAAACTTAGACGTTCGTCACACAGGATTGCTGCCGTCCCATAACCAAATTGGCCTTTTTTTTTACGTATAGAGCTAAATGGATTTCTTACTATAGCACTCACATACTTTATCCAAAAAAAGAATGAAAAAATGATGGCATTAGAAGCCTACCAAGTTGCTATGCTTAAGTGACGATATACTTATATGTTGCCACCTACTGCCTGTGTATATTTGTGGCTATATTTCCCACATACTTCATCTAATGTACGTGAAAAAAGCATAATTATTTTGTGATTCTGAACAGATTGATATGCTGAAAATACAGTAAATTTTATGTCACACACTCTTCTATTTCAATGAGTTGAATATGTAACAATAGACCACATCTTTACATTTAAAGCTGTGTATAGTTGTATGCATTGTAAAGTACCCATACACCTTATTTCAAACTCTTGACAAGAAGTGAAATATTTGACAGGCCAGAAAGTGGTGCCTTTCCTCCAATCACTGCTTGCAGCTGTAATTTCCAATGTTATTTTATTCAATCCAAGTTTAGTAAAACAAACTAATTCATACGTATTTAAAAGAATAATTAGTGAAGATATCTTACATATGTAATTTATCTTTATGTAAATACACATTTTCACAATTGATGTCCCAATTAATTACATCCACTTGTATATTTAAGCAATTTAACTCAGGTGAATTTAATTTCAAGTTTTACATCTTTCCTGCACACATTTAAAAGCTGTTAACTTTAAAACAATCCACTAAAACCATCCCATTTTGTTAATTTTAAGAATCTTCAAAAATCATCTTTCTCTTCCCGCAATTTCAAGGATGCAACAAAACCTGCCATCATAATATCACATATCCCAAGCCACTGTACAAACACCATTCCCTAGTGTTCAACATTCCCATTTACCAGCAACTGATGCAGCCTGGAGGATATTTCAAAACCATTGCCTCCTGGAGCTGAGAAGGTTGGGTTCTCTGAACAATGCACAACCTGAATTGGGATTTCACTTAAAGCTCGTTGTGTTATAGGTATCTAATGCAATTGTTACGCAAGTGAACTTCAGAGACACAGTTTTATATTCCCATAGTGACTTGGCAAGAATGTTCACCATGCAAAAAATTAATCCAGTTTGTTTTTCCCAGGTCACAACTACATCAAATACTTTAGTTTTAAACAAATAATAAACACTGTAGGCAGTCTTGCCTATTAATAAAGATAGACCTCCGTGTCGGTTTTACCATTAAGCCACAAACAATTTTCCAAATAATCCATTGGATGGCAAAGGATTTGTAAAATCAAAAGCATTATTAATCACAGACTCCTTTCACCATTCAATAACTTTATTTGTACTTTATACCAAAAGCACATCAGACCTCAATGTGTCGCTCCTGGAACAAAGAGAAAGACAATCAGTAAAATCCATGTTTAATTATGTTTAAAACAGTAAAAATACTGGGACATGTGTCATCATGGTGATGAAGCTACGTACAGACACAAATGTAGGCAATGTAGAGGAACTTGAAAATGCCAACGCATGGTTCTGAGAACACACTGTTTGAGGCCGTGACGGAGCAGGTGTTTGTCCCTTCACATCTGCAAACAAGGATTCAGTTATCAGCTTTGAGTAATGAAATGTAATCATCTCAGGTGTAGATTTCCAAAACTAGAGCTCATGAAATGATACGAACTGAGCTGAGACCACAGCCAGAGAGTTTGAGGAGAAGCAGTTAGTTTGGGAGAGTTGAGAAGGAGGTTTTCCCCTGGAACATGTGGTGCGGTCAGTTCGGCCGTAGTTGGCAGCATGAATGTGGATGACCAGACCTTGATCTGAAAACGAAACGCACGTATTCCCAGTCAGTCAATGTTGACGCAAGCTCCCCAATTCAACTGATTGAAGCATTACAGTAAGAGCAAGAGATTTACCACAGCTCAGAGTAGCAGTATCACCCTCACAGGTCGTGTTTGACCCTGCAGAAACAAAGCTGGTTCTGAAGTAATGACCACATTAACTAGTTTGTATTTGAGCATCTTCAAGTCCTCTTGGCTTGCCTGAAGGCCTAAAGCTGGGGGAGGGCATTAAGATTTTAAAACCTGTTAGAGGTCTCTTGGTGACAATAGAAGAAACATCTGTAATCCAAACTCGGATGAGGGTTAAGAGCATCCTGCAAGCCATGTTTGGTTTTCTAACGCAAACCAGCATCTTTAGTCTGTTATGCATTGAAACGAGGGTTGGCCCATTTATTACCGCACAGTTAAGGTATTAGAGATTCTGACCAAATTGGCCACAGTCGAATACAAGAGTTGAGCAACACTCATCATTATGAAAGACCTGAATCTGTAGTTTAGATCAGGAGGGTTAAACGCACCTCTGGAGCGTCGCAGCCCTTACTGCTTTTTGTTCTACCAAGAGTGACATTAAACAAGCCAAGAGGACTTCAAAGAGAGGAATCAGGTGCTCAGATAAGTAAGACCCAACACAACGCAAGGCTGTGAGTCTCCTGAAACCTAGCTTAATACTAGATTTAGATCTTGGACACAGATTAAGAAATGCTCACGGATCTCAGGCGGGAGGCAGAAGTAGCGGACCCTGAGATACTTGTATGTTCCAGGACAGGGATCAGAGAAAACAGCGGTTGTTGCAGAGAGCTCACAACTGCTGTGACCGTTGCAGCTGTAGACACAAGAGTCCCGTATTAGTGGTCACTTCAGAAGCCCCTCTCACTGTTAATAAAGCTACGAGCAACAGGAACCAGCCGAGTCACCTCTGGACCACAGGGACTAGTGCGTTGGGTGATTCACAGTGGGTGTTGCGGATCTGTCGGGCTGGACGTCCTCTAGCGCAGGTTGTTCTGTCCGAGCGGCCAAAGCTTGCAGAAAGAATCTGGATTCTACCACCACCTGCAGACAGTTACAGTAATACACTCACAGAATCAGTCACCAAGCAGATCAGTTTGAGGAGAGCATCTCACCGCAGCTCAAGACAAGCGTATGTCCTTCACAAGCAACACCAGATCCTGAAATTGCAATACACACAAAACCCAACTCAGATGAAGAATTATAGCAAGAGTTGAAAATAGACATCAATATAATGGGTTAATTGACTAGATCCTTACGACATCTGGATCTTGCAACGACCTCATCACACGTCAGTCTCGCAAGATCTGCTATTACAAAGAAGTAGATATAGAAGAGCTGCAAGAACATTGGACTACATTATAGGCAACAGATAAAGAAATTACCTCTTTCAAGCCCACGGACAGAGGAAAGTGAGATTTGGATGGTGTTCAGAAGCACCACTATTAAAACAAGACCAAACAAAAGACAACTGAGCACAAACCTAACCCAGTTTTTTATTTAACGCAACACAAATGACAACCAACAATCTAAGGCTTCAAAATAAAACACCCTTAACTTTCATATCGGAGTTTGCAAACATCAATTTAAAAAGTGTACTTTCACATTACTTCAGCTGGGATCAGACATATATTTTAAACTTAACATTAACCAATTTCTAGAAAATGCATTAAAAATAAGATTTATAGCCTCATTTATTTGAATTAACTTGTTAAACACCAGCAGATGCTTTTAAGCTTTCTACATTGAAAACTTTTTTGAGTCGATCACAGCCTAAGAGTGGATCCTGACATCAGAAGAAAACGAGCCGACTCAAACGAATGTAACAAAAGAGGTGGAACATCTTTTACGGGAAAGTATAACGATGGCAAGCTTAAGGAAGTTGTTACATTTATTGGAGCTTACACAAAACATTGGACAACGAATCTTAACCCAGTTTACTTCCACCATTAAAATACCACAAATTAATCATAACTATAAACTGAAAGTTTCATCAGAAAAAATGGTAAATGAATCACTTACTTAACTGAAGAACCACCCACATCATTTTGCTGTCCTTCTCCGAATTCATACGCTGCTCATCGCTTGATTCATTTTTATAGTCAATAATCTCTGATTAGTCAATTAAAAGCACCTGTTCCTTGTTTGCTGCCATCTAAACGTAGAATCATGTGTTTCAAATACACAAATCCACTTAATAAATCTGTTTGTGAAAAGACTGTTAAAGGGAATTTGGTGCAATGAAGAGTTGTCGACTGTCGACCTTCGTCACAAATATATTATTTACTTTGATTTTATTTTTATTGATTAAAGAACTATTATAAGCAGGTGTTTTTCTCCAATATTGATTTACGTGTATTGTGTATTATGAACGAGTATCAAAGATAATTCAACCAAACACAGTCAAAAACGACCGATATTACAGGTTTAAACCTTCAAAAAGAGTTTCTTCTTTATGATTCAGTATCAGCTTTTGCAATAAGTAAGATCCTTTGTCTTATACTGCCACCTAGTGCTAGAAATCAAACAACACAAACGAACGTGTTCCAAACTTGTGACCGCTAGCTGTGATTACGCCGTCTACTCTATTTAATCTTCGTTTTAGCCGTTTTGACCTTTTGAATATGTTAGAAAGCTCAGTAAAAAAAATTCGAAGGTATGTTCAGTAAATATAATAATCTAACACTCTCACTGAAATTGTACCTTTGGACGATAGCTCTGCAGCGCCCCCTTGAATGTGAAAACGCTTCACTTGAAGCTTTACTTTAATAAACTTCTAGGAAATGTTTCCAGATCGAGCTGAATTTTGGTCTGGTGACCAGTTCGTCACACAGTTTTGCTGTGACACCATGAAGAAATTGACCTTTTTTTTTTAACGTACAGGGCTAAACGTTTTTCTTACTGTAGCACTCACATACTTTATCCAAAAAAGCATGAAAACATTATGGCATTACGAGCCTACCATTCTAACCAAGTTGCTATGCTTAAGTGACGATACACTTATAGCGCCACCTACTGCCTGTGTATATTTGTGGCTGTATCTCCCACATACTTCATCCAATGTACATAAAAAAAGCATAATAATCTTGTGATTCTGAACAGATTGATATGCTAATGGTAAGCTAATCTTATAACACACAATCTTGTTTTTCTATGAGTTGTTTGTGTAACAATAGAGATTATCTTTACATTTAAAGCTTTGTATTGTTCTATGCTTTGTAAAGTGTCCTTTCGCCTTGTTTCAAGCGCTTGACAACAAGTGAAAAAACTTGAAAGGCCAGAAGTTGGTGCTTTAGCTCCAGCGGACACATCATGTGAGAGCCCTCCATCGCTGCTTGCAGCTTTAATTGGTTTTACTGTTTTACTTAAGCGCTGTAAAATATTTAAAATAAAAAAAAAATGGACACAAATGAAATTTGACAGACTCATTTTTCCAGATTTTCTATGCTGCTTCAAAAACCGAAAGTTTTACGCGGATTTTTTTAAAACAAAGTAGCAGCGGAAGTTTGACAGTTAGTCAAAGAATGTTCATTCAAAATATTATATAATGTTTGAACTTTCGTTGTGCTGACAGTGTAATGAGAATAATTTTTCAGATTATGTCAGAGTTTGAGAATGTAACTGAAGTAATCTGGCTTTGTTTAAATCAATGCAGTATTTGAAGATCCTAAAAAATAGGTTTCCAATATTTACACTTTGAAATCTGTTTTAATATGAGGCTTTCCACGATAAGTGGCAGGATTAAGGTTAAATAAGTTGAGATTTTAAATTGTGACCTATTTGGATTTGTAGCCTCCCAAGCTTCAGAGTTTAATGAAAGACCGAATTTGTATATTTGTTTTAATATGCTGCAAAAATGAATAATTCAGTAATCCAAAAGAACATCTGTTCTCGGATTGCATTTTTGAGCTTGTGAGGAAACTTTTGTAATTGTAACTCTTGTGAATCAGTTTTTATTGACGTTTTCTTTGTGACAAGGTAAAGTAAGGTCATCAAAATCTCATTACTTGGGTTATAAAATCAGATTGACAATCCTCAGTTTAACAGCCCTGGTTTGCACACCAGAAGTCGCTGTTTAGTCACTTTATAAAAATCTGAAGTTATTTATGAAGCGAACTGAAGTTATTTCAGTAGATTATGGTGTTTTACAAACTATTAATTAACAAAAGTTACAATAAATGGATGTAGTTATCAATCAATCAATCAATCAATCAGTTTTTATATAGCGTTTCTTTAGCAATTGCTTTCAAAGCAGCTTCACAAAGTCCCCATGAGGATCAGGTAGAGCAGACAGGAGTTCCCTCTGAGAGGGGACTCCCGCTGACCGAGGCAGGCGCTAATCACCTCCCCAGCATAAAGAACATACAAACTTAATATCCATCAATGAACGGTTTGCCGGACAGGACCTGAAAAACAAAAAACAAACACAACAAACAAAGACAAAACAGGAACCAACAAATGTAGAAAACGGTTAGTAAACTGTAACACAGACAACAAACAAGTGATCAGCATCAGCTGCAGGAGGTGAGATAAATAATGAGGATAGGTTAGAGAGGAACATTGAACCACATTGTTTTTTCAAACAGTTTGTATGTATATGATGCTCAGACACCAGATCTGTTTAGACAAATACCAAGAGATAATTATTGGAATGCCAGTTTAAACAGATATGTTTTTAATTTAGTTTTGAAATCTGTGAGCGTAGCTGAGCTGCGGACAACATCCGGGAGTTTATTCCAGAGCTTCGGGGCTCTATATGAGAACGCTCTTCCACCTCTTGTGGATTTACTAACCTTCGGTACAATCAATATTCCTGCTTCTTGTGATCGGAGAGAGCGAGCTGGAATATATCGTGATAGGAGACTGCTCAGGTAGGCCGGAGCCAAGCCATTCAGCGCCTTAAAGGCAAGGAGCAGAATCTTGTAGTCAATGCGATATTGTACAGGAAGCCAATGAAGAGAGCACAAAACCGGTGTAATGTGATCATATTTCTTTGTTCTTGTGAGAACTCTAGCTGCTGCGTTCTGGACTAACTGTAATTTTTGTAGCGTGGTGGCTGGACAGCCGGCTAACAGAGCATTACAATAATCCATTCTGGAGGTCATGAAAGCATGCACTAATTTTTCTGCATCTACGATAGACAGCATGTTCCGCACTTTAGCAATATTCCTGAGGTGAAAGAAAGCAGTCTTAGTAACATAAGAGATATGGTTCTTAAACGTCAGTTCACTATCTATAATAACGCAAAGATTTTTAACTGTAGTGGAAAAATTAACAGTGTGTCCCTCTAGTTCCATATGTAAAGTCGAGGAGAATCCAATGATCTATCATATTGAAGGCTGCACTGAGATCTAGCAGAACTAGAAGAGAGATATTCCCTTGATCCCAATCAAGTAATAGATCATTTGAAATTTTAACCAGCGCAGTCTCTGTGCTGTGATGCGCTCTGAATCCAGATTGAAGATCTTCATAACAGTTGCTATTTTGTAAGAAGGAGCTGAGCTGTGCTATAACAACTTTCTCTAATATTTTTGACAAGAACGGAAGGTTAGAGATTGGCCTATAGTTGGATAACTCAGTAGGATCCAGGTGCGTTTTCTTGATTAGTGGTTTAATTACTGCATGTTTAAGCTGTTTAGGAACGTAACCTAGTGATAGAGATGAGTTTATAATATTTAAAAATGGTTCTTGAGCTATTTGTAGCAATTCTTTCACTAATTTTGTTGGTACAGGATCTAGAGAGCATGTTGTTGATTTAGATGCTGTGATTATTTTTAGCAGTTCTTTCAGGCCAATATTTGAAAAATTCTGCAGTGAGTGAGTCAAAGGTATAGGGTTTGAGTTAAACTGCTTTGATTGAATATGAGTTTTAGTAATTTTGCATCTAATGGAGGTAATTTTATTTGAGAAATAATTCATAAAATCATTGCTGCTAAATTTTATAGCTGCATTTGAATCTGTAGATGTTTGACTGTTTAGTAAATTAGCCATTGTTTCAAATAAGAGGCGTGGGTTATTTTGATTTGTTTCTATTAATTATATCTTAAGTTATAGAGTAATTAAATTTAAGCAGTGCATTTTGTGGGTTAAAAATTAATAGAAATCTGATAATACAATTACGGGAAGCACAACTAACTTGCACGCACCACACACACACACGCACACACACACACACACACACACGTGCACACGCACGCACGCACACACGCACGCACACAGACACACGCACACACACGCACGCACGCACACACACACACACACACAAACTCGCATGCACGAACATGTTTGCAAAGTAATCCTGAAGTGTTCCGATTTCTTTTTAAAAGCAAATTGCTTGATATTTTGGTTCACTTCATAAATGTAAAAAAATAATAATTTTTTATGTGTTTTGAACATAACATTACATCAAATTATTCCACTACAATGCTCTTCATCCATGAATAGGGCCTTCATTATAACCTCCTGGATGTTTTAGGCTGAACTTGATTTAAATTTGAAATGAATTAAGATTATAATTTTTTTACATTTTCCATATTTGAAGTTAGTCTATGCAAGAGAAACTCTTCAGAAACAAAAGCACATTCTCTTGTAAATAATTGAGCAGGAAGAAGATGTAGCCCAGTGCAGATCTCATTATTCTTCATGCACCAAATTGACTGCGGTTGCCTTTATGTTAACAGCTCATAAGAGGTAAGGAAAGAAATCCTGAGTCACCTTGCAGCATTGTCAGCAGCTAGCTTTGTATATTGAGGAAATGCTTGTAAGAGATAAGACAGGAGACCCAAGACCTTCTAAGTGGTATTAAAGCAAGCCCCTAATTCAGGCAAGCTTATTAGCCAGACATGCGCTGGCCTCTGTTTGAGGCATATGGTGTTCTTTTGATGCAAATTGAAACAAAACATGGAGCTTTTTTAGGTCCTGTGGGATCCAGGGTTGATTCTGACTAGCAGTCAAATTGCCAAACCAACTGATATCGTAATATAAGATTGTGCTGTATATGCAATGCAATGTTATGAAAGTGAGGCCTTTAAAACACTCACATTAAAGGTGAGTAGGAGTTATACATTGTTTAGCAAACACTTTTGTTATAATGCTTATTAAATATTGATACAACATGTCAAAAGATACACTTCTGAATAGACACACAATTGATGAGTTGTAGCAGTTACCTGCAGCGAAAAGGACATGTTTCTAGCATGCATTAGCAGAGTCCGTTTGTAATCATCCCTAAAGGGAAATGTTCCATAAAACCAAACAAAAGACCTGCCGACTGAATTTCTCCCCTGACTCCAAAGGGATTCGGTGCTAAAATATTTATACAACTCTAAAGTGTTTGATGTAGATCTGCTACAACTGGAGTCAAATGGCCAGTCTTGGCAAGAGCCGAGAGAATTAACTCTTAGGGGAATCGAGGGAAAATTACACTGTTGAAGAAAAACGGTTCAAAAACTTTCAGTTCATGCTTTCTTCAGTAATTATATTTTTCAGAGACACTTCTATATTTTAGTTGGTGGACCTATATGACAAACATTGCTTTTGGTTAACCTTTACATGACTACTGATTAAGAATCTTTCCAAGATAAATTGACATGAACACTGTGTGCTCAGGGTGGGCACTCTAATATAATCATTTATCAATGATGGGTTTTAGGTTGGCTGGTGACAAAACAACTTTCAACCTAGTGTCATTCGGTTCCTGAGGCCAACAAACCAGTATGTACATTTTGTATATTCTAACTAGATGTTTACCTGTGGTGATTTCATTTGATTGGAGATTATCTGTAATGTGGGATACTTGTGAGGTTCCAAAACTGACCATGCTTGTTAGAAACTCACTTTTTAGTAAAAGGTACATGAAGCCTGTCTGGAGTTTGCTAAGAAAAGATGCACCTCCAGGACTGTCCAGGACAATGAGAAACATAAAGATTGATCTCTTTAGTTTAAATATGTTAAGATAGCTCTTCTCATGAGCAATACCATCTACAATGAAGCATGGTGGTGGCAGGGTAATGCTGTGGGGGAATGTACAGATACTTGATGGATGAAAACCAATGGATGAAGTTCCAGAGTCAGGAGAACGACTCATAGATAACATGGGTTTCGAGCTAAAAATAATGGGGGCAGATGCAAGATCACACATCTGGCCATGGGATACGTGTGAATGCTCTTCCATGTCGTAATACTTAATCTCATGGATGACCAATGAAATCTGGGCCTTTTGAGCAAATGTTCAGAGTACACTTAAGAAATAAATGAGCAGCTGGCTGGCACATGATGCTCATACTCGTGTTGACTCATGACAGGAAATAGCGAAGAAGACAATATGGATATTGAAAAGCTCATCATGCTGTTGTCTGGCAATCAAGAGTTTTTCAATAAGGCACACGAGAAAGTATGGCTTAGCATTGGGGTCGATGGTGACTTTCATTTCTTAGACTTTAGTTGAACATTTAGTCTGTGAATCTTGTGATGAAGCACCCCACAGAGAAGTCAGTGTGGAATTATGTTCTCGTAGGTGTGTGGTGGCCTTTACCTTCACATTTAGAAATCAGTTGAAGATTCTTCTATGGGTGTATCTTGCTATGGCCACGCCCTACAGTACTTCTCCAAACAATTGTCCCACGTACCAACCACAAGGTGTTTGCAGTCGGTAATAGGATCACTTAATGTCCGAGCTGACAGAGCTTCTGCTGTAGCTGTAAAAGCTTGGCTTTGGAACGACACATTCGTTTAGTGCCTGGTTTGGTGATTTTTACGTCAAGACTGAGACTTTTTCTATTCACATTTACTTTAATGTTAAATCTGTGCTTGGTTTTATGCTACTCCATATTCTAAACGAGTTGTTAATGCCCCGCCCCACATACACACACACACACACACACACACACTTTTTAATGGACAAAAAAGTATAATAGAAAAAAAAAAACTGGCCTACTTACTTACTAACTAAAAGGGCTGTTCATAGATGCTTCATCATCCATGCTGATGAAGACTGAGATGTACTGCAAAATAATGGGCAGCATTGTTAATTCTACACTAAAATACTTGTTAGTGTTTTTTTGTTTCCCCTTTATATTTAACTACTTATCGAAAAATGTCAGTAATGCTAAAACTGTCTTGTGAATCTAAACAAAAATAAAAGAATGAGACGTTTTAAGCCTAGAGGAACATTTCAAAACAAAGTTTAAAATATCTCTTTTTGCTTAAAGAATGCATCCATCACATACACCACATTTAGTTTTTCTGGTACATGTTTGTCCTTGTCTTGTATTACCCTTTCAAACCCATGGGTGCTACTCATGCCATGACAAAATGTATGTTATGGATGCCACAAAGAGACAGGGCGAGTGCCGTTTGGTGCAATGTAAGCATTATTGTTATGTCACGGCAGAGTTGGCTCATTTTCATCTCAGGCTAAGGTGGTGGTAAGTGATTGAAACCCTCAGCAGTGTCATTGTTGCTCACGCTGCATGATGCACACGCAAACAAGAGTAAACATGACCTTCACTACATTCACTGCAGCCTGCACCGAGTGGTATTTAGAGGTGCGCTCACTGACTGCTTTCTTCTGCTCTAAAAATAAGACTCAATGAAATAAGCCATTTGCATTTCTTGTGGCTTTTGAAAAAATAATTTCTATTGTATTGAAGAAACCTGTCTCATTTCCACTATGTTTGGGAGCTGTTTTGGAGGTACAGTAATGACAAAAGATAATGAACATTTTATGTTGGCTAAAAGGCTGGTAAAATAAGAATGGATAAAAAACTAAAAATGTACACATTTTATGCTATGACTTTATATAATGAAATAGAAAACTCTTAAAAATGTTTAAATCCTCTCACTTTTTTCAATAAACATTTTAATTCATTTAGAACGACTTTCTAAACATTTAAATAAAATTTAATTTGTTTATGTGTGTTTCACTTTTGTGCAATAATCACAAAACAGAAAGCAACATCCCCGCCTGCTGTTTGATTACATGCTCCTTTATGTACACTCAAGTGTGTTAAAATTTTTAATGCTATAAATAAACTGAGTATTTTACACAATGAGGTCAACCACAAACTGAAAACCAGACAGTTTGACTGCTGATGGATATAAATAGCAGCCGGTAAAGGGATAATCAGTTGTTGTAGCAATTGGATTGTTTCTTTTGTTGTGACTCTGCCCTGCCTTAGCTAGACATTTGAACCGGTGAGTTCATGCTTTTGTTTACCTGGGAGAGTCTAGATATGAGTTTTCTGTCTAAAACATTTATTATTTTTGCTGTAATTTTTGTCTTATTACATATGTCTACTTTCCGGTGGGTGGGGAAAAGATTCCAGCTTGTATAACTCTGTTTTATACTGTAATGTAATAAAAAGGGCACCATTAAAAAACAATTGTTCTCAAAACAACTCATTTGGCATTTGCATCACTGATGATGAAATGTTTCTTTTATTTAAATTTTAGCTCAAGGCTTAAACCAGGGTTCTCGAACTAAATCTGGAAGGACGCAGGATTGTTCATAAAACCACAGTTCAAGAGACACACCTATAGCTTCAAACAAGCCAAATTATCTTAATTAGTAAAATCAGGTGTGCTCAGTTAAAAACTGTGCAGGGCTACCACCCTCCAAGAATTAAGTTTGAGACTCCTGGCTTAAAGGAACACTCCACTTTTTCCGTTATAAGCTCAAACTTCCATTGTCATTAAGATATAAATACACATTTAAATTATTTTGGAATCAGTTCAGCTGGAATTCTGGTCTAGTTGTAGCATAGCTTAGTATAAATAATTGAATTCTCATCTTCTTACCAGTCCTGTTCTATACTACAGATGAGTTATCAAATAGTTACCATTTACTGCTGCATAGTGCCTATAGATTATGACAAGAGCATAGTTTTCAACATAGTTGTCCTGGTAAATATTATATTTTTATTTTCTATAGAATGTCACATGATCAAAAAGGTTGTACTAACATATATGTTGTAATTAATAATAAGAATAGTAATAATAATAAAAATGCAGAGAAATAAGTCCACAGCCTTTGATAAACAGTCCACTATAGCATAGCTTGGCAAATGGTTGATTTCCGCCATTTTTAAATTTTGGCCTTAATGTGCACGCAAACGCTGAACATCAACAACAAAAGAGTCTATTAAACGATGTAACTTTTGAAAAGCCGTATTTTAAATTGAAAAAAAAAAAAATAGCCAAACAATTTCATTTTCAGTCATTGTGTTACTAAAATGATAATGCGACTAGCCTAAACAAATGTTCCATGCTAACCTTGCTAAGATCTAACACTGGAGTCTTATCACAGCTAAACTAGTTTTAAAATGGTAACTATCTCGAGGGAAGATAAAAAAAAAAAAAAAGAAATAGAAAAAAAGAAATTGATAAGCCTTGGTGTTTTGGGAAAATATTGTAACTCAACAAATCAATTAGTTGAAAATCTGTGTTAAGTGTTTAGTAGACTGAGACTTGGAGGAATGTTAATCCGTCCGTGGTTCTAAATCGGAAACGTAAGAATGTATTTGACCGTTTCTCAGCGAAGTGAAAGCTAATAAAATATACATCAATCCATCAATGCCTTGAACCCTTGAATTGACATCCCGCCTAATAATCCTCGGATGCCTCCATTCTTTTCTGTCGGCTTACAACAAACAAAGACTTTCTCCAAGTTTGGCCTGCGCCTTTAACAGCAGTGCAGCCCTAGCGGTGATCGTCGGACCGTCCGATCCCCTGGAAACTCTGCGGCGCAGCTCTCACTTTAAACCGGGATCATGGCGGCTCCGCTCGGGCGGGACACACTACCGGATCACTGGTCCTACGGAGTCTGCAGGGATGGCCGAGTATTTTTCATCAAGTGAGCAGGCTTTTCGGAGATTTATCGCGGTCGTGGATATTCACATGGCTTTGGTAAATCTGCATCTTTTCCGAGGACTCTCGTAACAGGTGTTTCTGTTTTCCAGCGACAAAACTCGGGACACTACTTGGCTCCATCCCCGCTCTGGAGAGCCCGTCAACTCAGGACACATGATACGATCAGGTACGGGGGAAACGACCCTCCTTAAACTTTGCACCCCCAGTCAGGCACTGCAGCTACATTGTTTAAGGTGAACAGTGGAAACATGTCCCTTGCCTTATAGCGAATGTTATGTTTCATGCCAAAGTTAACGAGCTCTTACGGAAACATATCGTTTTTTAGACTTGCCGCGCGGTTGGGAAGAGGGCTTCACGGAGGAAGGCGCTAGCTACTTCATAAAGTAAGCCATAGTAATTTTCTGTTTTTGTCCTTGTGATGCATGTGTGACTGCAAAGCCCTCCCCTCAGAGTTCAGTCTCCCCCGCCTGGAACAGCGCTCCCAGCTTGCCCCTGTCTTCTGGAGGCTGTAGGAAAACACGAGAGACATCATTTAGGATTTTAAGGGATTTTTTTTTGCGGCTCTTTAGGTCTTGAGTTCCGATTGTGTGAGATTGAGATTGCTTGATGAGGATAGTTGTTGATTTTTGCAGCTCTCTTTCCATTAAGAGCGGAAGAATCTTTTGAGTTATGTACTTCATCACCACCACACTGTAAAACCAAATAGTATATTTTACAAGAAACATATACTTGATTTTACTCATGTTGAGTTTACGTAAAATAGTTGTGTTGGTAAAGTGTTTTAATAAATATTTGAGTACTAATAAAACTTAAGAAAAATTACTTGCATGTTTTATTACATGTACATGAGCATACATATATAACTTACTATTTCTCAGTAAGGTTACTCAAATATAATTAATTTACCTGTAAATAATCATTAAATGTTCTTAGATTTTCCTCCTGTTTGCTTTGAATAACTAAGGCAATTAGTTTACTACAGGTAAACTGAACCAATTGAAGTTACAGTGCAAGGAGATTCTAACATTTTAAATAATTTATTGTTAAATGAATTTTTGTCTGTGGGCTCCAATAACTTTTGAAACCTTTTAATAGGTAATAAATTCAATATTAAAAAGGCAATGCTATGCCATGCATTCAAAGTTATTTACTCTGCCAAAGTAATAATAATTAATAAATCATTTTATATGTTGGCACCTTTTTCTAAACACCCAAGACCGACTTACAGAAATTCATCATGTAAAAACCTAATACTTATAAATAAAGACCAACAGTTAAAATGCCGGTAAGAAAACTAAAACTTTTGAGGATATGCCACCCTAAAGAGAAAATTCTTCAGATTTAAAAACATGCACAACAAAAGTATGGTATTCTTATGATCAGGCTCCAAGGATTTTCCTGGGACAGAAAACATTGGGGGCCGAGCGCAGGCCCTTATAGGGGAGGCCCTATAATAGTAATTATGAGGGACCCTATTCTTCTTGAGCCTTGTTGCGTCTTTTAATTGAAGAAGAGCTGTATATGCTGGTGATCAAATCACAATAATCATTAATAGTTAAAAAATATGTAAGATATAATACACATGTGAAAGTAATACTACATTAATGCTTGTCTACAACTTACAGCCAAATGATTGATTACAAGAATTCCAGTCTTTAAGTAGCAGTCAAAATAAACACGTTATACAGATTAAAAATAGGGATTTACTGAAATAAAAATTTCTGTCCGAAGCCGAATAATATTTAAAAGACTTGGCAGAATAGTTACCAAATAGTTATTAGTTTTTATAGTTTTTAGAACATTGCATAAATAGCTAAGAATACATTTATAACAGGTTTTTCAAATTAAGTAAATGTTTACATAACCGTATATCAAAACTTTATTCATCGCATCACATGTCACTATTTGGTCTTATTAAACTTGCTCCAACCGAAAGCCGAATATTATTATTTTTTTGCAATTTTCAGCAAATATATGGCGTCCGAATATTTGGTGCATCACTAATTAAAAAGAGACCTAATTAGTTTATTTGATCAGGTTGATGCTTGAAGTATCGTGCTAGGAATTATGAATCTTTCAATCTGCAGCTGTTTTCTAAAGCAGTTTTTATGCATTTCTTCTGAAAAATTCTCAAAATTCTCTAAATCTTAAAAATGATTCTTAGGATTGCCAGATATTTACAATACTCATAAATGGTAAAATTGTAAATGTGATTGTAGAGGTTGCCAGAGTTTATGAAGATGCACCTCTGTAGAATTTGGTTTGGTAGAATTTGGTTACCGCTCTTGTGACTTTACTTGGTAAAATGTGTGAGATTTTCAGTGATCACATTGAAACTAAAGGAAGAGCTGTGAAATTAAACAGTAGAAGGGAGCTATGTTGTGCTTTGTGGGTCACATTAATGACCTCTATACCTCATATGATTTTGAGAAAATGTCTTAATGTGTGCACTGAAAGACTAAATGCATTTCACACATGTTCTTAAACCAGTGCACTGAATCCCTGTTCGCTTCCATGTGCATTTTAAAATCTTAAACCTCACATATCAAGCAATGTGTATACTCTGCTCCTTACTTTCTAAGCCTTTGTATGTACCACTTCCTCAGCTCTAACTATTGGAAGCAGGGCTTTTTCTATCTATGCGCCCAACTCTTTGAAACTCTCTTCCGGGTGAGCTCAGAAATGCACAGAGCTACACCATTTTTAAATCTCACATTAAAACTGATTTTTAAAACTTGCTTAAGATTGTTGACATTTTATGCTTTTTATTGCTTTTAACTTGGCCCTAAAACTGATGGATTTTTTTCTTTTAATTATTTGGAAACAAACTGAAGCCACCATCTTTACGAGTAGAGACAAAATAGCTCTTAATGGCTTATGCAGAGTCTTGCAGATGTATAAAGTGATCCATGGTAATAAACCATTTTTTTAATCATAGATTTTAATCAGGCTCTGAGCTGGGCAGCTTTGGGCCAGTGCGGACGTCCAGCCAATCAATCAGCAATTCTTGTGCTAAAATACATTATATTTTTTTTACAGTACAGGTGAATGCTGACATACACCCAAAATTTAACATTAAAAGATATGATGTACATTTTGAAATGAAACTTGGCATATCAGGGAGACTGTTACATCATGTAAAAATGGCATAATAGGTAACCTTTAACATGTTTCATAATATTTTTTCCTTCCAAACTCTCAAAGTACTATAGTACAGTAGTGTATTGCACGCATAAGCATTTTTCATTATGGCTGTACTTGCCATGTTTTCTTGGATGAAATTACTTACGATATTGGCAAAAAAACTCATTTGCTTTTCTCCAAAGTGTGATGACAGTAAGTGGTTAACTTTGACAGGAGAATCTATTACTATTGTATTTGGAGCAAAGCTAGTGGATTAAAGAGCCTTCACCACAATGTACAGTCACCCATGTAGCCCATTACCTCTCTCTGTGCAGAGTTAATGAAGGAAATAAAGGGTATTGCCCAGCAGGATTGGATGGGTTTTCCCATTAAAATTCCCTTCATGTTCACCAATATGCAGGACCTTAACCTTCCCTCATTTAGCAGATATTGTACCCTCCCTGTGTCTGTGTTCTTCTGTCCATATGCCTATGCAGTGACAGAGATGTATGGCATGATCGCGCGACCAATTCATGATGGCTTCTCTCTTCAAAGTCACTTTACCCATTCATCTCCGATAATGTGGAAACTGCAACCTGACCATCATTGTCATAATTAAAGCTGAGATATCTCTTCAATCTGACCTCCTTCTCTGACTTCCCCACCTGCTGATTGATCATTCGATTACATTGATGGAATAAACCTGGTTTAGTCGGTAAACATCCATCCTTCTATCTTCTTGGCTTTGTCTCTTTCGGGGTCGCCACAGTGGAATTAACCGCCAACTCTTCTGGCATATGTTTTATGCAGCGGATGCACTTCCAGCCACTACACAAACATCCACACACACTCATTTACTTTCAAACTTATACTCATACACTATGGACAATTGTGTTTACCCTATTTACTTGTACTGCATGTCTTTGGCCTTCTGGGGGTAACCGTAGCACCCAGAGAACATGCAAACTCCACACAGAAATACCAACTGATCCAGTCGAGGTTCGAACCAGTAACCTGTGAGACGGCCGTGCTACCCACTACGCCACCGTGACTCCCTAGTCAGTAAACAACTATTGCAGTTTGTATTTTACAACAACTAGCATTCTTTTAAGACAGTTGGCTGTGTGATGAATGCCATTTAACTTAGAAATGATTAATAAGCTGGAATGACTAAAAAAAGTCTAAAACATCTAGAAATTGTCTCTGTGCAGCTAAGCTTTAAGAATGTTTTTAATATCAATGACTGAATTGGATTTAGCATGCAAAATTATTTCTCCTAAGTTCATTTGGAGTCCCTGACCTTACACTATAAGCTTATTTCACAACGTGACTATTTTGAAAATGAAAACAAGCATTTTGCTCGATGTAAGCTGTATAATTAAGGTCTTAACTACTGGTGATATTTTTAACGTAATTTAATATAACAGGCATTTGGATTCAACATGCATTTGCAGCCCAATTTTTACCATCAAAGATTGAAAATATAGGTAGGAGATTCCAGTTGATTGTCAACATTATGGTTGTTTACTGCCGCGGTGTGAAATATTTATATATGTGTCCAGGTCCTGTATTTGTTCCATGTTTAATTATAGTTTAGTTTTGATATCTCTAATTCAGTCCAGGTTTTCATTCTTTTTCTTCTGTTGATGTTTTTCTTTATCTTCTATGCGCTTCCGTGATTGATTCATTGTGTTTCACACCTGCTTGTCTCCACGCTTCACCTGCTATGAATTCCCTTGCACATTGTATGTATCACATCACATTTTGTAGTTCTGTTGTGCATTCACTCCTCGTATGTGATCTGTTGTATTTCCTCTGACTCTCCCAGCTCCTGCGAGTTGTATTGGTTGCATTTATTCCACTAAATGAGTAAAGTTCATGCTGGCTCCTGTCCTGTAATATCCCCTGGAAATAAGATAATGATTTTGTTTTTGCAGATTTGAATTCATTTGTGGGTCTGCAATGACAAAATATATGCTCATTCTGAGCATAATCTTATATTTTAGTAATTTGTATATCATAAATGTCCATTCACGTGAAATATAATATAATAATATATAATATAATATCTTTGCTATTGTCAATAAGTAAAAATTTCGTCATTATCAATGTCTTCTATTGGTAAATAAATGTAGGTCATTCAGAAAATATTCAGTTAATTTATATTTTGCACTATTATAGCATCTATGTGTCATGAGCGTCTTTAAAAGCACCATATCATTGTCATGAGATATGAATATAATTTGCTCACAAAAAACAATAAAGCATTTCCCTCTTTTGGGACTCTTTTTTTTGAACTCTTTTAATATTTATCCCAAATATTACAAAAATGCAAAAATTTTTATGTTGCTTTTGGACTGGGAACTGTTTCTCAGATTCTCCTGTGGTCGCAAGAAACCGGCTCAGTGTCAGAACAAATCAAAATCTGCTCCACTGCTTTTTACCTTCTATGTGCCTCCATGATTGTTTTCACAGAACTTTTCCCACATATTTGCGTACTCTCATTGAGTTTACATTTGAAATTTCTGACATTCGTTATTATCTGCTTTCCAGTGTGAACAAAGCAAAGACAAAATTGACCAAGATTTGAAATTAACTAATTAATTAAATTAACCTTGATGTGTCAGTATGTTTGCTAAATGGTTAAAGACTCTACACTATATGACATCCACCAACTTACATTCCGAATGCAGAATAGGAAGTTACCAAACATGAATTCGCTATCTGGCTGCTAGAGGAAGTGAGCAGACTTTGTAAAACTGCTCAAATTTACACAGAAAACAAATCCATGTTCATGTAGTTTAAATAAGTTGTTTTGTTACCTTGAGTCAAAAGCAGTATTCAGAACGATTTAACTTAGTTAACTGTGTAATTAGGAAGGCATTACTGTGTCACTCTTCTATTCTACTAAATGGTGTTTTCTCAAAAAATATGCTTAGATGTTTTCATTCAATGTCCAATTGTAAATAAATCTTGTCAAAGTTGTTAGTGTGAGGAGGTGTTCTAAAGGTCAGAGAAAATCATTTTATGAATGTATTATTGCTGACAGGTTTATTGTGGGCCGTGTGAAGGAACTCATTGTATCTCTGTGCTCAGTTAAATGCTGAAGAGTGCTGCTCGGAGGCTGTAGACAGTGGAAATGTCAAGACTGTAAAGAACTTGTTTGTGGGCTGAATTACATTTCAGTTCCTGTTTTGATCATGTTTGAACTTGCCTTAGTGTTGTTCTGTGTTTACGGTCCACAAAAGGGTGCTGATTGTTATTTTAACAAAAGAATGCAACCATACAAAGAGTGTGTGCGATATATGCCTTTTAACCTTCTGAAAACGTAGCTTCCAGAAGTTCCAGCCCGTCAAGCATTCCTGTTGACCACTTAATTTTAGTTTTTTGGTGTTTGTTTTTATTTGACTCACTTAAATTCAACAAGATAACCCTTTAAAAGTACCTACCCTACGTTTCAGAGCCTGCGATTTCTTTTGTAATTTGTAAACACAAGGGATTTCTTGAAGGCTTATAAAAGCTAATGAAAATCTGCATTGCCCTGTAAAAATATAGATATTGTACATTTAGAGATTATTGAGAGAGTTATTTCTTTACAGTGCACTGGGAATCACAGTGCAGAATGGAACGAACGTAATAAACTTATAACCTATTAAAATGAATAGCAATATAGTCAGTGTACGAATCCCATAAACATTGATGTTATTACTATATTAATGAGCAGGGGCTCTCAGATGCCTTTGCTTATTCCGCGATCCTGTAAGCTGTTGATGACTTTCAGACAAATGTTTCCTGCATGCAGGAGCTGGAAGCTGGTTTCGTGCAGTGACCTTGAACGAGGTCATGCTTGGGTTTCTAATAGCCAAGTTCATTTTCTAATATTCTGTTATCTGCTGTCAGTCTGATGATTACATTTTTACCTCAAAGGGGTTGCTGGAAACACCAGAATACTTTTAAAATAAATCACTGGAACAGCTGTAGACATCAAAACAGCCAGCCGTATTGAGAAAAGTGTGTGACTGGAGACATGGACGTGCCAAACGGCAGTGTGTGTGTGTGCGTGTGTGTGCGTGTGTATGGGTGTGTTTGGGGGGGCTTGTGTGCGTGCGTTGTGTGTGAGTGAACTACCTGTCAAAATAGGAACATGAGAGATTGCTACAGCAGATTTTTGGGGAATTGGTCTTTGGCAATGCAAAAACTCACAAATATTTTTCATATTACATTTGTTTGTACATCTGGAAACCTATTAAATTTATGTTTGCTTATTCCTTCTTTGTTTAGGTCTTCATGAATTACTTGACATTAGCTGGACATTTGTAGCAAATTGCTATTTGTTTATTCACATCAGTATCTTTGGATTAAGTTTCTGTGAAATCACACATGCAGGTTAGCATATTGTGATAAAGTTCATTATTGTACTGATAAACAGTAGACTTTCATATATTTCAGATTCATTACACACCTGAAGTAGTTCAAGGTTTTTTTTTATGTTGATGAGTTTGGCATACAGCTCATCAAAATTTGGCATACAGCTCACCCAAAATTCCGACCAATAACAGGAAAGTGTTTTAATACAAAAAAGTCAACGTTCAAATAATTATGTTCAGTTATACGCTCAATACTTGGTCGCGAATCCTTTTGCTGAAATGACTGCTTCAATGCGGCGTGGCATGAAGGCAACCAGCCTTTATCACAATATGCTAATTTTTTGAGAAGGACCTGTATATTTAATATGAATATTTGTAATAGGAAATAATATAATGTAAAACATGTATTATGTAATAAAACATGTATTAACATGCTAAATAGCAAGGGTCAAATAGCATTATTTAAAATTAACCCCATCGATTAGATTTGGACTATAAAGATGAACAGAAAAACTGAGCAAAAAAAAAGATTACATCCAGCATTAAAATCATGGTAAAATAAGAATAACTGGCTTCGTCATATAGCAGCGAGTCCAACAAATAAAGGTGCAGTGTTTAAGAAATGAACCACAATTAATCATGCAGTTACAGAGACATTATGTTCAGTTTAAGTACTGATGTGACTGGAAGTATTAGTATAAAAAAATATTTGCATATAAAAACATCTCAAACCTAACTGGGTTTTTTCTTACAGCTAACGCCCAAATTTAGTTTTGCGTTCTGAAATGTGACAATTTAATTCAAACAATGTCTTTGAATCACCTTAAAGATATTTACTCTGCCAAATAAGCTGCCATGCTTCTTCCAAGTCCTCTGCTGGGTTTTTCTTGTTGCCACACAGTTTCCACTTGTTTCGTAAGAATAAATTCATCTTTGATAAGCCAATAAACAGATTTGGCCCAGAACTTCCAGCACACTTTTTTCCCTTGTTTATCTGACGTGTTTCATCTACGGTTACACTTCAAGGTCATTCAGTGCATACATACATTCTTCATTTAAATGAGCTGCATTAGCGGTTCAACTGATTAGTTAGTGGGCGGTGCTTTGTCCAATTGGCGTGGCGGCCATAAAGCCTTTTTGAGCTACCAGAAAATAGGATTGCACGTGTATTTTTATGAGGGAACAATACTAAAACACACAAAGAATCGAGTGATGGGGCACCTTAATATCGACAATGTTTTGTTCAAAATCAACAGACCTTGAAAAAGTATGTAATACAAAAGTTATGTTCACACTGATACATTTTTTTATGTATATATACTTTTTTTCTAATTCTTTTTCCTTAATAGACTTCTTTGATGCATTGAAAACATGTGATTGCTGGAAGGTTCTTGAAGGTCAGCTCAGCATGGGAATTGTGTATTGAACTCTTTGACCATCAGAGGGGTTAAGCTGAGTCATATAGAATTAAAGTGATTCATCTCTGTAACCTGCATTGATGTCTCAGTCTCTGCGAGTGAATGGCAGGAGGTCTCCGCAGGCCTCTGTTCCAGCCTGAATGATCAGACGAGTGAGGAATAGAGCTTGTCCTTCCCACTCTATATCTGTCTCTCTTCAGCAGCTTTTCTGATGGGGCGAGGGTCACTGCTGTTTATAAGAAGGATAGCCTGTCTTCTGTCTTGCCATATTGGCAGGTTCGCTTCATACAATATTACTGTTATTTTCTTTTAGGTTATTCTGGGACAGAAAGTCAACTTCAGTTCATTCTTAGATCATCATGAGAAAAAGTTGCATCATTTTGTGTTTTTTGGCTTTTGAGGTCTGAATTCTCGTTATAATTTTGAAACTAGAAGTTACAGCATGTTTTATTTTTCAGTATGTAATATTTTGCCAATAGAATTCGCCTTAAAACAAAACAAAACATTATTTAAAAAAACATTAGGGCAAGGTCAAGAATGTCACTCTTTTTTTAAGGTGTAAGTGATTTAAATCTAAAGTGTGGTAGAGTGGCACAAACAATAATTTGAATGTGTTGAATTATTTGTATGCAATCAGGGGCTGTTTGTGAACAACTGAGTGTACTGCGTTGTCTGCGTTGGTCACATGATCATGCAGGTGGATTCAAGTCAAGCTGTTGGCGTCAATCTCCTTGAAGCCATCTTTTTTTCTTGACCAACGAGCATGTATACATAACGATATTTTTTAGATGAATGTTATTAAAAGGTTCAAATAACTTGATAAATGTGACCAAAATATATCAACCATGTGGTATGCCAGGAAGAAGCGTGATGTTGATTAGGTAGCTAAATCAATAGCTGTTCATGGACACCAGGAGCAGTGCAACAGCTTGGTAGAATGTATTTGAAGAGGCTAAATGATCTGAAAAATTATAAATATGTCTTTTTTTCAGTTAGAGCTGCTTCTAACTTGACAGCCATCGTGAGGTTCTTAACTGATTCTGAATTGAGTATTAAAAGCTAAGAATTAATAATCGAATGTGAAAAATGTTTTATTGATGGAATGAAAAGGGGGTCTTTTAATTTGAAGCGTTTACTGAAAGCACAAATGAACTACTATATATGGTGCACAATGAGATTCAGTAGATAGCTTTGAATTTGCCATCTTATATCGTCTTATTTTAGCTTTTTAAAAAGTCAAGGGTTCAACTGCTCTTTACAAGAACGGGCTTTCTTGCAATTTGCAACAATACACAATATAATGGTAACACAACACCAACATAAATTATTCTGTTCATTTCAATTAAAATGAGAGCTGTGTTCCAGTATATCTGGATTGTTGTTTTAGGTAAATAAATCTGTTGTTTTCAATTTAAACCAGGGATGATATACACTATATGATATATACTGTATGTTTGTATTTCTTGCTACATGAGTGGAAGTGACCAATTGGCCAGATATGGAGTGACTCATACCTGGAATTTGTGCTCTGCATTTAACCCATCCCAGTGTGCACACACAGCAGTGAACAAACACACCGTGAACACACACCCGGAGCAGTGAGCAGCCATGGTTTAAGACCACCATGGCTATTTCAGTGTAGGGATTACCCAACCCATATATATAAAAAAATAAAATAAAAAATAAATAAAATCACAGCACTTTACCCTAGTGTTGACCTCGTGTCTTCCAGTCATGTTTAGGACTCAGTTTAAGGTTCTACGACTTGTGTATGGGGCATTGACTGGTCAAGCGACGAGTACATCTCTGAAATGCTGACTCCCGTCCATTCTATAAGGGTGTTGCGGTCAGCTGAGAGGCACACTCTGACGTTACCTCGTACCAAACTGAAATCAAGGGAGGACAGATGCCCCATGGTTTTTTAAACGAGCTGCCTCCTGATATTTGTTTGGGGAGTTTTAAAGCCAGACTGAAGACTAGATTCACTAAATCAAGTCAAACAATGAAATCTTGTTTTTAATATGTATTGATTTTAAGTTTCCTTGTTTTTCCTTGTATTGTTTTAGTCTTAATTTTAACGAGTCATGTTTTATTTTGAATTTGTCTGTTTTATTGTAAAACAGTTTGGGTAGCTTAGTTGTATAAAATGTGCTTTAGAACAAAAATGTACCTACTTTATTTCATTACGATATATCATTTTTAAGGGTCATTGTTAATAAACAAGAGATCAAGAGAAAACAAAAGAAATAAAAATCAAGATGCATTGATAGACGATTATGAATACAATTTTGACCCAAATAATTGTATTCGAATGGAATTGGAGATACTTAACGATTTTCAGACCTAGTGTTTGTTGGGAATGATGCTATAGATGCTACTTAATGAATTAAATAACACAAAACCAAGGACGTGCTTGTTTCCTTTTTATTTAAACAATTTTGTACAGGTATTTATAAAAAGAATGTTGACTAGTGATACAATGAAGTATTGGGGATTCCATTTTTCATGGCTCATTAGAACAGTTCGTTACACATGCTCTGCCGTGTATGAATGCAAAATGTAATTTAAGTTTCTAATGTGACAAAAATGTCCCTATGTAGCATAGTAAAAGGAAATGTTTAAACTGAGCAAAAATGTGTTACAATATATTATGAGGATAACCACTTTTTATGAGGTTGAAATGTTTCAATTGTTATGCTTGATATCACATACTTGCAGTGTGAGAGATATAAGCCACTAGCTCAGATTGGCTGCCAGTTCTGATTAATATCTTGCAGTCTCTTATCTAGCGTGAACAAATGGATTGTCATCATCTTGTCTGATTCCAAGTTGCTGTGTTGTGTCCTGTGTTCTTCACAGGTTTGGTTGTCTGTATTTAAGTTATTTTGATGTCATTTAAAGTTATATTTTCAATCATGTCTTAACTGAGTGTAGCGAAAGTAAAATGATGATGCATTAGTTTATGAATTTGAATGATTTTGTTTTTATTGTGGAGAATCGTTGATGACCACAATGGCCTGAGAACACCCGCTCCTGTCGGAGCTCAGATGCTAAGCAGGAGAACCCCTGAGAAAGTCGCTGGATGGTGGTCTGGAGACAACACAGCAAAATCGAGAGCTCTTAACCTGTTTTGCTCGATATTTGGGGTGTCATGGCGGTGTAGTGTGTAGCATGATCGTCTCACAGCAAGAAGGTCACTGGTTTTTGCCTCAGCTGGGTCAGTTGGCATTTCTGTTTCTATGTTTTCCATGTGATTGCGTGGGTTTAATCCGGGTGCTCCGGTTAATCCCACAAGTCCAAAAAAGGTACAGGTTAATTAAGTAACAAAAAAAGTTGTCCTTAGTGTATATGTATGAGTGTTAATGGATGTTTCCCGGTGGTGGGTTGCGGCTGTAAGGGCATCCGCTGCGTTAAACATATGCTAGATGAGTTGGCTCTGCTGTGGCGACTCCTGAAAAATTAATGGAACAAGAAGACATGGATGTAGAGAATAATTTTGGCCATAATCAAATGTATTTAAAAATGTTTTTGTTGAAGTGAGGAAAGATTTAGGAAAACTGAGAAATGTTTAAATAGATGTAAAATAGAAGCATTAAAATAACTACCTATATCAATACTGTCAGTGTTTTGCCTACTATTCAATAGCAATGTAGAACACATCTGATCAGACTGCCCTTAAATTTTGTGTTTCTCATATTATCAGACCACCAGAAAGTAAATGAAAATCATTAATTAAGTTATCATACAATTATTTGCAGTGTGCTAAAAATTGCTTTAGCATGCGTTTCCTGCTTTTCTATCATATACAGAACCAATAGGATGTATTTTTATGGAGCTGCAGCCAGTCAACAGTGGCTCCCTGCCCTATTAACACCAAAGGGGAAATCAGGACTGGTATTTTAGTGTAAACTTACTGTGTGGGCGTCACGGTGGCGCAGTGGGTAGCACAGTCGTCTCACAGCAAGAAGGTCGCTGGTTCTAGGCTCGGCTAGGTCAATTGGCATTTTTATGGTTTAATGGTGAGTGTTTTTTTATCATAAAATTAGATACTCTCATTGTAAAAGGCCAGTAGCCAGGTTTGAATATTAATTAGATTTGAATTCTTCAGATTTATATGTTTATTCATAGTTTTAATGTCCAAAACATCTTTTACGACATCTACCGTATGAGTTGGAAAAATCGTTATCCTTACACCATCTGACTGCCAACTATGGTAACACAGATTACCTAAAATGACCAAGACTGTCCTCATCCACTGTATAAAACATCATAGACTCTTTTACTGCCATTGAGTTATATAGAAATGCTTATTCATATATTTCGGGTTGATGTGCGAGTGTTTAAATAGTTTATAACTAAGGCTTTTATAAAGCTTACAACATTTATTGTGACACTCTTAAACAATTTTTTAAGTCAATTTGAAAATGAACGAATGAATCAATCAACCAATCAACCAAATAATCTCTCAATCAAAAAAGCAATTAATCAAAATAGCAATTATATGTCTTCATTATTATTATTCACTTGTTAAATATTGACTAAAATATATTTTCAAAACCAAATATCTGTATATATTGCTTTTCTGATTTAGGAAGTCAAATTAATGACCGACAAGCACCACCCATAGCAGTTAACCAAGTAAGTAGTAGATAGTAGTAAATGTCAGTGTTGACATCAGCAAAACAATGATGCACATTCGCCAATAGCATCTTACCAATGTTTTGATGGATACAGGTTATTTTCAAAATGCTAGAATGGCAAAACAAAATTGTATCAAATAAAATGATCTATGGTGAGTTTGTTTGTTTAGCCAACCCCCACCCCCCCACAGCCTCTTTCTCCAGACCTCTTTCTTTCACTTTACTACTGAGTAGGCCTACATGTCGCTGCCGTGACAACAGCCGCTGCTCATGCAGCAGCTTTTGGAAAAAAGAGCCAGTCATGCAATTGCAGGAGTGGTTCAAGTGAATTCAAACGAGCTTTGATGACAGAGGAACATATATTTTGATAGCAAACATGATTACATCCATAAAAAGTAACATTTTAATATTTAGAAGCCTTTCAGAACTATGATTTTATTCAAAATATTATGATTTTTCAGATATTAAATCTGAACACCATCAATTTATTTGGATCTTTACTAACTCATTACAAATGCAACCTGCAATGTAAGATACTACTCAATAATGCTTCTGTTTCTGTTTTCAACCCTTTTGTTTTCAGCTCCGCTTTTTCTATGTACAGCATGATGTACCACTCATCCGGTGTTTTTATTGTGGCAGTAAATACAGCGTTGGTCACAGAAATATGTTTCTTCATATCTTTAACAATGCACTCTTCAGTTATTGAATTGCTTCAGTGCCATCACCACCTAATGAGGGAATAATCATCATATAAATGAATGAAGACAGTAGAAGAGCTGTGGTTTCCTCATATATTCATAAAACAATTAATAACTGCCATTAATTTTAACAAGAGTAAACCATTTGAAATGTAGATGAGTTTTTTTTCTTTACATTCAGCAACAAAACTCCAATTTTAGAAAAACACAACACAGAGAATCACAAACAACATCTCATATCAGTATTTGATACTCTTTACCTAAAATTATAACAATTATAATAATGATAATCTATATTTCAAGTGGTTTATACATCAAAACATATTTAACAAAAAATAGTTAATAATTTAATACCTGGGAATAATACTTGTTTAAATGAATGAACAGTAGAAAAACTCAGGTTTCCTCATATTTTCGTGCAACAATGAATAATTGCCTCTCATTTTAAAATAACAGAGTTGACAAAAACCCAGGAAGAAGCAATTAAGCTGAAATGGTTTAGAGTCAGCTTACCCATTGATCGCTGTCCCACATCCACAAAAAAAGGGATAATATTCTAATACGATTCATTAAATTCACATTTTATTTAATTAATATTATAACCAAACTTTTAACTTGTCACACATCCATGTGCTACGAGTGAGATTTTATGGAGTCAAGACCTTTACACACCAATGCAGCTGCTGCTTGAGTGGCTATAGTTCATTTACTGCTTTGCTTTTTTATTATTCGAGTGAGACAAGCTTCTCTCCTTGATGCTGGATGTGGCACAAATATGCATAGACATTAATAGAAACACTAAAAATTCGTTATTTGTTAATTAAAAAATGTAACAAAAACAGCGTCAATAAAGTATTGTGCCATTAGTTCCACCAAGTGGCGAATCTGGCAACTTCAGACACGTGAACAAAAGAGGTTTGAAGCACCTTATAAAAAAGAAAACACAACATGCAGTGTTCCTTTAACAGTAATAAATTGACAGCCTTTGTTTTGTACCAGCTTATGTGTAATGTTATTAAAATAGGAAGAATGAAGCCACTGCTTGCTGGAGCTGGATGTAGTAGATACATAGGTGTGTGTAGACCTATTGTTTCACACATTTTGGTAAGCAAGTTGTCTGTGATGGTATTTGACTTACAACACTTAGCTGGTTAGCATTTTTTCATGTACTTATACAGTTCAGTACAGTTCTTGTTTTAAATGCTGAGTCGGGTTAATAGTATTACCCCGTGATGTTGAAAGGCAGGCTTTTTTTAATAACATTTTTCTGTGGTTTAAAAATGCTATTTTCTCAAGTTTTGGTTTAATTGCAAATGCATTTCATTATTCCATCCTTTGTGAAACACAGCTGTGGATTATAAAAAACCTTGTTTGCCTGATTCATGTGGATTTTCTTGTTCCTCTTTAAAAACCCGATAGTTACACAATAATGCCTTTATCTAGTGAATTCTATAT
This sequence comes from Danionella dracula, assembly GCA_900490495.1. NCBI lineage: Eukaryota > Metazoa > Chordata > Actinopteri > Cypriniformes > Danionidae > Danionella > Danionella dracula. The sequence continues at coordinate 1,568,299 of UELW01000267.1, read as the reverse complement.
CTCCCCAAAGGCACCAGTGACTTACTGGGACAATATCCTTTTTGTCACTTGGGTTTATGTCCCTCTGGTGCGGTAGTGGAAGTGTTAGATTTCCTTGAGACTCTAGCCCTAAACCAACCACCTACAGAGAATTAAATTCCCAAACTCTAGCTCTGTTGCTGTGCCCAGTTGGAACTCATGGGAACTCTATTTTTGTTTGGTATTTGAACCTCAAACTGCCTTGCTATTCCAATGAATGCACTTTGTAGATAGCACCATTGTTATTGGTTGCACCTCCTGCAGTTGTTTTACTGCTCAGTGAGTAAATTAACCATGCTATGTTTCAATTCAGTGGAGGTAAAATATTTTAAGCGTCGATCAAAAGGAATAGATTTTTCTAGGCGTAAATCCCACCATTGTCACTGCTGCCAGATTTGTCCATTTCTTTTCCTAACCCTGGAGTTTGAAGCTAAACTAAGGCATCTTGTGAATAATATTTTGCAGATTTGTCTCTGTGTCTCCATACAAAATTATCTTTAATGGTTTGTGTATTTTCTCACTCTATTGAATTGGTTTGGAATAGATTGGACATTGATGAGCATGCCATGTGTGTTGGGATGAATCCATTTTGTCATAAACATTTAAAACAAATGTAAGTTTTTATTTGAAGAAACTTGAATAACAGCGCATTGTTTTCTTAGAATATGGGTATTTTTGTGGACAATGCCAAAATATTGTTAACACTGTATGAAGGGAATCTGACTATCAATAGAATATAGCAGCACTCTGCTATTGAAAGCCAATGTTTACTCTCAGGTTTAGGCTTCATCATGAATAGTGTGAATGTCTGTGACCTCCTCTTGGCATATGCTCCACTGAACTGTATTTATTTCCTTTGTGCAATCTCTGGCTTGCTTTTGATCCTCTGAGCAGGACTGATGCTTTCTCATGGTAATCACATGCAATCTTGCATTTAAAGAAAACATTGCAAGATATTTTTGTTGCAGAGGATTTAATGGGTCATCTTTTAAGTATTAAAAATCAAGGGGCAACCTTACATTCTCCATGCCGGTGAGCAATAGGAACTGACTGAGCTGTAGTACCTTGACCAGGGTTAGAAGGGAGCAGGTTCTCATTCACTCCAATGTTATAACTGCCCAATATTGGAACTGAAACAAACCCCTGGTGTTATAATGTTTTTATATTCAGATCGCTAGTTTTGACCTTCCTGAACATTGAGGGAGGTATGTGCATTTTAAAATTGTTTGTTTAAGATGTTAAACCAATGAGACATCAGTGGTATTCCTATGTCGCCTCTCTGGACTTCTTTTGGTTTGTCAGGAAGTGATGCGCTTCCATGAAGGCGATGGCTGTCTACACCTATTTTTAGCCTGTTTCACCAAACATATGAAACGTCACACATGCTACGTCCATGTTGTATAAAGTCAATTGCTATGTCCCAATCCGTGCACTATTGACACTTTTATGGGTGCGAAATGAGAGTTAGGGTGTCCCAAACCATAGTGTACATAAGCAAAGCTTCCGAGCGGTGCCAGGAAGTGTATTATTCCGGTTAGATTCTGAAGTTCAGAACCATGAATGCTCAAGCACTGATATTACCCACAATCCACTGCGCTTAGGCTGAAGGAGTTTTCTCTGGGACCCAATCAAACAAGCACTCGCTGTAATTTAACTAATTTATAAAGAAGAAGCTTATAAATAAATAATATCAACATTGATAATGTTTTATTTATTATTAAATATTTTTTAATGAATGATTGGAAAAGGACTTAAGTTCTCGCATATGTTGTTCGTGATGATGTGGCAAAACAAATTCCCTCACGTAATGTTTTAGTGCGCCCCAGATCGTGCACACTCTCGTCTCACACACTAAAAAGTGTGTACATTTTCTCGTGAAAATGAATATATACTTTAAGAGTGCAGTGTATAGTGTTCAGATTGAGATGCAGCAAAAGTTAAAAATGCGATGTGAAAAAAGCCAGGAATGGTAAATAGTTGTTCATGAAAAAGAAGATTCATGTTTTTTTTCAGTGAGAAGGTAATTTTGATCAAATCATTTATTTTTTGTTTTGAGTTACAAATTAAATTGCTGTCATTAACATATTTTCACAACAGTTTAAAGAGTATTAGTTTTAGTATTTTTGAGTGTTTTAGTTTTACCATTGCCATAGATTAATTGCAAACTTCTAATAAATAAGAAGCCTTTCTCCTCATTACTGACCACTGCTTCTTTGGCCTTACTGTGGGACTTACAGTTAAAACATTAATGGTGTTTGCACACACATTAATCCCCTTCCTTTTCAAAACAAACAAGTGATTTTCCTCTGAACAATCATTTGACTCATTCTGTAATAATGCTTACTCAGCTTTTCTGCTTGTATTGCTTACATTTGATTGTTTGTTACTCTGTTTTGAGCAGATATTTTGTTTACCTAGACTAGTCTGAAAATCCTGAGTACTTCACTGGATGTGTTTGATATGTCAGATGTTTCTTACCATATACATAAAGCTCTATGAGACGACATGTTTTTTGCAAGTCCTACCTCTCTATCTTTTTTGCTCTCCACTCAGCCTCTTTCTTTGAAGAGAATAGGGGATAAAGTGATTATGCAGCGTTTTTCAGTGAGGCAGGAGGCTTTGGTTGTGACGGGACTGCTTAATGCTTTTCTGTTGTGGTGGGGGCTCTGCGCAGTGCAGCTGCAGTGAACTGAACTGCTCGAACTGAACGGCTGTTTTCTGGTGAACTGTACCTGCAGCTCAGATATTGTGGAAATTCTGTTACTTGTATTAAGTTAACAGCAGCAGAGAACCTGTGACCAGATGTAATCACCTGCTGGCTGTCAGTTTGTGAACAGGAACCACAATTGGATTGGTCACATACTGTCTGGCGTTGACATCTGTATCAGAATGACAGGATGGTATTGAGCCATAGTCCCACAAGAATTTGCAGGGTATTGGTTTTCAAGGAACATGGTTTAATTCTTTATATGTCCATCAATAAAAGTGACTAATTATGATATTTTATTCCATATAGTAGTAAATCCTTTGCCAATATAGTGCTGCAATTTGTATTACATTATGTTAAACACATTAATTACTATTTTAAGTATTTGAAAAATGAATCTACTGATTAGAATTAGAATGCTGAATTTCACAAGTTATAAAACAACATTTATACAAAAAAAGTTGTTTTTACATTTGGTTATAATTGCCTCACTAAACTTTACTAGTCAGTAATTTTCCTGCTCTTAGCTTCATCGTTTAGGATGTATATGCACTATATGCTTATTTAATGTTTAAAAGGATTGTGATTAACCTTGTTTAAATCTTGGCATCCACGAAAGGGTTCAATTTAACTTTTGGATATCTTTTATAAATACATGTTTGTAAATCAATGATCAAGGCATTTCAAACAATGCAGAGAAACACATATTTTGACTAAAACGAGTTTGTAGCTTATTTCCTTCTTTACCCAAATAAATAAAGTTCGCTTATTTTGCCATAAACTCCAATAGACTAGCTTTTCCAGCTAAATATCTAATGGTAGCATTGCTACTCCAAAAACTACTCAATAATGTAAATTAATATAGACTTGTAACTTTTTAAGTTAATATAAATCAATTTAATTCATTAGTCTAGATAAATTATTCCATGCTTTTATCACCAGCAGGCTGGACTGTTGTAATGGTCTTCTAGCTGGTCTCCCAATAAAGACCACTAGGCAGATTCAGCTTGTACAGAATGCAGCTCTACGGATTCTGACCAGAACTAGTAAGTCGGAGCACATAACCCCAGTCCTCAGGTCTCTACAATGGTTATACTGGCTGCCAGTTACTTTCAGAGTAGAGTTTAAAGTGCTGCTGCTGCTCGTCTATAAGTCACAAAACAGCCCTGCACCAAAATACATCTGCACCAAACAGAGCTCCTAAATCATTAGTTAGAACTGATTCGTTACTTTCAGTTACTATGCTAAAACCAGCTTCCAGTAGAGATAAAACTTTAGTCACATTTATTCCAGACTAAAAACACATTTATTTATTTGTGCGTTTAATGACTGAGCGCTGCTTTCCAAACAGCACCGCACCTATGAACTTCTGTTTTTCTTTTATGCTATGAATTTTAATTTCTTTTTCCTTACTTTTATCTATGATCTGTTTTTATTGCCTTTTTATCTATGGTCTGTATTCTTCTGTAAAAAAAACTTTTAATTGCAAAAGTGTACAAAAATGTGCTATACAAATAAAATTGCCTTTCCTTGCCTAGTTTGTGCGGTTTTACTTTTAATTTAACTTCAAATTGGACAATTTACCTGTTTCGCATACTTTATTTGTGAAGTAATTGTAGCATACATATTTATATTTAAATTTTGTTTGGGTGGTGGGTGCTGTTATTAGTAGTTAGAAACTATCGGTGGTGGGCAGGAGGTTGAAGGCTTAAAATGGCAGCCACGTTCTGTCAGACTGCCCCAGGGCAGCCGCGGGCTACTAAGGTTATCACCAGTAGAGTGTGAATGTGGAGTGAATGAATACAGCTCTGAAAACTGTAAAGCGTCTTTGAGTGTCTGGAAAAGAGCTTTATTAATTAAAGGCATTATTATTATAATTGTTATTAAATTCAATTCTGTACAAAAGGAAAGATGGAGAGCTGATTTGCCAGAGGACAGCTCATAGACACATTCCAATCTAGTAGAGCTATGAGCTGATTTGTTTCTTAGAACCATTGTTTTGTAGCCTCTAGCAATCCACACAGTCCAGACACCACATGTTACTTCTTTTGAGAAACAAGTAGGTTGCAAGAACAAAGTGCTTTGGTACCATCGCATCTTCCATGATGGATGAGGGCCATCGACAGACCAAAAACACATTGTTTTTTCTTGTTGAAACAAACGGGCCTGGCTGTAATGACAGAGCATTGATGGGCGGAAAGGACATTGGAAAAACAGAGAGACCATTGATACACTGGACAGTATCTGCTTATGTTTAGTGGTATGTCGCCAGAGCGATTTGGTAGGCACAGTTTGACTTCGTATTTAACAATCCAGCCTGCGCAAAATTCCTAAATTCGCTCGAGATGTAATTGTGTGTCGAGCTACATGAAAAAGCCTGGAGACAAAAAAGCTGTTAGAGAGAGGGATGATAGACATGCTCAGAGAAATAGCAACATGGGTACCTGTTGCAGCTGTTTGCCGTTGGGCAGGGTGACTAAGCAGAACGATGTTCAGGAGGAGACTGAAAACAAACTGGAGAGCATCAGAGCGAATGAGGAAGAAATTACATCAGAGGTTGAAAGGTAAAGGCAAAAAGTATTCAAATTCTCAACTTTAAGGACACTTTTTGAGCTGTGGGATCAGAATTTAAAAGTTATGCTGCTAAAATAATTGAATGTTTTTTTTTGCTGAAAATACATTTAACTCTTAATATTAAAGTAAAGTGACAATATTTGCTGTGATAATTCTAGTACCAACGTAACACAAAGGAAGGCAGTAGTAGTAGTACTCTATTAAATCATAAAAGTAAATACATGGTTAAAATAAGTTACGTGAAGTTGAAAAAAAAATCATATATATTCATTGATGGTGACATAAACATTAGGTAACGATGAAAATGTGATCAAATTGATTGTTCTTACAAAGGCAAAAAAATAATATACTCTAGTGCTATTAAAATGGTAGAAAATTTACAAATCGAAATATCCTTTAGTTAGTTTTAATAATTATCCCTTGATTGTCCCTTTGATTGAGTCATAAATTAAAGTTGCAGCCTGTATTGCAAATTTCAGAGTTAAAATTAATGTATAGAAAATGTATATTCACTGAATCCTTTCGTTTAAATAAGCTTAAGATCTGTTTCCTGCACTATTTGCCTACTATACTTGCAGACCGGCTATTCTCTACCCTGGCTTTGCCTCACATTTAAAATAAGTTGCAATTGAAAACAAGAGGACTGAAGTCTGCTGTAAACAATATGTTCAAGTTGCTGCTCTAGACATTTCCGTCGGCAGGGTTTAGAATGAGGATTTATGTTCTTCAGACCATGAAGCTGGGCTCCTTTTATGAAAGAAAAGGAAATTCCATTGCCTAAAGCGCAAGATTCCGAGATCAAACACAATCTACACTGTCTTATAGGTATATGTTTGAAGAAAAGCCCTGCATGTTAGTTTCATTTAGATAAGCAGAAGTGGGAGATTTAAAGAAAAGGTGTATTTTAATAACTTTATTTACATTTTGATTTACCCTACCTTTCCCAGGGTGGTGTTAGGCAGTGGTCTGAACTATAAAAAAAATCCATATGTGCTCTCTGAAGTAGTTTGGAGAGTCATTTATCTTTTTTAAAGCTACCTTATTGAGGACATCTAAAAAAACCTTGCAGCTCATGTGTAATCATTCTAAATTATAGACACTCTTGGGAGGATAGATTGTCAGAGGAGGCAGGTGAATGTTGCTTTCTGAGCAAGAACATTCTTCCAGAACAAACATTCATTTCCTCTGACAGGAAGTTATGCTACCTGGGATTTACCAGAGCAACACCGGAACTAGAATTCTTCAATTTAGTTTGTTCAGAACTAGACTTCACTGTTCGATGTTGCTTTGTCAGTTGGAGTGATTGATTTACATGATGTTAGTGGAAGGACGGATTAACAGGAGTAGCAATGAACGTGTCTGGTTAGAGACTTAAGAAAAGATGGATTAGCTAGTGGAAGAGTTATGTTGAATCAACAGCAGATTCATGAATCAAAAGGGACAATCTGGTGTTGTTGGTGGCTTTCACAAATGATGTCCGTTTAATTCTAATGGATGCTATTTGATAAACATAATGTGGTACTTAAAAAAAGATTGAAAAAATCTTTCTAATAAAATATTTCAAAAACGGTTACTGCTAAAATTCTGTCCATTATTTAAAGGGGTCATGAACTGAGAACCTAAAAGCTGTCTGGTGTTTAATAATTTAGAGTTTGGGATATTATTAAACAACATTTGGAAGGTTCGAATCTCCATATGTTTTAGTTTTCTTAAATACTGCTTTTAGGGACATCACATTTATTTATTCCCGGGTGAAGATTTGCTATCCACTCGGCTCATCTGTCTTTCGGGTTCAGCTAGTGAGCCACACCAGTTTAACGCATCACAATTAATACATGTATAATTCACTTTGACTTCCTCCTACTGTGTTCTAAAAAAACCTTTTATATAAAACATACAAAAATATTCATTAAAGTTTATTTTGGTGGGGAAATTATTTTAATTTTGTCAGTTGCTAACCGTTAAAGTTGATTTGGAGCAAAATACCACACATTTTTTTTGGTCAATGTTAAAGGTGCAAAAAGTTTTTGCATAAAACTGGTACTGCAACACAACCAAACAAAAACACTGTGTTAAATGATTTGCCAGGTTGCCAGATTGAATGTGCTGTATGCCAAGCAATGACGCATGCATACATTGTAAGTTTTTTTTCTATTTTTCATGTTTTTGCAACGTATGTGAAAGTCTTAAAAGTTGTTACACATAGCAATAGTGTACAGCCTTTAAGTTCAGTATTTGTGAATATGTGTTCAGTAATAAGACAATGGTATTGGGCAACCAAATCATTATGTTGATTAAAATGATTAACTGTAAGAGAGAGCTTTCAAAGCAAATATAATAGGGCTAAATCTTTTTTTGAGCTTGCAATAGTTAACAAAGAAAGTAAACCAAGAGAAGGGTTAAGGTTGTAAATGCTCAAAAACGTTGAAGTGATGGTTAGGGTTTCAAACAATGTATTTGAAGCATATTGTTTGTTGTGTAAAAAAAGTCTTTGATTTGATTCTAAGTGATTCTAAAAGCTTTTACATTTTACCTTATTAAACATATATACATATACAACATAAATGTTGTAAATTACTGTTTAGGTGTGCAGTGGATGCTTGTTTTGTGGGTCACCATTTTTAATGTTCTCTCATATTTGTCACTCATTCGTCTCTACACCAGGGTTGATCACATAACGCATATCATCAGGCACCAGTTAAGGCTTTTTTTCACACTACATTTTTGTCCTGGAAGGAAATCGTCAGTGAGAGGATGAAGTTATTTCTGTTAGTTGTTTGTTGTGCCTGAGCAGTTTGAGAGTCTGATGTGGGTTGTTGGGAAATCTACAGTAGCACTGTGCTGTCCGAGACAACCACCAGGGAATGCTGTTGACACTTTGCCTTTCATGCATCATTCGTGGACAGCTTCTGTGAGCTTTGAGTAGTTTTTTTCAATTTTATTGATAATTTTGCAGATAAGTTATAAAATAAACACTTCAATGTATTTTTTGCGTTTAATTTGAATTAAATATATTTAAAAGTGCCTAGTTTTAAATTGTGTTTATTCATTTTGTATTTCATGAGCTTAGATATATGCCTGTTCATTATGATCCTTTTTAATGAACCTCATAAAACAATGTTGATTCGAGCAGTGTTTTTCCAAATCATTACCATAAAACAAAAAGCATCTGCATTAACAAGCACCGTAGAGAAATTTGTTTTATATTGAGGAAATGCTGTTTGTTTCCTTTTACTTCCAGATATAAGGCCCCAAAATGCCCGTTCTGTGCATGATTAAATCTCAGATCTAAAAACTCTTCTTTTAAATGTGGTTTTTAAATAGTGTTTTCCTGATACAAATATAAATACCTCAGAGATTTGGTGCTATTTAACTGTTACTAACTGTACAAATTCAGATGGCAGAATTTTAACCACTCGAGTGTATTCTGACCCTTCATGCACACATTTATAGCTAACACTCCATTTATAGCCAAAGGTTGAGTCTTCATAAAAATTACGATACAATACAATACATTCCCCAGCCATGTCACCCTGCAACTGAGGTATGGAAATTAAATTGCGTAATCAGATAAAACATATGGGAAGTCAAGCTCCGCTTCCAGGCCTGCCGTTCCAGTCGCCCATAGACATTCAATGGTCAATGGTAAAAGGTGCAGAAACGTTCATTTAGATGTAATAATAATACGTTTTAAATCAAGTGGAACATTGTGTAGATTACCAATAATGTGCCATAATACAGGTTAGAGTCAAGGTGTCTTAAAAAATACTTTTATAATAAGGAAAGGAGCTGAAGTTAGAGGAGAAACCCCCGTGTGAAACAGGGGTGTCTTTAACTTTTGTTTTAGAACAGCAGTTTCCACTGTATAAACATAGATTTTTTTCCGTCCCTTTTACGCAATGGCCTTTACCAACACTCGCACTTTACGATTCCTATCCCATAGTAAGATTTCCCCCATTTCCTAACTCTATATAATTCAACTCTAAATTCATCTGAATGAGCTAACTTTAATAGTGACAAATATGCCGCTCTGCTATTAGTAAAACTTAACATTAACTTTCAAAATGATCGCCAAAAAAGAAAAGCTTAACAACATTCTGCTCAATATCACATTAACGTATTAACATGAATGAAAACATGTTTCCTTTTAATGTGATAATATATAAGATAAGGGGACTACAACGATCACTCCATGCTCTCCATTTTCTGAATGAAGCAGCCACCATCTCCCTTCACATTCGAACGTCTCTCGGTTCCAGTTCAGCAGGGTTCCACAAATGATGGTTGGTGTAAAAAACAAAACAAACAAAACTTAAATAATACGGTCGCTGAAAGAGTCCATAGATGATTACTCAACTCTGCTTTTGGGCTGGTTTTGAGAGATTGGCTAATGTTATTTTGGCTACTAATGTTGCATTACATACAAGGATGCATACTTTGAACAAACCGCCTTTGGTTGACACCTGTCAGCCAATCAGAATCCAGTATTCAGACAGACCATGTCATAAAAAGGATTACTAGAGTATTTGAGGCAGAGGATTTTGCCTCAATTTGTTTTTGTAATTGATTTATTTGAGTAACTCGAGGAATCGTTTTAGCCCTAGTGCTCACCCTATGGTCTCTGTGGGTTCTAGTCCCCCATTGCAGTGACAGGGACGTTAAACCTGACTCTCCATGACTATTAAAATATTTCTAGGATGTTTCTTCGAAAAAGAGTACGGGTGTATTCCTGGCATTCCTGGCCAAATGTGCCCACTTTTAATTATTATTGCGTTCGAATTGGCTACATTGCTCTGATTGCTCTCTGTGTCATCTGCTGGATTCAGAGACATAAGCTGTAAAGCGCTTTGAGTTTTTAGAAAAGCACTATATAAATGTAAGGAATTATAATAAAAAAACTGTTCATTAGTATACTTCTAAATTATGTTAAAATTCGTTTTTTTGATTAACCCATTATATTCTTGGTGAGAAATTGAGCAATTTTATTCTAGTCGGTACTTTCAACAACTAATTGGACACCTCTTTTAGGGTGAATTTATCTGTCATTTCTCCACTGTGCGGCAATCGATCATTTCTATAAACCTGAAGTCAGACTCTCCATGCAGGCTGCTTCTGGTTGCATCCGGATGACAAGCTCATCAGTTACTGCTGATTGGAAGTATTCTCTTTTCCCACTGTGGAAAAGCCAATAGCAGGTGTAACCTTAGCCCAGTGAAGATGAGGGCGTCTCGTCAGAAGTTCACTCTCTTCTCAGTTTAAGGAGGATCCTGTCGAGGCTCACGGGGGAGATGGAGAAGGTGCTGACCGGTCGAATCTGGGTGACTGGCTGATCCAGCACTAATTTCCCTCATCCAGCTCTGCACTTCACTTCCTCTACACAGACTGACTGGATGGTTGTGGCATGAGACTGGTGAATCAGAGGTCATATGAGCCATTAGCATCGAAATATTTTTGGAACATTCTGGCTCATATTTTCAGTAATATGTTAAAGTGCTAAGATTGACTCAGAAGTATTAGTCTCGCTGGAAGTTGAAAGCAGGTGCCAGAGATTCAGTATGATGATGGCATCCATTTAAGTTTTTCTAGAAATGGGACCACACTAGCAGCATTTGAAAAGTTGGAGTCTTCTTAGGTCTTCAACATCAAGTTGGGTGGTGAGTAACATAGGTCATGCTTATTTAGATATGCGAGTGATTTAATATTTTTGGTCTGTAAATATCTGTATGATTTCAACTTCTGAAGAAATGATATACAATTCATCAGTGATTTATTATGTATTAGCTTTGAGCTGTATTACCTTTTTTATGTATGTGCATTGTGCAAGAAAATCTGTTTAATTTTTAGGTTCTCTACTCTTATGGTCTCTTTACTTTGTATATGTGTTTACATCCTGTGTAAACATTTTCAGTGCAACACTAAAAAGTAAGTCGCTGCATGACAAGTTGTGTGTCCATTCACATAACGAAGACATATATTGTGTAGAGTTAATATCTTCGCTCACTTTAAAAGATGTTGATTTTGTCATTAAATGGAAAACCATAAATGAAATAGGCCCAGTGTTATGCTTTTTGCAAGCTTATCAATCGTACACACATGCACACACATGCACAGACACAGTTGTTGGTTATGTCTTCTGTTTTCAGCTCATCAGAGTGTTTGTATCTTTGTAGTGGGAGTGCCATCAAGTGATGAGTCTAGTAACTTCAGTCATGTAAAATAACAGAACCAATCACAGAAATTTCCCACAGTGTGTTGGAATTTAGAAAGAGGCAGCTATATTTTTTGAAAAGTGACACATTGGCTCGCTGTATTTGGCACGCTGGTAACAATAGCCACTTTAGTGCTTTTTGTTATATTTCAATGCAGCCACTTGTTTGCAGCAGAGGTTGCATCAAGGACTTGTCAGATAATACGCAAAACTGACTTCTCAGATGTTTAATTTCACATATTTTGACTACTGTTTTCACAAACCATTTCAGATAGGTTTTCAGTTTTTTTGGAGGTATCAAAAACAAAGTTACCCAGGATTGAATGTTTCTATCTGCTGTAAAACTGTGTTGTGTACCGGAGGTTTCTTGGTGCCATACTGTACCAACTTTAATTATTTAACTTTAACTTTAACACTTTCCGACAAAACAACACATTTTTTTTAAACAAAATCACAGAAAGCAATAAAAATGGAACATCTAAAAAAAATTCTACACATCTAAAACCGGTCAACATAGTTAATAAAAAGTCACTCATAAGGTTAACAAAAGTCAGATTTCAGTCTTGTTTTGGAGCAGACAGTGATGGGGCTGTTTCTATGTGCCCAGGCAAACTTTTCCAGATCTGCGGTCCTAAGGCCTGATCCATAGTGCTCAGTGGTTCTAAGGCCTTAAGATTTTGTGCATAGTGCTCTAAAGCATGACCTTAGTCTGCAATAGGAGGCAAAAGGCAGTATCAGCTCCTATATAGTAACTTTAAATGGAAAGATGATTAAATGTTTGCATTATGTGCATTTGTTAGATAGATATTACTCAAGCAGTTATGCAAAATTTGTAAATACCTGGGGTCTATTATATGGGATTTATAGCACTAGCCAATAACACAAGTGAAGTTGTCTTCTTTAGCTTTGCTGGTCATAAAGAAAATTCTTTCGGTTTCTTTTAGAAGTACACATTGTAATTAGCAAATAAAATGCGTCTCCCAGAAAATGTGTTAAATTGTGACCAGTATATGGCAGATGGTGATGAAAACAAACAAACAAAAGTAAAAACAATTAAGAGAGATATTACAAAATAGAGATGAAACCATTAAAATGTAAATTTTTAAACTGTTTTTCTTAATATTTGTTTTTGAGTGGAGAAATGCACCTATTGATGTAGTATTCAATAGCACTCCAATATGTTGAACCAGTATTTCTCAGGGGTTATTTTACTTCATAAAGCTTGCGAATGTGAAAACGAATCTCTTAATATCTAGCTTACGTTTTCAAGGCAAGGTGTTGAACATAACTTAAGAATGTGGTCTTTATGTTCCGCCTATGTTGGTGTAATTGCTCCACATCCTCTTGTTGACTGTTTAATTGCTACTGTATATTAAGAGCTTAGGCAGCAGGGATCTGGAAGAGGTTGTCACCTTGCTAATGGTTGAAGGTCCCCTTGGGCTCCTGGACTGTAATGGTTTTAGTGAGCTGCATATGTGATGTTTGATTTTAATTACTCACTCAGGTGAGTGGCAAATGAACATGCATGATTGAGTGCGTCCTTCATAACTCAACCAGATGAGCACCTCCCATCATCTCTCCTACTCTGCCCTTTACTAGTCTCTGGGAAATTTGCCTTGAATGCATAGGTAGGTGTGCTATAATTTTGATGTTTCTATTTTCAAATTTTAGATTATGCTAATTTTTTTCTTAATATTCCAATTCAGGAGATTCACTCCTTTTTCAGTTTAGGGTGATTAAAAGCATACTGGGGCATATACTTGTGGTAGTTCTTCATTCTGTAACCCCACTCTGTGATGATCTTAGCTGAAAAGGTATTTTCAATTTTTTTTTTTGTGAATTTAAAACTTAAAATCGAACCATGGGCTATTAAGTACTGGGGCACATGGAAATTAGTCATAAAATATTAAATAAAGCTCCTTAATGGGACTATAATGCAAGCATAATGGTTTTGCTCAGTATTAAAACCTTTTTAGATAAACTCTGGATTCTCCAAAGCGGGATCAGAGACTGGGTTTTTGAGAGTGAACTTGAGGCGATATACATTTTTTCTGAGCATTAACATTTTCAAATAGAGGGCAAAAGTCATGATAAGTACTGCGAACTTTTTTACATAAATTTTAGATGACAGGATAAGGTGAAAAGGCCAACAATAAAACTCACCCTGACCTGAACAAGAATAACATTTGAACTGAACCCTGAGGTTGTATAAATTGATTTTGTATTTTGTAATTCCACTCTAATTGGTGTGCTTTTGGGAACTTTTCAACCATGTTTTGTATATAATACAGTTACTTTTTTTTTACATGAGGTATGACAGTCAAGTCAACATGATAATTTTTCTAATTGGAGGAAAGGACATCTTGTAAATTGATTGGTTAATCACTGAGCTAAGCTGTTGGTCAGAAAACAAACTTGCAAACTTTAGTGGTCTCTTGCACTTTTCGGTTGTTGCACTTTTCATTTGACTGTTAAAAATTGCAACTTGCACAGAATAATGCATGCAATCCTTCTACACTATATTCTTCTCTTTTATTTGATTAGATTTTTTGCATTTCTATAACTTGGTTATATAACGCACAACTCGCTAAACAATCGGAACAAGACTGACGTAGTGGAATGACTCATGTTGAATGATTTCTCTAAAACAAGCTCACTCAGAACTCATACCGAAAGCCAGTGGAAATTGCTTTATGGTGTTCAATTAATCCTTAAGTTTTAACAATTAATTGGTTAAATAAGTAGAATCTGCTCTAAATTTTAAGCATTTTAATTTAATTTAAAGACTCTTTTGTGGTCTGTTCTCTCAAAGTTTTTGTATCTCGAAGTCTTAACATTTTCAAAACAAAGCTTGTTAGTCAATGTTTGGAATTAATTACTTTTACAAAATATAATATTCGTCATAAAGTAATACAGTTTTCAATCAATGTAGAATAAAGTTTGTTGTTGACTCAAAGTCTTTTCCAAAGTCTTAAAGTTCTGGTCATCCATCATCAGCTGGTATCTCTGGCATGGAATCGAGCTGCTGCACCTTCCCTTGTCTGATTTCAAACTGTGTCTTCATCTTTTTTACACATTATGATGCTGTCTGAAATCAAGCGTTCATTGGTTTCTGCTTTAACTGCTGTCCATGGTTTAGGTGCATGCACAGAATATGCCAAGTTCATTGGTTGCTCACTAGATTCCCCTCTGTCCATCAGGCAGTCTCACAATGTCCACAGCCTTCTTTTCCCATACACACCTTTGAATACAGTTTGAATAGATTTCTGCCTGATAACTTTAACACACGGTGGAGTAGTACTACGAAATCTGTAATTTCCTTAAAATAGGCATACAAATCTTCTTCTTTCAGCTGTTCCCAGTTTAGGGGTCGCCACAGCAAATCATCTGTTTCCACCTAACTCTGGCCTCAGTATCCTCTACTGTTGCACCAATTACCTTCATGTCCTCCTTCAGCACACCCATATAACTTGCCTTTGGCCTTCCTCTTGCCCTCTTGCCTGGCAGCTCCATCTCCAACATCCTTCTACCAATATAACTACTATCCCTTCTCTGCACATGTCCAAACCATCTCAATCTGGCTTCTCTGACTTTGTCTCCAAAACAACAAACCTGAGCTGTTCCTCTGATGTGCTCGTTCCTAATCTTGTCCATCCTTGACACTCCTAAACTGAACCTCAACATCCTCATCTCTGCTACTTCCATCTCTGCCTCGTGTCTCTTCCTCACTGCTAGAGTCTCTAACCCATACATCATAGCTGGTCTCACTACTGTTCTGTACGCCTTTCCTTTGATTCTTGCTGACACTCTTCTGTCACACAACACCCCTGACACTTTTCTCCACCCACTCCAACCTGCCTGCACTCGCCTCTTCACCTCTTTTCCACACTCCCCATCGCACTGGACTGTTGACCCCAATTACCTAAACTCCTCCACCTTCTTGACCTCAGCCCCCTGTAACCTCACTGTTCTACTTACCTCCCTCTCGTTCAAACACATGTAATCTGTCTTACTACGACTGACTTTCATTCCTCTTCTTTCTAGAGCAGACCTCCAACTTTCCAGGTGTCCCTCCACCTGCTCTCTACTCTCACTACAGATTACAATGTCATCTGCAAACATCATTGTCCATGGAGATTCCTGTCTGACCTCATCTGTCAACCTGTCCATCACCATAGCAAACAAGAAGGGACTCAAAGCCGATCCTTGATGTAGTCCCACCTCCACTTTGAACTCCTCCGTCTGACCTACAGCACATCTCACTGTTGTTATACTCCTCTCATACATATCCTGAACTACTCTGACGTACTTCTCTGCCACTCCTGACATCCTCATACAGGACCATAGCTCCTCTCTCGGCACCCTGTCATACGCTTTCTCTAAGTCCGCAAAGAGGTGCAGCTCCTTCTGACCATCTCTGTACTTCTCCATTAGCATTCTCAGAGCAAAAATTGCATCAGTAGTGCTCTTCCTGGGCATGAAGCCATACTGCTGCTCGCAAATATCCACTTCCCTTCTTAGCCTAGCTTCCACTACTCTTTCCCAGAGTTTCATTGTGTGGCTCGTCAACTTTATACCTCTTTAGTTGTTACAACTCTGCCCATCACCCTTGTTCTTAAAGATTGGCACTAGGACACTCCATTCCTCAGGCATCTTCTCACTCTCTAGAATCCTGTTGAATAACCTAGCTAGGAATTCCTTCTCACTTTCCCTCGTGTCTAAACTGGCATACAACTCATCATATGCCTTCTGTTTGGCCTTTGCCACCTCCCTCTTCACCCTGCGCTGTGATTCCTTGTAGTCCTGTCTACTTTCTTCAGTCCACTTCTTTTTAGCTAGCCTCTTCCTCTGGATGATGTCCTGTACTTCATCATTCCACCACCACGTTTCCTTATCTTCTTTCCTTCTTCCTGCTGACACACCTAGCACCTTCCTACCTGTCTCCCTGATCACTTCTGCTGTAGTTTCCCAGTCCTCTGGAAGCTCTTCCTGGCCACCCAAAGCCTGTCTCAGCTTCTGTCTGAATTCCTCACAACAGTCTTCCTTTTTCAACTTCCACCACTTGGTCTTCTTTTCCATCTTTCCTCCCCTCTTCTTCCTGACCATCAGAAACATCCTACACATCACCATCCGATGCTGTCTGGCTACACTCTCTCCTATCACTACTTTGCAGTCAGGGATCTCTCTCAGATTGGCTCGTCTACTTAGAATGTAGTCCACCTGCGTACTCCTACCACCACTCTTGTAGGTAACTCTATGTTCCTCCCTCTTCTGGAAAAAGTGTTAACTACAGCCATTTCCATCCTCTTGGCAAAGTCCACCACCATCTGTCCTTCTGGTTTCCTTTCCTTAGCACCAAACCTGCCCATCACTTCCTCATCACCTCTGTTGCCTCATCTAACTCACTCCAGAATCTCTCCTTTTCTTCCAGCTTAAAGCCTACTTGTGGAGCATAACCACTCACTACATTCAACATCACCCCTTCAATCTCTAACTTCAAACTGATCACCCTGTCAGACACTCTTTTCACCTCTAAAACATTCCTCACAAACTCCTCCTTCAGGATCACTCCTACCCCATTTCTCTTCCTATCCTCACCATAGTAAAACAGTTTGTATCCCCCTCCAATACTACGCGCTTCGCTACCCTTCCACCTGGTCTCCTGCACACACAGAATATCTACCTTCCTTCTCTCCATCATGTCCGCTAGCTCTCTACCTTTCCCGGTCATTGTACCAACATTGAGAGTCCCTATTCTCAAACCTATACTCTTGCCTTTCCTCTTCTCTCTCTGCCTACAAATCCTTCTCCCTCCTCTCCTTCTTTGACCAACAGTAGTCCAATTTCCACCGGCACCCTGTAGGTCAACAGCACCGGTGGCGGTCGTTGTTAACCCGGGCCTCCACCGATCCGGTATGGAAATTGAATTGATTACTTGCATATTTGGTTTTGGCATGTTTTACGCCGGATGCCCTTCCTGACGCAACCCTCTCTATTTATCTGGGCTTGGGACCGGCACAGAAGTCACTGGCTTGAAACCCCTGTGGCTAGATTAATTAGGCATACAAATAAAGTTAAAAAAAGGAGATTATGCAACAAAACACTAACACGAATTCTGGCAAGTTGAGTCAAATCAAGTTGTGTCGTGCCAATGCTAAAATCCTTCTGAAAAGCGCAATTATTTCACTTTTAAATAGAAGAGACAGAGAATCACATTCACTTGTGTTCCATGAGTTGATTTGCTCTATTCCACGTCTGTTAATCAAATAGTGTCATACCATTATTATGTTGTATATGCCAATATTACAATAAATGTAAAAACAGAGTATGTTAGTACTCATGCGTGCCGCTCTGTTTGCAGTGCTTCTAAACACCCAAATCCAGTAAATACATTTACAGTAAATTTGAGGATATCAGGTTTGAGAAGCCCATTGAACTTTCTGGCTAAGGTTTTTAAACAGGTATTGAGCTTTTTCTCTCTCATTGTCCATTTTGAAAACTGGGACAGACTTGAATCTGTGATAAATTTGTAAGATTTAAACTTGATTGATGAGATTACAAACTTTCCCATAGTGAGCTCTTTCAGGACACTGTTGCCCTGAAATTAGTAAAATTTAATTATTTAAGCTTTTTATGATTTTGAAAGTCAAATTCATAATCAAAAAAGTTTGCCGGAAACAACAATCTGTTTAATGAAATGTAATGACGTTAGCTGGCCATGATTTTGAATACTAGGGATGTGATGTGACTGACTCATGTCTGTGGGAGCTATGTATAGCATACTGCCAGTCAAGACATTCTGTGACAAATGCAGGATGATCTGGCCCATATCTAGTGAAACAGACTCAGTTCAAAAACCAAGGGGAAATCAGTTATTAGTCTCTCATTTCTTTTGAGTACATTTCTTCATCATGGTTCTATGATGACTTCAAGGCAGATAGTGATGTTCAAACACATCCCTTCTTGATTCTCATAAAGCCAAAGACTCATCCTTCACCTGCAACCACTCTTTCATTAGCTGATGGCACCATTTGCACAGCTCATAATCAGTCTCGCCAGTTGGAGTTACGCCAGGTCACTTTCTCTGCAGCTGTGAAATAAGCCTTTTGTTCTTTGATTTCGCTCTTTTTGTCGCCATCTCCTTTGGTCTACTCTAATCCATCCATTTTTTTCCATCTCAACCTTTTGCCCTGTGCTTGCTTCAATCTCGCATCTCATCTCTTTTATTGCTGTCTTAATCCATTTCATTTTTTCTGTCCACTCTTCCTTCTTTTCACCTTCATCTAACATCTTTTATTGCAGTCTCTTAAAATCAATAATTACAAGAAATCCTTGCACCATTTGACTAAGACAATTGTGAATGGGAAAATGTAAAGGGTGCAGCAGAAGTGTAGCTCTCCCTATTTGTGTATGTGTGTGCTACAGTAGCTGTCCATGCATCATCCCCCCCTCGTCTCTCGGTGAGTGGGAGATCCCGGGAGCGGGAAGGCCGTTTAAATGAAGCTGGTGAGCTGCCCAGTGCTTGTCTGCAGCAGAGGCAGCAGCTGTGCTTAGCTCAGTGGAGTGTTTACTGTGAGCTACTGTAGCAAGCCTGCTGAGAGCATGTGGAAGCCGGAGAGTTATTCTGAGCACATCCCTCAGTCCGAGCAGCCTTACTGCAATGTGCCATTCAGGTGTGTATTTGCTCTGGTTTGCTCACTCTCTGCAGTTTTAGATCTATGTCTATAATGCATATGGATGTATTTGTCAAAGTCAGGCATATGCTTGTTATTGATGATGGATATCTGGTTTGTTAGCTTTAGGGTTTGGGGCGACTGCTGGCTTGAATCAAGAGTTTGCTTTAAGAAACTCCTGAGGATTATCCAGCTTGTTCAGGCTGTGATTTTGCTTGTATCCGCTTTGATTGCTTGAATTATGCAAGTGCAGAATTCAAGGGTTATTTGCAGAACGATCTGTGTGGGGTCTGTTGAGGCTTCTGATTTATTCATACTGTCATAAGATACTCTTGGGATGTTCTGTATATGTTCTGGTTCAAGCTTATATTTCAACTCTCATCTCTTGTGTATACTTGGGTCATGCTTTGACAATGCTTGGGTCATGCTTATGTAGTAATGGTTTTTGACAACTCTAGAACTTTTGTATATGGTTCCAGAAGACCATATGTCAATGTGTTAGCAGAGGGTTTGGAAACAAGCGATGAAAATAAACTTTTTCTGCAATCTACCTTTGGTCAGATGAATGGATGTCAGTATTCTCGTACTCATCTGATTTGTGGCCTTTTTTGTGAACATAAGAGTTCAGAGAAAAAAAAACAAGATTATGCTGTTTAATAGGAAGTGACAAATGCAATTCATCATCACCTTACTTTTTTGTATTCATATCACTAATGTTGACTTTTATAAAATTACTTTTAGCCTTTGTCCTTTATTATTACTGCAGTCTTTTTAGCTGTGATTTATTGAAAAAATAACTCAGACTGGCTTTCATTCCATTTACTTCGTCTTTTAAACCCAAGTGACAGCTCTGGGCAATAGGTTGCATGTTATCTTTCAGCAGTCCTCTGTAGTTCTCTCTTTGGGTCTTGACCTGGACCCAGAACAATGCTGTTGAGACTATTGTTTCTGTGGATAATCAGTCATTCAGTCCTTGGCTTCAAACTGAAAAAAAATTGATAGATCAGGCTTAGAATATAATGCTATATAGTATCAACTTTAAGGAATATCTCTGCTTTGATAGTGGAACGTTCAGTTTAAGGATGGAATAAATAGTAGATCAGGTCCTGGGTGTATTGGCATCAGAACAAAATTAGATTTTAGCAAGTTTATCTTGAGTATATTAGTTTAAATAGTCTTTAATGGGGTGTTTAGGCTCAAAAGTTGTTGGTTAGACTTATAGCAATCCTTTTGTATTTTTTCACAGGGTTTCGACGAGGTCTTAAATCATCCAAAATGTAAAAATATAGTGACATTAAAAGGTATTTAAAAAATTCACTGTTGTAGGTCTTAAATAATTTTGTATATCCATTTAAAGCAGATTTGATATGTGTTTTTTTGTTATTGCTTTGTTGATGCTCATGCTGAAAAGCATAAAAGGGATGGTTGAGGTTGCTAGAGATTGAGAAAAGTCTTTTTTTGACTATGTTTTTGAAGCATACTGTTTATTTTACAAAAAATATGATGATATAGGTCATAAATTAGATTTTTAGCCATCTTCAAAAGATCTTAAAAACTGTTAAATTGGACCTTATGAAACCTCCAGAAACCCTGCAACAGCAACTAGGCTCTGACAATTACCTGCTCCCAACTTTGTGGAACAGTTTTGTGCTCTTCCAACATGACTGTGCACAAAGTCCTTAAAGTCTGATGTGGATGAGGTCCAGAACTCAACACTATAAAATACATTTTGAATGAATTAGAGTATAGCCATGCCTTCTTTTGTAACTTCAGTGTGTGACTGGATGAATGGTCAAAAAAATCTCCTAAACTTTGTAGACAGCCTTTGCAGCTGCTATAATCGACCAACATCACATTGATCATTATGGATTAGGAATGGGATGCCACCAGGTATGTGAATACATTTGGCAACATAGTGTATTTTATACAAAAATATAGATTCCAAATCATCGTGTTTTAGTGATCAAAAGAAATGAATGTTTGTCTATAAATAAAACATGAATACTTATAAGGATTTGCCATGTCAAATCTGCCTCCCCAAGCATCTACAGCTTCACTTGACTGTAATAATCTCTAGCTTCATGCTGGCTAAACTCTGTAGTTATTATCTTCACAGTTCACTCTACATTCACCTCGGACAGGATTCTTACTTGCTCTGTTAACTAATGAAGCACAGGTTGAATTAACAGAGCGTGTTAGAGGTGGTTCTTCGGGGAATGGGAACGTGTTCCCGACTGCAGACTCGGAATACTAAATGATTTGTGAACTGAAGCACTTTAAGACCTTAAGGCAAAGATGATGTTTGTAATTGTATTCCTATAAAGTGAATTTAAAGATTTAAAATGTTCTTTGAAGTAATTGAAAACATTTTTCAATATTATAATATATTGAAAAACCTATATTTCATGGTAAAAATTTTTTGGAATACATGTATTTTATTTTTTTCTTGTATGAAATGTAAGATTTTAGAAATAATAATTGTTAAATTGGTTCTAAAAAATGTAAAATTCAAGTCGGTGTTTAGAATTAGCTTTATGATCGCCCTTTAAGTTATAGAACATATCTTGTTGAGAGTCCATTCTCTCAAACCAGATTTTCCATTCAGATGTTGATACTTGCATATGTTTTTACATTGGCACATCTAGCATCCCAGAAAACTAAAGTATTAAAGTGGGTACAGAAGAATTATGTTATTAGCCTGCAAATTGCAACATACTTGTGCAGTGTTTACCTCTCAGGAGTCCAAAGACGAGCTAGTGCTTTAAAATCTCAATGGCATACTAAATTGAAATATAAAAAACACAGAGCCACATAGAGCATACCTTTCAACTTTTACTCATAATAGTAATCGAGAAATTAAAAATAAGTTTTGAAAATTGCATAAATTCAACCGTCAAAGGAAAGTTTTTAGAAATATTTTAGTTTTTTCTTTATACTGGAGAAAATTTGTTAATCTTCGGACTGACCTATTGCATAATATACACTCTATCAGCTAAAATAATACAGTTCTCTTTATAGAGGGCATATATAAGTGTTATTATGCAAACATTAATGCTAGGGAAGGTCATCTGCAGCCCTGCATGACTTGCTGTCTATCTCTGCTGTTTGAAACTCAGACTCTGGAGCCAGAGCTCAATCCAGAGATTATTTTAATAGTTTAAAATGTTTGAATTACTGATAGGTGTCAGTTTAATTTAAAATACGATGATCATTAATCCTGGAATATACAGCTCTCTGCTATTTGGGATAAAGAGCTGCTGAAACAGCAGGCTGAGGAGAGAGATTGCGCTGAGACTGGTTGTTTCCAGTAACAATTAGTTTTTTAATACACAATTCTCTTACCTAAAGTACCACTGAAAAGGTATTCATTTGGTTTGAAACTATACATTTTATGGCAATGTATTTTGAGTGCAGACCATGACATTAATTTGGCTCAATAACAAAAAGTCGCAGTGAAAAGAATGCTATCAAACATGTGTATAAACATGTGTTAGGCAAAGTATTCATTAAAAAAACTGGCAAAAGGGACCAATTTTTGTAAAAGTTCCTTACACTCTGAAGGTATAATGTTTCACTCTATTGACTGCCAGATTAAATTTAAAGGAATTGTCTAGATCACCCAGAGAAAATGCGTTGGCTTAAACCTGGGGAAGGGTAAAAAGGGAAAACTGCTCACTGGTCTCATCTTTCAGTAATTGAAGAACATCCAGGACTTCTTTCCCTTCTGAACGGATCGGGGTTGACCCAAAAAGTACCAAATGGGCCAATTTCTTTTTAATATATCTGGTATGATCTGAAAATAATAGCAGCTATTCAAAAATTGTTGAAATTCTGAGGGAAACAAAGATTTTATCAAATGTAAATTGTTCATTTCTAATGGAAATTTCACTTTAGATATTTTACGGAAAAAATGCTTTTTTCATTTGACAAAGCTCTCCCACATTACCCGCATTTTAATCTCTGTAAAAAGAAAATAAAGCACAGATGTTATTCAATACCAGATCTGTCACAAGTTGCATCACTAAAGTTGAAAAACTCCAAGCAGAGCTACAGAAATTATTTTTTTTATGTATTTTTCACACTATAAGGTGCACCTAATTGCCTTCAATTTTCTCAAAAGCCGACAGTCCACCTTATAATCCAGTCCTCCTTATACATGGATCAATATTGAGCCACAACAGGTCTCACAACTACGGGAAGCAGCCGTCACATAGCTCCATCCCTATTGGTAGACGAGCCCACATGCTCCCACATCACCGATGTTGTCAAAAAACAAGTGAAGCTTGGGAATGTTCGATGCCGTATTAGCCTAACTGTTCAATTCTGACTATGAAGAAGAAGAATTCGAGGGATTCATAGTTTAGGAATGAATTGATTTACATGTTTTTTTTTTTGTAAATTTACAACTGAACAAGGTTAGTCATGCTGTGAATATAGGACATTAACAGTAGTTTTAACAGTAGAAGTACAGTGATACCCGGAGATGCAAAATTATTTATTTCCAGGGTGACCATTGTATACTGAATTTTTTTGTATGTCGAAGCAAGTTACATGTAAAATGCCTATTCTTTTCCAAGCCACACAGAAACAACACTAAAAACTGAAAATAGCATAGACAACCAGAGAAAAATTTATAGGATTCTTCAAACCTTACAAGTATACATTATAAATGAAATAAATAACAATAAACCAATGAAAACAGAATAAAATAAATGAAAAATAATAACCCTTAGTTTTCTAGTAAGGTGTTAGAGGATGTAATATTATAGTGGAGGGGAACAGATGGTAGCGGAGTAGAGCCATGGTCATAAAAATACACTTTCCCAAAAAAGAAACATGAAAATATTCACAGCCTCACAGACTCAGCCAAGTAGACCACGTCCACCATTTTCCAAAACAAAGGAGCTTTCTTGAAGCCCCTGACCCGGGAAGCTCGCGCCATTTGCTTAAGCGAAGGGAGTGGACTTCTTCATGAGAGTGAACATCGGGTTTAAAACCAGAAGATGTGTTCTGTCAACGTGTGTGAAAGCCGCGGACATCAAAGCAAAACCAAAACCCTGTGCGTGAAGACAAGGAAGAACTCTTCCGGCAAGACGTCATGGGGCATCAGGCAACCAATAGGAGAGTAGGATTCCATGCACGAACATACAGTGTCAAGTCTGGAACTGACCAATAGGAGAGCAGGATACTACATACAAACACACAGTTTCAGGGCTGGAACTAACCAATAGGAGAGCTGAACATTCGGTGGCGCATTGAATGTGGTCACATGATGCGCAGTGTTGTCTTCTGGCAGAATTACAAATGTACAGTATGTATTTCTCACGCGTGTTATTCATGTCTTGACATTTTTTTCACATCATGAAGCAAACTATTCTTTATGTTGCCTTTCGTATCTTGAATTTTTCGTAATGTGAAGTATTCCTATCTTGGGGTATCACTGTAATTGTTATTGCTTTGTACTATTTCTAGAGTTACTTTATTGTGATTGCACTAATGTTTTTTTGTTTTTTTACATGTTTACTGAATCAAAATGTTGCACTACCTGTTATACTTTGCTGATGTTAGAAGATAAACTGTGTCTCAAAAATACTACTTCACTGAAATTAACTCAGAAAATAAAAAATAAAACAGTTGTTTATCCATTTTGATAGTGAACGGAGTTGTCTGAATGCTGGTTTGTATTCTATTAATGTATGTTAATAAATAACTAAGTAACAATTGTTTGACTGACTTATCCAACTGTTATGTTGACATTCTCTTTAGCGCAGCTTCATCTAGTGGATGTATAACGCAACCGCAGCCAGTACTGTAGCTTTTATTCTATGCGCCTATGCGGTGTGCCTTATATTTGAAACCGTTTTAAAATAGGCCATTCATTGAAGGTGCGCCTTGCAGTGCGGAAAATACGGTAATTCCTAAGTTCTACAGTTAAATGCAAAACATAACGTAGTGAGAAAACAAAACAGTAGCGCAATAGCAAAAGGTAATCGAAATCCCCTTACTTGTAGAGGATCAAGAGGAAAATAAAACACAAGGCAGCACAAACAAACTTAAAAACTCAAGTCAGACAGAGTAACAAGGACTTCAATAGTCAGGGGTGAAAATGGGCATACTTGACAAACACTACACTAACAAAGAACCACGAAGAAGAACTAAGGCAGAGGGGTGTGTGCTGGCCTCTAAAGGCCGGGAGATGATTTATTTCTAATGACAAGATAACCAAATCTGGACGTAGATCGTTTGTAGAAATAGGTTAATCTTGGTCATTCGGAGTATTGTTGATGTGACAAGGAGGTGTGCATCCATGTGCGGAAGGCACCCAAACTTGTTGCATGATGCCTTTTGAGTAGATCTTGTAACACATCATCACAGCCAACAAGCATTGACTAAACAATGATTACTTGCTGCGTATCTAAACATAATCGCAGTCTTCTATATTTATTGTAAGATTATTTCAGTCGGTCTGAAGACACTAAAAACCAGACTGATTTAACATGTTTCAGTTTCTACACTTATAAGAGTTCTAAACTACTTGAGTCATGAAGCTTCAGTGATGTTAGTTTGAGTTGACAGAGTATAGATTTTTTTAATTGACTTGTTACTACCACAGTCAGCTCAACTAAGTGATTCATTACTGTATATTGCAAAACACATTGTGTTAGCTACATTGTCTAACATATAAACATTGATTTTTGTAAGATTGTTTTAAATAAAAACAAATTTTTAGCCAAAATTTTAAATGCTTTTGACTTCTGTTAGAATTAAGCTGTTTTTCTTCAGCATGTAATACCCAAGTGAAGAAATAAATCCAGAAGTATTTGATGTGTTAAGCTGTGGGGAGTATGTATCTAATGAAAACACAGACAGAGTTGTGGGAGTAAGCTTTAGGGTTATGGGGAGTGTAAAACAACAATAAACATTGTATTAAGGAAATCTGTTCTCACTTTACACTGGTTGATTTGAAACTTGCCTATTAGCTGCTTAATTAGCTGCGTAATGTATAGACCTAATCTGTATAGACCTTTTAAATCACCTTAAGTTGGGTAGAAATTCACAATGAACCCTAATACATGAACATTTCAGCAATTAAAGTGATTTTTTTTAGAAGTAATTTATGTGACTTTTTCCTATAAACCTGTCTTTACTCTGACTTTTTAAAACTTTATAAATAAAGGAACATATGCATCAGTTTGTGTTATTTTCCTACATATGATTGAAACTCAGGTTGAGCACATCAGTGCAAGTGGCGCAGCTGCTTGGTGCACTGATGGAGAGATCAGAAGACTGAGATTTGAACTTGGTCCAGCTAACCTCTCTTTCGCCACCTCTTTTCTGCCCCAATCTCTAGATGTCCTAATTAAAAAATATGAGCTAAAAATTCAAAATGGAGATGTCCTAAATCCTTTTTCTTTTAAAATTTTGTTTTAAAAACATCTCCGCTCCTCTACGCTTCACCTCTCTTCTCTTTGCTTCTCTTCCCTTCTCCTCTCTTCTATTAAACTGTATTACAAAGTAAAAATAACTAATAAAAGTATTGACCACAAAACACACGTTTACTTTCTGATTCAAACTGTGTTACAATACCTTGTGCATTGTTGATGTTATCCATTATAGTAACAATTATTTGTTTAAGTTGTTCTGCTGCTGTATAATGCACATGCAAAATTAAGGATGTAATCATTTGACTGACAACACTAACAATGATTGCTCCACCCTCTATTTGATCTTTAGCAAAGCAAAGAGCAAAAGCTCTGCCAATATGTTGATTGATCTAAATTCAAATGAAGTTTGAAATTAGCTGTTTTGACCTCATGATTACAATGGCAAAAATGTACTCAAAAATATCCAAAATGTTTGTGGAAGTGCCTTTATTTTCTCAGCATCATTAGCACCGAAAGCGTTGTTCAGGGTCATCATTAGCATTCTGTGTATTCGCTGCTTGGCAGTTGACTGCTTTTATTACGTTGTGGCCTGAGTGTAGAGTGTATATCCTCCCTGACTCTTGCAGAGGGTGAGTCTGTGTCCTTGCTGCAGAAATGCAGAGGGTCACTCTGATGACAATTGTGTGGAGGCTAGGGGAACACGTTTACGCCTGAAGAACAACTGTCACTGCAATATTTCCCTCTGCAGCACCCTGGTGATGGTGCACCATGTCATATCGTCATTCCTTTCACTCCACAGTCAGAAAAAGGGAATTGAATCTCAGTCAATTTTTCTCAGGTCACTGACTGGTTACTCCCAAGATAACAATTCAGTGTTTGAATTCAGTGTTTGCACAACTATGATGGGGGACATTACCTGAAATATGGAATGCTTTTCATTAGAATCTGCTTGGTTTGTTTGTTTTGATGTGTTCATTTTTAGGCTAGAAAATAACTTGCGCCTACCAATGTACTTTTCTGAATTCTTTTTTTTGTTCCTCGGATGTGATTTTAGATATGAATGGTATTGAGTTCCTTAAGCTTGCATGTTTCAGTTAAAAAGTAGGCTTATTTTTGAGGCTGTTTTATTCTTGTTCTGCAGCATTGGAATCAGTTTCAATGTTGCATATTTAGCACTGTGTTGTCGTTATTGATTATATGACTGTTTTCGTTCTTGAACATGGTAGACATCATACATCATAAATTCTGCATGATTGTAGCACAATCACTGTCTGCAACAGTCTGGAATTCAGACCTATATAAGTAGCACACAGTCAAAGATTTGCTTTCCAAATTGTAAAGGTTATTGTTGAACATTATTGTAACTTTATTTGCATATACCTTGTGCTTTTGGCGAGTCTACCCGTGAGTTTCATTGAGGAATTCAGTAAACTTATTTCAATAACTTGGGACTGACTGTGTGAAAGTTTTTGAGTTCAGCTTAATTTACAAACCAATCACGTCCAAGGCGAGTTAAGTCACTCCAGTAGTATGTGATTTTATAAAAAATAATAATGTTTTGTAAAACAGCATAGTAAGCGTCACGGTGGCGCAGTGGGTAGCACAGTCGTCTCACAGCAAGAAGGTCGCTGGTTCTAGGCTCGGCTGGGGCAGGTGGCATTTCTGTGTGGAGTTTGCATGTTCTCCCCGTGATCGCGTGGGTTTTCTCCGGGTGCTCCGGTTTCCCCACAAGTCCAAAGACATGTGGTATAAGTGAATTGAGTAAGAACGATTGCCCATAGTGTGAATGTGTGTGTGAATGTTTCCCAGCGATGGGTTGCGGCTGGAAGGGCATCCGCTGTGTAAAACATATGCCAGAGAGTTGGTGGTTCATTGCGCTGTGGCGACCCCCAAAGGGAATAAAGCCGACATGAAGATGAATGAATGAATGAAAACAGCATAGTGTTTTAACTGGACCCACATGAATAGTACAAGACAAAAACAAATAGATTTTTTACATTTATTACCAATTATTTATTGTGTTAACTTGTGTTTCACTTGATGAGAATGACAAAAAAAATTGAGGAAACCTAGAATCATGTGATGAAATAGTCGGGATCCAGCGCTAAATCAAAATTGTATTAAATCATAAAAATCAGTTAAAGCAGGAGTTAATCTAGGAGCCAACGATAACACATTCACAGAACTAAACAAACTAAATGGATTGTTCAGACTTGTACCTCTCCCTTGAACCCTTTTCTCTCCTTGTTGTCAATTTTCACAGCTATTCCAAGCAAATGCGAGGGCAACGGAGCTCACAGGTGATTTCTCCCTTCTCCTGCAACTTTCATGACTCTTTTTCCAGACACATCTGACTCTTGTGTGCTTGTGTACATTTTCAGGGTTCAAAATTCAATTACATTTGACTTCACCCAATTCCAAATTCAAGAAAATAAAAGTGAGTGAATTAATAATCTAAGTTCCGCCGGAGCTTGTCTTATGATAATGTAATCATCACAGTAGTTTCACTTAGCCCTTTACTAATCCAGTATTTAAGCACAAATCTACCAGACACTTAATGCTCTTTAAAGCTATCCTGACTTACGACTGGACGATAATTCAATGTCAAAAACTTTTGCGATATATACTTTTTCAATAATGGTGATATGATTTTAAAACCCATTTCTGATTTTTCGATATACATTTGTGTTAGAAAGTGTGATGCCACTTGTGTGATGAGGTACATCACAGACACAATGCCAGTGCCCAGCAGTCATTTAAGCTTTGCGCAGAAAGTTTTAGCTGATGCCCTGAATACAAATGTGAATGAACATGCTTCCACAAGTAAGAATGCAGACGAACTAGGTGGTGCGAGAGGAAAGACTATTTCAGTGGTGTGGAAGTGGTTTGGCTTTTAAAGTTCCAATAAATGTCAAAGATCAGTGCTGACTGCAGCAGGAACATGTAAAATCTCTTCCTGCATATGAGCAGTTCCACACGATAGAACATATCGAGAGTTAGAAGATGAGACATCAACCTGTTGCCCCCTAACACCACCGTGCCTCTGCCCAACACCGAAACCGAATCCAGCTGTGTCAGAAGAGAAGGCAATGAAGCAAACGCAAATGGCTGTCTAAACATTAAGACATTACTGGGGCTTTTATAGACTGAGTCTGAGAGTTTAATGTAGTTGATAGTTTATTTCATATTTCTTGTTTGTTAAGGCTAAATACAAATACAAAGTGAACATATATTTTTTTGTAGAGTTGTTTTTAAGCTATAAGAGCCTGGAGATAATATAGACAACAGTTTTGCAGACGTTTGTAGATAGAAAAATCCACTGTGTTTGTTGTTGGCAGATTTTCTGCTGTCTTTTTAACATTGTCCTTTTCAATATTGTAATTATATAGTATGAAGCGAAATTAAGAAACGTATCTATAAAATATGAAATGTGGCCATTTTGTCCAGACCTACCATGGTCACATCCCTTCACTCGATGCTTCTCCATTGCTTACCATTCACACTTGATAGATAAAGCCAGGCAGACACTGTGCACATTTTATCCCTTTTTGACACAATATTTCATAATCAAAGAAAATCAAAATGGTTTGAAGTCCTGCTCACTCGTTGTTGAAGCAGTGCTACGAGCTGATTTAATGCAACATTGCATTTACATTTATGCATTTGGCAGACACTTTTGTCCAGAGCGACTTACAGTAGGGGAGAGACATCTCACACTGCTCTTATAAATATCTCCTCAGCTATTTTCTTGTCCATACACAGTTTTCACTTTTATTTTTAATTGGTTTCTGCATAAACAATTTAACAAATTACCATGACAGCTAATTTTTTTAATGACAATTCTCAAGTGGCAATGTGCATCTTCCACTTCAAAGGTTTTCATCTTACAGTCACGTGATGAGTCACGCGTCGTGATTGGGCTATACAGTCAGTGGTTTGTAAGACATACATTGTAAGCAGCTGTGTCGCATCCGAGCATCGACTTGTATAGTGTGAGAACATAAATTGTGTGCTTTGAACTTTTGACCCCCTTTCTTGTGCAGTTTAAATAGGAGCTGAACTAAGCCACTAAAAAAAATCGCACAGTGCCTACTCAGCATAAATGAACTGGAGACGTATGCATAGAAAACATAAACTCTCTTTAAGAAATTGCTTCAAAACCATTAGTTTCATCAAGCCTAGAAGATAGATTCGATACTGATGTATTGTTCAGCATGCTGCTCATGCAATACTATAGTTAACAAGCTGCAGAAAGGGAAAGAAGCCAAGACTGATGTGCACCGTTATCATCTATGATTAATTCCACTCCCAAAGGAAAGAACATAAAAACTATAGCAGTGAGAATATGAGTCTTGCTTCCTGCTTCTGATTGCAGAAACCTGATCGGCTTACAAAGGTCATTCTTCTAATCTGCTCCAGAAAAGTTTTCAAGACACGTTATTTGATTACTATGCGACGTTCAAGATGTTGAGCATACAACACTAAAATATTTCTTTTACTTGTGCTCTGCTGCAGTCTCATCTCTCCTGCCTTGCGGATATTCCTGCAGATGCGGGGATACTAAACCTAGACATCTGTTGGTTTTTATGTTTTGGCTGAAGGATGACATTTATGATATGGGTTTTTATTTGTTTGTTTTTATTTTGCTTGCATACCAATGGCTTTGGTTCAAAGCTGCGCTCAGCCATCTCAGCGATTCCAAATGTCATGAAAATCTAATGAAGTTTTTGCCAGTAAAATGAGACGTGAGCTGTGGATATTGGCAGTTTGAGAGATTGATTTTTAGTGTCTTTGTAGGCTGTTTCTTGGTTCACTACAAATCCTGCCAGGCTGACACACAACCTGCAGAGGTCACTGTTACTAGTTTAGGTAATTCAGATAATGGTTGTGTTTCTGTAGCTCTTTATCGATCCCATGCCTTTGTTCTGACACCAGGTCTTCAAGGTGCTTCATCTGGGTGGCCACAAAACAGCTCCTTTTGTGCTATGTTTCTGTGAAGTAGCTCTTTATAAATATTCATCAGCAGGATAACTTTGTGCCGGTGAAGTCGTGGAAGTGCTGAGACAGTCTGATTCTTTGGGGGGCATCCTTTCCCTTAGGGCATCATAAAGTCTAAGGCAGAGGTTTGTAGCCCTGTGTTGAGAAGTAATTATTTGGTTGCGGATTTTGTGCAGATTAATGACTTGACATTAGATGGGCTTGGTAATATTTGACTTTTAAAATAGCCAACAGAATGCTGACCAAAGGAAGCATGTATAGTCTTTTAAGGCCGGTGGAACTCTGTTATGTAAGTATGTATAAAATTTAGAAGATTTTTCTAAAGAGCCTCCTCCATATGATCCAGAACAGTTATGGAGACCTTTTTAGTTCACTGATTAGTTTAAAAACTAGTTTTAAATACTCCTACTTTGAGTGGGTGATGGTGGGTTCTTCCATCACCTTTTTATCAAATTCAAAATCAAAGTTTGTTCAGATTCAGATAATAAATTAAGTACAAAGGAATTCTTTCTTATGGTTTCCACGGTAATTAAAAAGTCTTAACATTTAATAGCCCAAATTGTAGGCCTTAAAAAGTCCTCTCAGGTCTTATTTTTTATGTGCATGTAAAGCTAATTTCCTAAGTGTTTTTGTTGCTTTGGAGTTGCCAGAAATTACAAAAATGTAAATGTAAAACCTCGGTTTTACAATTGCTTTAACAATTCAAAACAGCTTTCTGCTTGGTGGGTTGTCTTTCTAAACTTTTTAATATCTTGCACCAATACTTTGGGCTTCTGAAGACCTTCATCTGGCAAAGTGTCCTTGTATTAAAAAGCTTTGCTTTGTGTGAAGAAAGAGAGATGTGCCTGTAATGCAAGGATTGCTTTTTAGATGTTGCTTCTCATGCTAAAAAGGGTTAGAGAATGGCTAAGTCAAGTCACCTTTCTTCGACTCAAAATTTAGCTCAGTCTGAAGGTTAATACAGACGTGTTTCCCAGAAAGCAACCATATAGAACAAGAGCAATCAGACAAAGTAGTATTGCTTTTGTTTTGACTCATTTGAGTTCAATTTGGATGTCATTGTTGAAGTATACGTGTAGAGTTTGTACTGTGACCCTGAAATGCTTTCAGAATTGTTGACAGAAGTCTTTGTTGAAGGACAATTGTAAGTCTGTTTTAATGCACAAGTATCTTAACTGCTTTTGAATGTGAAATGCTTTATGTGATGTTTTGAAAGCATACAAACTAAAAATTTTTTTATTCATTTGACCCCATAAAACATTATATGTATTTTTTAAAGAGGAGTGCTTGATTATCTGCAATTAATCTACATATGTTAGTGGGTTTAATACCTGTAGGATAGAGAACTCTTGTTCTTTAATAGGGCCACATATTATAACATTAAGCAAAACGTTTAAAAAATAAATATATTTAGAAATATAAAATATATAAAAAGTGCTGATGTTAAAGATGAGAGGCAGGCTTCCTGTGTCCTGTGAAACTCAACCAACAAGCTTGACATTTCTGAAGCTCATACATTTTACAAGATCAATAGCTTTTATGTTCAGAGTTATCTTGTTTGATCAACTTCAACTATCTTTTTAAAATAATTTATTTGAAAGTAATTTAAAAAGTTTACAGGTCATTTAACAAATATATTTCTTCTACCATGAAACATTTTTTTCTTTATTTTGATTAAGTTTAGTGTACCTTTTATATGTTTGGTCATTTTGACTACTGCAGATGACAAATGTTTTACTCCTACCTACAAATGCATGAATACTGTTGATGCAATGTTTTTGAAAATTATTATATTGGAGTTGATTTATTAAATTATTCCTGCGTGCAGCATCTATTTAACTAGTTCTTCTTTAAAATGGCTCTTTGAACGCATCATTTAAAACCTTTAAATTCATCCTCTGAGACCAGTCTGGAAAATGACTTGCAGCTATACAATTTCTCTTTTGAAAGATGACACAGTTAACGCTAATTCAATACAAGGTTTAATAACCAAATCCTGCAGTGCTTTCTTCTTACAATCAATTTTTCTTCCTCAGCCTCTGGGTTTCTTAAAACATTAATAAACCCTAAGATTACAGTAATTTAAAGTATAATCTGTAGTGAAACACATCATTAATGTCTTTTGTTATCAATAGTGTGTTTTATCCACGGATTCCACATTTACATTTTTTTAGTTCCTGTGCTCATTGCTACCTTTAGATCACCCGAAATCGTACTAATACACCTTTACATCTAATTATATTTGCGCATTATCAGCTATCAATTTGCTTTTTTATGAATGAAAAAACTGCTCTAAAGGCCGTTGTTCAACAGTGATTTAATTTCTGTTTGAATATTGGCTCTAGAGCTGTGTAAACACACCTGCTTTCCTGATCCACACACTTCTTTTTATTTATCTTCTGTGAGCTATCCTTCTAGAAGTTACAGCCTACATTATGTCAAGCAGGATGGAATGTGGCAAGCAGATGGTTGTAGAGAGGCAGTTGTGGACATACGGGAAGCATGTTACTCTGTCTGCAGTTACGGATGCTGAATGCTTATCGTTTGTAGCAATGCTTTGGACTATCATTGTTTTATTATAATTCACCAGAAATGTGCTTTTGGCTGGAAAATGTGGTGGAGTTTTTTAGGTAGGGCAGCAGGCTAGTGTGGTAGAGCTGAGCTGCCTCTGGGTTATTAAGCGTAGAGTTGATATTTATTTTGGGTCAGTAACACCTCCTCCCAATGTAGTTTTCTACCCACTGACGTCCTCATTAATGGGCTGTAGTTTGGCAAGAGACAGAGTGGGAGGGCGTTAAAGAGAGGGAGTGAAATGAGAAGAAATCAAGTCCATCTGATGACCAGTGCAGTTGAGATTTGTTCTCGTCATGAAAGAGATTGAAGTCCACCCTATAGTGAGACATAGACGGTGGAGATTGGAGAGGTTTACTTGTTTGACTTCAGAAGGATATCAACTTCCACATCAGATAACTTCTATCATCGTGAGAGGACACACTCGACTCCAGAGAGAAACGGGATAATCGGGTGAACTCTGGGAGGTGAGACACCTGAGGCAGAGAGATCTAGTGCAGATACAAACGACTTGGAAAAGAACATCCTGAAATGTGCAGTTATAACTCTTCTTTAAAGGATTTAAGTTGATAGATATCCATGAAGAGCCTGAGCTTTCTTTAGTTTTGAAGTTTTTTTAAATGTGAAAACAAATATAATTATGTTTTTTTTTATATGTGAAGATTTCTAAATATCTTCTCCGGGTATTAAACGGCAGCTCGTTATCTTGAAAACTTTTTTTGTGTGTGCTATTTTTCACTTTGTTTGTTCTAGAGTGAAATTCAGAGAAAACATTTTTAACTAAACAATCTCACCCTTGCTTTATTTAGACATTTATAATGTCTGTATTTATGAAAGCGTGCTACTCCACGGATGCCGTAGTGAGATAATAGCTTCCTTCGCCATTGAAAGTTTGGGTCTGGGCTTTGATGTCAGAAATGCAACATTTACATTGTATTCACAATTTGGGCACTTTGGTTTAATTGAGATCATATCTGGTGCAATTACTCAGTGCAGTTTGTGGATGGGAGTGTATATTCTGGCTTAAAAATCAATGCCACTTTCATAGGAATTTATTCTGCAGAGGAATTTCTAAGTTGGTGGGTAGTTGGGCTGAGTGATATGATATATTTTGATAGTCATCTCAAATCCTGATAAATATATTTATGTTGATATTTATGTATTTATGAATGTACTCGTTAATATGTGATTATGTTTTTCACTCTATTTGGAACTATTGAGCAATTTTTGAATAAAGAACATCTAAAATATAATATAAATATTAATGAATTATCAACAGTTTCATTAATAAAGGGTACTGCAGACAAAAGCTTGCTCAACTGTTTGTCTCATGTATACTTTGCACGACTGATGGCTTTGTGCTTCTTAACTTTGAACTTTCACCATATTCTTTCACTTGCTTCTTGCGTAGGTGGCGAAATAAGTTGGTAGTTATAGTTTGCACAGAAAATAACTTAATTCTATTTAATCAAAGAGCGTGTTTACCTTTTTCCAATCGTTTTGTGTATTTTGCATGTGTTCTCGAATGGCAAGCTTTTAGCTCATGATGTCATTTGTCTTTTTACAAAATACCTCTGGATAATTGAGAAATAAATTCTTTGGACTTCAGTATGTAGTTTTAAAAACATATATCAATATAGTAAGATTGTGTTCACAATATATTCTATTAGGATTTTTGTAGAATATTACTATTTTATTTTTTTTTTGTTACAACAGATTTTTTTTCAATTTACGGTTTTACTTTCCTCCATTGCTTGCTCTGGTGTTTTTGATTCCAAAAGGGATACTTCTCAGCACACAGAGAGTAGTTTAGACAGTACATGGGGAATGAAGAGAGAGGTATTACTTCTCTAAACTCTTTACTCTACTGAAAATCAGCAGTCCAAACGGCTCGTAGTGGTATGTCTTCCTGCACGTGACTTACAGCACGCCAATCTCACAATGAGCATAATAGACACTTTTTTTTACATGCTAGATATATTTCCTAGAACTGGTGTATTTTATTAGATCATTTACATTTATATTTACATTCACAATTTGAAATAGATTAAGTTTTTGAACTACTTTATCATGTCAATATGATGGATATTTCACAATGTGCATACTGCTCTCTTCATTGTTACCAATCGAAAGATGGAAGCTCC
The DNA here is from genome assembly GCA_900490495.1 of Danionella dracula. Classification (NCBI taxonomy): domain Eukaryota; kingdom Metazoa; phylum Chordata; class Actinopteri; order Cypriniformes; family Danionidae; genus Danionella; species Danionella dracula. The sequence continues at coordinate 1,532,021 of UELW01000267.1, read as the reverse complement.
TAAAATTAAAGATAATGATTATAAAAAGCCATTGATCATACAGTATGACAAAAAGAGATCACTTAAGAAAGTTCACATCCCCAGCTTCACCTTGTCTTCATCATGTGCAGTGCCATTTGGACAAAGGACAGCGAACAGCGAAAGGGTGTTAATTCGTAATAATCACTCATAAAGTATCTGTGTGATTCCCTTCAGAGCCGCATTATGGCTAAACAAACAAACAGCCACTGTTCTGTTTATCCTTCACTGCGAATGCAGAGAATTCCATGACAAGTAGTTCGGAAGTAATATGGGGAGAACAAAAGAGCTAAAGAATGCAGATTCCTAATTGACAGTGGAAAATAGCTGCTTTTAGAAAGATAACGCTCTGGCACTAGTGGAGAGGTAGGGTAAGAGGAAATCAGGAAATGTGCTGCTGTTTTTGTAGCCCGTTACAGGAAGCTGCATCAATCAGGGGCTGGTGATGTTGTGAGGGGTACAATAACCTGCCTCATTTTGTACAGATATCCATTGATTAAAATGTCCTGGTGTGTGTTCCTACAGCGTATTATTACTTGAACACTTGTCCAATGTGATGTAAGTTGGCAAAATACTGTGTTGATATAATATGGTGATTTTTTTAGCATTTAAGCTCTTTTGACATTGCAGCATGTATTCTGTGTGTATATATTTTTGTTATATCTTACTTAAACATGTAAACTTTTGAGTAAACACTGAATAACATAAAAAAATCAGCGTACATTATAAAAATAAAGCGTTATAGAGACAAAAATAAAACCAAATCCAATATGTGAAGCAGATAAAAGTAGAATAAAGGAAATTATAAAAAGGTGCTCTTTTAAATCATTAATGATAAATATTTTTTCTCCTCACAGCCCCCTAATGAGCTACAAAAGCAGTATTTATAGTAAACCATGTTTTTGAATCACCTCAAATCGTTGCGCTTTACTTAATGAGTCTTGTACCACTGTTCCTCCCCATAATAATAATAATAATAATATTTAATTTTATTTGTTGGCGCCTTTCAAGACACCCAAGGTCACCTTACAAAGATTAAACATATAAATAAAACAGCAACACAGTTAAAATTCAGATAAGAAAACTAAAACTATTGAGCAAATACTTCTCTAAAGAGAAAAGTCTTCAATATACATGTAAAACATGCATATCACTGCTGCTGCGGATTTCGTCGGGCAGATGAGTCCACAGTGAAAGGGGTACAAAACTGAAGCCGCGACTCTCAAAAAAAATAAAAATAGAAGAAAAAGACTGAATTTTAAGTAGGAGGGTACAGATGGATAGAAGATCTCCTAGGTAAGTTGGTGCCAAGCCGATCAGAGTCTTGTATGTGAAGAGAAGTATTTTAATTGGATACCTTTGTTTAACAGTGAGGAGAACGGGAGTGATGTACTCAATGTGTGGAGTCTGTGTTATAACACGGGCAGCAGCATTTTGAACAAGCTGCCGTTTGTTTAGTGTTGTGGATGGCATCCATAAAACACACTATTGCAGAAGTCGATGAACTAAATTAGTAGCGACCTTGGTAGAGAGAAATGGACATAGGCGGTTGATGATTCGTATGTGATATGTTGTGCGGGTGACGAAACTAATGTGAGGTTCCATTGACTGTGTTCAATCAAGGATGACTCCAAGACTTCTAGCTTAGTTGGTGACAGATTACTGATGTTTGCCCATCTAGCTGAGCTGGAGGTGGAATTCGAGCCAATTAAAACTACTTCCCTTTTGGCACCATTACATTTCAAAAAGTTTTGTTTTCAATGTTTCAAGTTTTGACAAGCAAGTCGTCAGGGATGAAGGGATGAGGGAGGAGGTGGGTTCGGTAGAAAATAATTTAGTGTTGTCTGACAAACAGCAGAAGTTTATACAAAATATTCAGATTATTTGACCTAGTGGAAGAATATAAAGGAGGAGGGTATAGGGCCAAGGACAGAACCCTGAGGGACATCAGAAGTGACAGGGGAAGAGTTTATTTGAGTGGGGCAATTTAAGCTGGAAAAACTGGTGAAGTTATTATTGTGCCTGGAACACTGACATAACAAGTAAACCATATTGTAAAAGCTCTCAGTATAATGTACAGTTTGCATTAATTAAATACCTCCTTATTATTTCATACTTGATAGTTACTGATCTACAGTATTTCATTGTACATTTCCACTACATATCTGTTTGTAATTGGTTTAGTTGGGATGGTATCGATCACTGCATACATTCATTTCACAGATGAGCTGGCAGCATTGTTTTTGTTCAGAAACTGGATTAGATTTCATCACAAGATGAAACCGCTGCCAGAGCAAAGGCTTTGTTATTTATGCTTTTATGTCAAGTGTTCTTGCATGCAACTACTGAGAAGGTTTTATGCAGCAGACCGTTGATGCACGGAACCTTCAATTAGTGATTAAAGCTTGTATTGTTTGCAGACGTATGTTTGCAGTGCAATCATTTTAGAATGTTTGTAGCTTAGATTCCTGTGGTGGTGATTGTTGACTGAAGAATGAACTCGAGAGGGTTGTGTCTTTGGGTGTATAGTGTGTATGACATGTTTCACAGAGGCACAGAATTGTTTTACACACCCTGTTAAATTTGACAGTGTAGCGTGAAAGGCAAATGCCTAAAGGTTCTTGCCATGGTGAAGGTGTCACCCCCATGAGATTAGAGGCTATGAGGGGATGTTTTAAGAATGCCAATGCAGAGGCCATTTTTTAATTAACTTACCTTCAGAGTACAGCTTGCTCGATGCTTTACATGTGACTGTTATCCCCCATACAATTTAATTTCCATTATAAGGTCTAGCCAAAAATACTATCTAGCCAAAAATAGTAAATACGATCTAGGCAAAAGTACTAAACCATATGTTGGCCTTTGCATACCAGGATTAATTATTCTATGATTTGGAACAAATTTAATTCGTTTTAAAGATAATCCATGATTTTATTTAAGAAATGCCAATTTGTTTTGACATTTTTACTTCAGAATCTGTAATGTAATTTGCATACTGTGGTCATAAGAGTGTGTTTGTACTGTTATGACATTTTAAGCAGCCTGTGAAGAAGAAAATGTTTTCAAGTGTTTAAATAAAAGCAAAAATTAAGACATTTAGCTGTTGTTAATGTTAACAACAAGAATCGCATATATACGCATGCTAACAATTATTGTGAGACTAGCAAATAACAAGATTTATACAAGTGTGTGAAGCGCTGTAAACATAGAAGGCTGTATAATAGTTGTTTTAAGTTGCAAAAACGCAAATTCAGCAAATAAAAGAAAAATCTAAATATATATAATATTTGGCGTTTCTTTTGCCTCCAAGCCATCATCAACTCTGAAGGGGACAGTTGCACAAAATGTGGGATTTTGTAAGATTATAGTCATGTCTCACCATGTAGACAAGGTGCATGATTAACCAGTTATGTCATACATAGGTTGAGACCCAGTCACAAGTGGTTAAAAATATAACAAAGAACTGACAAACTCTGCTACCAAGTTGAGGTTTTCTGGTCTTGGCAGGATTGAGCACAGCAACAAGACACAAGGTAGCTCTACTACATCAGTAAGGTAGACAGGGCTCTTTTAATTAAGAACAAATAAACATACAGTGTTGAGGATCTTAGATGCAGTGGTCAGCCAAGGAAAATTAAAGATATGCCATGAAGAAAGACACAAAAAGGGTGTTAGCCTTTGAAATTGGAAGATATTCAGGAGTACCATCAACTCACTCCAATCTACTATCTGTAAAAGTTTTGCATGAAAACCACTTCTGGCCCAAAAAATATGCTTACTTACGATGTAGGAAAAAACACTAACCGAACCAAGTCTGGACAAAAACAAAGGGATGCAGAAAAATTTGTCAACAGGTTAAATATTTTGATGTAAAAGAAAGCAGTTTGTTCATCGACGGGCTGGAGAGCCTACAATAACTTTATCTGCAGTACAGTGTACATGGTTAAATGTTTGGGGCACTTTCATAAATGAAGATTTGGTCAGATTAATGTTTTCCTCAGTGCTGACAAATGTGAACAAATACTTGTCCTTAATAAAATATGATCGACGAGGCATATAATTGGAACAAAATCCACTGAAATGGATGACATGGACCCCACAGAGCCTTGAAGAACACCAAATAGTGATTAGATTTAGATTAGTCTTTGTTCATTCACTGCATTAATTGATTGATGAAAATACATGATAAACATGATAAAAGTTAGTTTTGTTGCCTCATGATTTAGCCTTTACTGAAGTGTCAGTTATACTGCTACAATACAACATCATTAGTTTTTCTGGCTGTGCTGCTAACATGTGTGACCATGTTTAGTTTATATAATCAAAACACTTTGCAGTTGCAAGCATGATGTCAGCCATGCAGCAATTCAATTAATCGTGCAATACTGTGTGGAACCTTCACCTTCTTTTAAGACATTATAACCTCAGAGGAGCTGCCTTCTTAGTTGTCAAATTACTACTGGTCACCCTCCATCAACCAAGCATACCTCATGAAAGAAAACTGAATAAATAACCACAGGCAAACGATTATGTGTTTTTACAATCTTTCCACTCCTCTGTCGTTACCCATTATGGCAGTGAGACGTTTAATGTGCTTGTTAAAATACTGAATGACCTTGTTTAATTGAAATCAATAGAGTTCCTATGGTTGGTCCCACACTATCTGTTAAATAATATGTGCAGTCCTGGATAGGAATTAACACTGCTATGCATTCTGCTCTTCTGTTGAAAACTCAGAGAATTCTCAAGTTTGGTTTAACCACATCTGTTGAGGGATGAATCACATTTAAAATATTTAATATTAGTTTAATTGTTTTTTGCTCTTTTTTTCAACCATACAGCCACAACAAGAGATCGACAACATTCAGGCATCCAGTGACGGGACATATCTCCTCGGAGAACACTGACTTCTTTCTACAAGACCAGTGAGTTTTGTTTCTATAACTTTTATAACAGTTTTTTTTACAAGATGGGAAGAACAAACTGTTTACTGCAGAAGGTAACTTTTTCTTGGAATGAACAAAAAGGGATTTAATCAAATAAAATACCGAATGAATTTTAATCTGTTAGGGATCATGTGATTAATGGGATTTATTTTAATGATCTATGAGCTGTTACTATTTTACCGCTGTGCCTTATTGTGAGAATCTGCTTAAAATGTCTGGAGATAATGGTAATGATTGCTGTTATTGCTATTCTGTTTTCCTGTGGGTATTTTCTGGATTGTAGACATATACCATGTTTAATACTCAGGCCCAAAATAAATCAAATGACCAGCATACTAAAAATATCAGTTTTTCAAGCATGAAAAATATCAACAAAACAATGACCAATGAAATCATCGAAGCCATTCAGTGCATGTTTGATTGCTAAAGAAATCCACATATTCCCTTTTCCCATGTCTTGATAACCGTAATTTCCATTAATATATATATTTTTCTTCTGTAGAGCACACATAACAAGTTATATAAGTTGCAGCAAATACGCTATATTTGTGTGCATATATTTATTCATTCATTTTCATGTCGGCTTTCTTCCCTTTCGGGGTCGCCACAGCGGAATGAACCGCCAACTCTCTGGCATATGTTTTACACGGCGGATGCCCTTCCAGCCGCAGTGTGCATATATATATAAATAAATGTAAATATTTATATATATACTCTGTTAAATACATGAATGTGTATCTCAAAACAGAGGCTTTAAATATGGCAGTAACAGACAGTCATCTAAGTAACAAGGCCATAAATTGACAGTTGCTTAAGACATAATAAAAAAGAAACATAATTTTCATTTATTTCATTTGATAGTTTTACAACCACTACAGTTGCACTGTTGAAAAGCATCAATGAGATACAGGTAAAGTGAGAGAGAGAGAACAGCTTTATATGGGGAAGTTGTGCTCTGGACATTCATTGAACACTTACATGGTGTGAGGAGGGACAAAGTACCCCAAAATCCATATTTAATTATAGCTGGTAAGCAGAAGTCCTCTAAGCTAAAAGCTAGCTTTAGCTTTGTCTTTTTTTCATCTTCTCTCAATTTTCTTCATCAATAGCCAGATTGATTCCTTTAGCTGAAAGTCTACTTTATACAAATGTCTACATCTTGATGGTGTGCTTAAAGACTGCTTAGAACTCAAACTCAAAATCTTCATCTGAACATTACCTGTCATCTTGTTGCTCTTGCTTTTCTTTAGAGAGTGCGTTGAATAAATACAGATTTCTAATACTCGAAAGTACTCCCTTCTTGGCTTTTTGTCATATTGTTGTGAGATGTTTTTTTTTTTCTTTTGCTTGACGTTTAGATTAAATGTAATACCATATTAAAGTTTCTCTGCTTCTGCTCTTCATTAATGTTGATAGCTTCCCATACGTCAGCAAGTTGATCCGGGATTTCTACACCATTAGGACTCTGGAGGTTAAGTGAGCTCAAGTTTTCATACCCTTCTGGCACCCGTCTCATTCTGATACAAACGCCAAGCTGAAGACTGAATGACCCTAAGGAGTTTGCTGTGTATTTTTGCTCGTTACGCTCACCGCTGAACAAATCCCAGCTGAAAAATCAGTTACGATGTTCAGCCATCTTCCCCAATTTGCTGGTTATCACTCCATGCGCTCCAGAAAGAGGTTGGCTCATGGAATCAGAATGTTTGGCTCTCTTAGGAATATTGCACATGCTTGTCAAGACCATTTCTCATGCAGATGACGGGGAGGTAAATGTTGCTGCCAGGGTTGATTGATGCTTCTCATTAGGGGCACAGCACAAGAAGCCCCTGAGCCAACCATTATCTGGAAAAGCCAGAGGAGTTACTTGACTTTTGTTCGTTTCTAAAACTCACTATTTAGTGTTTTTATTATCTTGATTTGGAGGGATTTCATTGCAAGACGAGTGTTGAATTCTGCCACTTTCTAATGGATTGAGATGTGATTGTAACATTTTGTTGACCCTGAAACATCTGTGGTGTGTGTAAGGGACAGACCACTGGACATTACTGGAATACTCACCACTTCTGGCCACTCATAAGAACTATTTTAAGCATCAGTTTGGCCTCATTCCCTCTTCTCCTCACATCGAACCTTCCTTTTCTTTTAGTAATCTTGTTTTGGAAAGAATTATTTCCCAAACCAAGCAAAAACACAAACCACTTTTGAGGTATATTAAAAAATATATGTTATTTTGCACATTTTTCCGGCCTTTTGTGGCTGTTTTTAGTCAAGCTTTTCTTGCAGTTGCTTTTAAAATAGTTTCATAAGAGATGACCCTGATGTGGATCGAAATTGAAATCTTATTGGTTAGTTATATGGGAGAGATTAGAATTACAGTGTACAGTTTAACAGAGGGACCATAGAGTTCCTTTTGAAATCAGGAAATGTAATGATTCCTCTATTGTCTATGGGGCAGGTTAATATTAGAAAGCAAGAGAGTTGTAATCATTAATGTGTTGTTTAAACTTAAATTAATTTAGTTTGTGAGTATCCAGTTCACTTAGTTTTATGTTTTTATGTAAAAAAAGAGTCTAGAGTAAAAAAACTACGTAAAAAATGTGCACACGGACAGGATTTTTTCTCAACAATAACTAATCATTTGACACTACATTATTGACATTGAGCTAAAATAAAAGTTGTTCTGAATTTCGGCTAGCATCATATTCAGTAATTTTCCAGTTTTTTGGGATTATGGTAAAAAAGCCATTGTCTTCTATGACTTTAACTCTTTCACTGTTGCTTCTTTAACCTAACCGCTTTCAGACATGAATCGTTTTCTTGGTCAGTAAAATATTGGATCCTAATAAATTGTAATAAAATAAATATTTTAATTCATTGCAGTTGATTTCAGGTCTTTTTGAAAACAAAAGATGGTAAACATAAATGTTCAAATTGGCATTTTGAGAATTCCGCAGCTCCTCAACTTTCTTTATTTTTACAGTTTTTCTGTGAATTTACAGCAAAAAAGCATGCAATACCAGTAGGGGTAGGCAACTAATTAAATTTACTCTGTTACATTTACCTTACATTTGAGTACTTTTGAATTGTGAATTCAAGCCGTTGTCATTTTGATGCATGTGAATATTTTTATTCTTTATCTTCAAAGCTGAAGGATTCGTTTTTCTTACTAAAGTAATGTTCGATTCAAGTTCAAGTCCAAAACTTTTAAATCTTGATGAATCATAATGAAAAATGTATTAATTTCAAAATATGAAATCATATTTCAATTGGGGAATAACATGTAACTAAAACCACATTCTGTCTTATCGCATTGACTTTATTAAGAGGAGGATAAACACACAAGAAACAAATCTAGATGCAAATACTAGCTGAAATTCATTTTCATAATTCGATAATTATACTCATCAGTTGAGAAAGTTGTAAAATGTGATGCATTGATATATCATTACAATTAAAATGCTGTTGCTGCGGGTGCTAAGCACAGGTTTACATCTTCTCTGCCTTGAACTTCTGTAGATGGTATTACATTCAACTTTTCAACATAAACAAACCCCAGCCTGCAGATGGATGCTGTGAAAGATCTAAGTGTGCACTCGGAAGGTGTTGGTAGTTGATGTCAGGGGGATGTTGTGCAGATAGAATTGTTGTGATCCTCTGTTAGTGCAGTATTATTGATCTGAATGGCTAATCTAAGCTCAGGGAAAAATTCTGCATGTAGTGCACTGCATACCACAAAACCTCCTTTTGTCGTTATTCATCCTTTTAATGCTACAATAAAATGTATATTGTAGGTGTCACATTCCCAAAACAAACTAGAACCATTTACACAAGCAAGAATGTTTCAGCGCCATGACCAGAGCAGTTGTTTGCTAGCGAATGACTGGCAATAAGAAAATGTGAGGACATCAAAAACATATTTATATACATTAGAATACAAATATTGTGATTTCAAATGCTGTAATCACTAATGCTTCCACACGTATCTTCTCATAAACTGGGTTCCGTAGCTCTTTTACTTTCAGGGCAACAGATTGGCCTGTAGCAGAAAACTGCATGTGTTGTTTGACTACTTAGTTTGAGGAGCTCTAAATATAAATAATTAAATAAAAACTTAGGCTTACATACTTTAAGTTGTATGGTTGGTTGTTATTTATGGAAAAGCTTGTTAAAAGAGCTTTGCTACCTCTGAACATTGAAAAAGAATTTTTTTTATAAGATTTAAAATAAGATTTTACCAGAGTGCCATTTCAATGTTAGTTTGGGGACTCTTGGACTAAAGCATACTTCTGTTTTAATACTTTGAAAAGTATGACATTGAAGGTCTATCCAGCATAAAACATCTTTGGTTAAAGCTGCATTGCAGAGAAAGACACTTAAAATGTACTTTAACTCTCAAACCAAAATTAATGATAAATAATGTTCTTATGTGTTGAGAACACAATTATTATATTTGAGGATTTACAACTTAATTTACTTTTAAAATGCCTTTAACTCTTTTTTTTTGTGTAATAAATTATATACTGTACTTTCAACAGCTATTGTTGTGCAGTAACTCACCCTTATATGTAAAAAATTAGTCTGTCTTTTTTTATTTCTAAATTGAGAAATCCATTTTGCCAGTTTCAATTGTGCCCGTCAAATATAATATGCATATTTAAGTGACCGTTGAAGCTGAAAACTGCTGTGTCATCACATAAGCTAAAGGAGCTCATTATATGCTGCTGCATTCAATGTATTATGCAGCGTAACCAGGTTAGTGGGTCTGACACTCTCCCCTTTTTAGTTTTTTTCCCCCTTTGGCTGTGAGCCAGAATATATCTCATATCTAATATAAAATACAGGCCCTCTGTGCTCTTCAAATCAAAACATGGTTAAGGTAAATAATATGCAAACATAGATAAAACACGAGGAAGTCGCACTGTGCAAACATACTTCAGAAAGGTTGGACAGGAGCCAGTTTTTGTGCTGAAAAATGCTGAGGGAAAGAAAGCATGCTTTGTGCAGTTCTTCCCATACACTGTTTGGATGTTACTCATTGGGCACAGGCACCTCTCAAATCTCTCTCGCTAGAGGAACTCTTCACGTTACTCAGAATAATAAAAGCTGTGTGTTTTGTTGAAGCACTGACTGCGTTCTTGTGTGTGTCAGTTTTTGAGAGGGTTATTGTGTTATATTGTTCAGTCCAGTGCCTTTGAAAGTCTGAGTCAGCTTGACATGCGGTTTGGAAATCTGCTTGCTTTGGTGAGTTTTAGCCGCATATTCCAAAAAAAAGCATTTAGTTGACCTTGTTTGGTTACATAATACTTTTTGTTTCAGTTCTTTATTTAGAAATGTTTGCATGAATTTATTTTGTGTACTGTGCCATCTAAAACCTCAATTTTATATATATTTAAATTGTTTAAATGCTAAGAAAACGCCCAGCATATATATTTTTTTATTTATAGATCTTATAATGAAACAATGTGTATTTTTTAAAACTTGAATTCACATGCTTCAGCTTTCACCAGCCACAGCTATTTAATTCTACTAAAGTGTTTCCTCAATAATATACTACGTCATTGACTCAATTTCACCCTTTTGTCCCATACGGGTTATCTATTAAATGAAGCTCATGATTTTGGAGCAGAAGGTTTTCACTTGCCTGCTCTTTCAGTATGATCTACATTCAACCCCCTCATGTATCAGGGTTGACTGTCCATCTCCAAATCTTCTATGAAATGGGAGAGATGCTGTGAGTTTTATTTTCTTCTTTAAAAGACCATCCCAGAGAGGCATGACTGTCAGAAAGATCTCTTTAAGGGCAAAAGAACTCTGAAGCCTCTGTAACTTTTTTTATTCAATTGTATGTTTCAGTTCTGAAAAAAAAGTGGATTTAGTTTTTTCCTTCCAAATCATAGTACAAAATATAGGATACAGGTTGCATATGGGCAAAAAAAGTCGAACTGCTGTCAGAATGTAGCCCAAGAATAGCGTGATACTATTGGAAGTCTCCATCAAGATTTGTGGGCAGTCTCCTGTGTTTTGAGATGTCACCAACAAAGCAATCAGAAAGTGTGTTGTTTTAGATAGTGATAAATGTTTTTGGATGTTTTTCATAGTTAAATATATAAAGTGTGATAATCTGAGGTCCCCTTTAAATGCTTTTAAACCAAAATAATTTTAGTCGATAATATCCCTGTCTTTATGGGTAGAGCCAGATTTCCACAGAAAACTCAGACTGTAGTACCTAGGGATAAGTACTAATGCAGCTTGGGGTGCGAGACACAAATGTAGCTCGGGATGGGATCAAGACAATTAGAATGTTGAATCTTTAACATTCTTGGTTCTACTATCAGAGCTTGAATTATTAGTTTTCACATATTCGTAATCACATAATTTTAAAGCCCATCTGCAGAATTCCACAGAATGTACCAAAAAAATTGCACAGCACACACGCAACAATCTGTCTGGCCCTGCTTATGGGTTTTAATGAGCACAATTAGTCTTCCTGATTGAGATATAACCTTACTGAGATTTAATGATACATGTGCAAGTTCATCATTACTTTAAAGTTAAACCAAAAAAGATAACAAAAAAGAAGGAAATCGTGAGTGTAAAACAAACACAACAGACAGACATTTCGAAATTTGCTGATGTCTTCGACAATCATGACTCAATCCGCTTAAATTATTGTTTTTAAGTTCATGAGACATGCACCAACAAAGATGTTTGGGTAATGACAGGTTTATTAGTACTCCCTGCACAGGTTGCAGTCCAAAATGCACTAAAAGGATAAATGTATCTGATGTTTGGTCGAATGATGGATGTCTCTGGTGGTTATACTTTTTCCTGCTGTCTCTGAATCTGACACTGTTTGACAGTGTTTGGGTGAAGTTTTTATTTGTTGCTGACAGTGATGGCTGCTGCAATTCCCCCCCGGCCCCCTCCTCCTCCCATCATCTCTACATTTCTCTCTGCTGACTAGATCAGAATTCTACTTCATGTTTCTTGAGTTCCAGTGATGCTGGTTCTGTTCGAGTTCTCCCAAATAGGAGAGTAATATCAGATCAAATATATTCAAAGAACGTCCCAGCATGATGACATTCAAACGGCATTAAAAATGTCTCTGACATTTCAAAAATTATTTGTAAATCATATATTATTAAACATACTGAAAAAGAGGTTGATTTAAACGCAACACACTTTGGCGATAGTGCTCTATTTACTGTAGTTCCAGTGAAACCGGTCGGATGAGTGTGCTGACCATGACCTTTTGTGTGGCTTCCCAAATGCCCTGCATTCTTCAGCTGCAGTGCATTCCTCCACTCTCTCGATGTGCTCTTATAAGGGGTCTCTCTAGCCTCTGTAGTTGCAAATTCAGCCACTTCTGCACAATATTAGGGCTTCTGCTTGGTCTTAAGAAGATTTTAAAAAGTCTGAAATTTAAAAGCACAGATTTTAAGCCACTTAGTCACTGTTCTAGGTCTTAAATAATTTTTCACATATCTAATTTTTTTGATATCCATATAACGCTGATCTGTTAAATGTTTTTTTATTGCTGCCTGGAGTTGCCAGATTGAGAAATTGCTCCTAAATGCAAAAAAATTATAAAAAAGGGAGGAAAATGTGCATAAATGCGACATTATATTAAATTAATTTAGTGCTGCCATCATTTGAGAAAAGGCTCATATTGACAGAAGACTCATAAATGTTGAAAATGTAAATTTTGATCATAAGGGTTGCCAGACTTAAATGCATAAAAATTTATAAAAAATGATTTGTTAAAATGATCATAGACATTCAACTGTGTAAAAAGGATGGTAATGGTTGTCAGTGTTTGAGAAAACATTCTTAGATGCTGGCAAACATAAAAGAGATGATACAATTTTCAAACAATGTATTTTAGATTTTTTGATATAGATCTTAAACTCGATTCTTTAAAAGGTCTTAACTAGTCTCATTCCCCTTGTGTAGGTCATGTTAAAGATACACTCAAAATATGGCAGCGAGGAGAGAAGAACTCATTCCGATAACAACAAACAAAAAATGAAAGTCAGTTCAAACACATTTACTAGCAAGATAACAGTATGACCAATTTATTGCACCACATGCTACTACTTACGAGAAATGCTGCGGCCTGCCCCATGAAAAAGATTGCATACCCATAAACACACCTGGCAAGAAACAACATATCGTTATAGAAACATTTACGAACTGCATCCCTTTTGATTAAAATTAGGACTGGTTGAAAGTGATGCCACAGTGTATATCGCAAAGTTATTCACTGTTTATTATAAAAATGTTGATGTTTAAAGAAGTAATTTTGATTTTCTCTCTTCTAGAGCAAACTTACGCATGGCCAAGCCTCCACTAGAAGCGCGGCCTCCGAGCATGGTCAGCGATACCTCTGTTGCCATCTCATCATGCCGAGTGGATGCCACCTCAGGTTCCAGGGTGAGACACCATACCATTCATTTCCTTACACTCTATGTTCTGATGGCTGAGATGGGAGAGCTAAAATGCTCTCATCTTTTTTGTGATATTATTTAATTTTTGATAAATGATACTGTAATAGACTACCGATTTTCAGATCCAGAGATGCTGGGCCCAATCTTTTGAGTGGTTCAATGTATTGACAATTATTATGAGGAAATATTGCATAGACAATCTGCTCAGGATTGAGACATTTTCAGGTTTGGCTTCACGTTAATAAAAAAACTATTAGTTACTTTCAAGCTTTTGTTCAATGCAACTTCTAATGTTACTACTGAAAGTTTCAGAATAGAGAAGAGCTTTGGGTTGGCATGGCATTTCATGTTTTGGCATGGCATTTTTTACATGAAAAGTAGCCACTTTTAGAACAGTTAATTTGCAGCTATCTACTTTTGCTTACTGAGACAGATTTTTTGTACCATCCATTAACAGTATGCAAGCTCAAAAATACGTTTCATTTGTTTCACTTTGGTTGATCTATATGATTGACTGAGGTAATGTTGCTTCCAAATGCATCTTAACAAATACAAACAAACAAAAACTTAAAGGCTGTATACTTTAATTGCTATACAACAACTTTTCAAAACTTCAAAAAAATAAACATAAGCATAGCAAGTAGCATGTTATAGACCGTAGTATATTATAGAATAGGGCACAACATCAATCTGGCAACCGTTTCTTTGGGGGAGGAGAAGGATACCATGCTCCACTGTATTTTTTCCCTCATGTATTTATTGAAAATGTATTAAAATGGCAGTCATGTCGGCACCAAAACAAACTTGCAGCCAATCTACAGGAGCTATCATAATAGATTCAAGGAGCTATTGTTCTAGAATCTTGGGAATTTCAAATGTTAACTTTGGATGTAGCTGCAAATCAAAGTCCTCAAAATCCAGCATTTACAGGTGCCTCAAATGCATTCTCTTCTGGTTTGCTTCACTGTGAGATTTTTGCCAAAGAAAGCTATTTACCCCATTAAGATCTAAAACACATTCACAAGCCTGATCTGCCAACGGCAAGGACTAGGTTTTACAGGTTCAAAGTAGTTTTTATTTTTTAAACAAATTCAGAACTAATAAATCTGAATATTTTGAGTAAATGTTTTAATGGCTGTTTAGTTTGGATGACTGACTGTGTGTGTATTGAACGATTTTGGAAAATGTTTCAATTGCAATTACTTTGAAATATTTTTTTTTTGCAAAGTGTAGATTAAAGAAATATTTTTAAAGATCGATTATGTAACTTGCCCAGTAATTATTCAAAGTTGTCGCAACAAACATATTTATCTGTGGGTTGCACTTTTTTATTAACTCATACAGACTTCAGATAAATAAAAAATACAACTTCTCTGGCTGTTAAATTCTCACAAGACTTTAATTGCAGTGTCTACTATTTTAAACCCGCTTTTATTCATATTACGTTTTGTGCGTGTGTGCGTGTGCGTGTGTGTGTGTGTGTGTGTGTGTGAAAATTAATGGGATGGCCCTCAATGAGATTTCCATTATAACATTTAGCCTTCTTTAGGGCCACTACATTAAATAGTCTACATTTTATGTATTTTGTATTTAAAACATACTCAATTTTTTTAATGATGCCAATTTATATTATGGCTGCCCTGGAAATATGAAAGCAGAGAATTGGCCTCATTGAAGTCTTTAAGACCTTCCAGACACACACTGCTGCTGTGTACGATGGTCGTCTGTCGTCTGTGTAATCATCAAATACAGTATACGTTTGCAAATGAATAAATCAACTTCTTACAGTACACAAACACATACTTTTTATGGTCTATTATCTTATTGGAAAGTAGTTCTATTTTCAGAGCTGAAAGAGCAAGTGAAAAATGTTATGTCTGTTATCTGAGAATATTTATGATGACAAAAAACAGCTTTTACAGGAAGTGATTTTCAAAAGATTTTTTGCTCTTTTAAACTGCAGAGCCTGAAGCCCAGTGGGAAGGTTCATTGCTTCGGCAAGCGTGACCATTCCATCAAAAGGAATCCCAACGTCCCAGTCGTGGTTAGAGGATGGCTCTACAAACAGGTGAGTTCTGCAAGTACTCAAACTTGAGCGATTACTGAACCTGTGTTTTTTTCTGGATAAAAATGCTAATCACGTCATATCATTTCGTCACAGTGTGGTCTAAACAAATACTGATAAAAAGTAATTTAAGCTAAACATAAAATTGTATTATGCTAACCACGTTGGAACTCTATAGTTCCAAATCGTAAATAAACCCCTTGTTCACTCTCAGGACAGTTCAGGCATGAGACTCTGGAAGAGAAAGTGGTTCGTGCTTACAGATTTCTGCTTGTTTTATTATAAAGGTGAGTTTAACTCTACAGAACTGTGCTTGAGTTCTCATAATAATTGTTATATTGCCCTTCATTGCATTGGAACCATATTCAAATTCTGTAAATATTCGATGACAGATAGTCGAGAGGAGACTGTTCTGGGCAGCATTCCTCTACCCAGCTACGTCATTTCTCCCGTGGGTCCAGATGATCACATCAGCCGCAAGTATGCCTTCAA
This sequence comes from Danionella dracula, assembly GCA_900490495.1. NCBI lineage: Eukaryota > Metazoa > Chordata > Actinopteri > Cypriniformes > Danionidae > Danionella > Danionella dracula. Next base: position 1,516,053 of record UELW01000267.1, on the reverse strand, counting down.
GGTAAGAGCATTATTATAGTCAAAACCCGGATCGTTCTGGAATCTGTGCTGACCTTTTTGTGATGCACCTTCAGGAGGATGTGTGCCTTGTTATCCTTTGTGCTGTTTGGTTAGTGCAGATACTTGTGAGTTGTAATAATTGGCATCATTTAAATTGTGTTGATGAGTCAGTTTTTCCAGAAGCCAATAAGGCACTGTTTTTTGTTCTTGATGGAAACAGCTTTGACACATTTTTAGAAGGAATGGTAATGTTGGATTAAAATGTAATGGAGAACTTTTAAATGTTTACAAAACTGCATGTCTCTAGAACCTAATCTAGAATACTAATCTTAAGAACATTTACAAAATTTTTTTTTTGCTTGAAAACAATTGTTATTCACCAAAAATGAACTAAGACAAATCAAACCTTTTAACCCTGAAAATAAAAGCTGGAATGTTTTTTTTATGATATTGTAATCAAAGTGCTTTGCTTTGCATTAGGTAAAAAATGTATTTGACTAAACTTTAGACAGTACAGTATTCAGTTTTAACCCACACATTTAAAGTTTGATAGTCGTTTACTCTGTTGCCCTTGCTGGCACCTGGCAAGGGTGTACACCAAACACTCTTCAGTCGTTCTTCCGGACAATTTTCAGTTTTCAAGTAACCTGAAGCCTGTTTTTGACTGACAGGAGAGTAGAATGGTTGCATGCTCCACTTAGGAAAGCGCCTAAATGTCTTTGAACTATTGACCTACTAATTACCGCTGTTTGTCATTAATTTTTTAATCTTTGTGCATTATCTAAATGAAACAAAAAATAAAAAAGCTGAAACTTAAAAGCCTTATTTTTTGTTTGTTTTTTGTTCTTCTGAAAGGTTGGAGGTGATGGGAGTTTATGGGAAAGATCTAAGTATATGAGGAAATAGTTGTAACTGATATCTGCAATATTTGTTCTTTTTCTTTTAAAATCAAAGAGTTAATATTAACTTCTTCTGCATAATCACATTGATCCACTTTACTGTCTTGTTAGCTCTCTTTAAAATAGCTGTTTTTTTCCTAAGCTGGAGTTTCCCTCAGCATCTAACCAACTCATTCTTCAAGCTAGCTCTGCCCTCTTCTATTAGAATAAAGTTGGGAATATCATTTTATGGACCGCTTTCTTATCGAGTCCCTCTGATGGCATACATCTGTTTACTTGCACATAAATATCACCATTTGCCGAGATCTGGTGGGCAGCAAAGTACAGTTTGGGAGGACAATATCCTTGGAGTTGTAAAACGAAATCAATTCCATCTGAAACCTCTGAGTGCTAGAGTGGATGAGAGATGGTTTAAGTTAAATTAAAACTTGAAATCAACAAAAACTATAATGTTTATGTGCACATTTAAACTCTGCCTCTACCTGGAATGTCTTCTCTAATATTCCAGGAATGTTTGATCCCACTGCAGCTACTCGTTCATTTCCTTCCCGATGGGTATGTGCTGCATCGCTCAAACTCTATTACCCTGCCTTTACTCCCCAGTGCAGGAACTTGTTTGACTGTTGTGCCAGCGGGCAGATTAATTATACATCTACTCTATTTCTAATATCCTCCCTCTTACTCAGCCTGCAGCCTGTGATGTACCACAGCAAGGTGAGAGGCCCTGTTCTCTCATTGGAACTCAAGGTGTTAATTAGCAGGTTGTTAGTGAGATCTCCATCAGTGAAAGTATCCAGCAGCTATTTGATCGGTTGGCAGCTTTATTTTCTTGTGAACAAGACCCTCGTGCATGCTGTTTGTCTTGTGTTTTTAACTCTAGCTGACTCCTCTTAGTCAGTGATTAATTCATGATTTATATTTTTTTTGTTTAGTTGGTCGATATCAGCTTGTCACGAGTTCAGAAACATATTTGTTTGTATTTGTGACATATAAATCAGCACATACAACAGCAAAGTACCCCTGAAAGTTTAACATTTTTTAACGGCTTTTGTTAGTCATTGAATATGTGACCCGAGATACAGTGATGTCACTGGTCATTTGCTATTCCCTGAAAGCAACTAACAGGAGCCCCTTAAAAGGCACCTTTTATGAAACATCTGTCTGAAAATATGTTAGTTCTCATGGACACACACAGACTAATTTTAGAATGGTTTTAATGAGTAATTTTATACATTTAGAAAAGCAAAGACACTTTTGACATCCCCTCTGGGCCCTCCCGCCAGAAAATGATTGACAGGTGCATTGGTTGTCCAAGCTATGGCCAAATAATGTGTATTGCATACACAAAATGTAACAATTTAATACATAATTTAATTTACATTTTTAAAAGAATAAGTGATTCACTTCTGCTGCCACTCATGTAAGGAACATGACCTGTTGGAGCACCACACATCGAACACCCCATAAAAAAAAATATATTTGAAAGTTTATAAAAGTTTATAGCTCATTTGATATGTGTTATTTTTTGTTATTTGTTACTTTTAAAACTTAAAAGTCACAATTCATGTTCCATGAGTTTAAGAAAACGTTCTTTAATCCTCAAAAACATAAAAGGGAGTCATCAAAATTATAAACTCAAAATCATTAAAGAGATTGTTAGGGTTGCCAGAGTTTGAAAAAATGTTTGTGAACACTCATAAAAACTCAGTCTTAAAAGTGATTGTTTGGGTTGTCAGCTCTTGACATAAGACTCACAAATGTTAAAATATGTGCATAAATGCTGAAAACCATAAAAGTGATTGTTGCTGTTGTAGGAGATTGAGAAAATTTTCCTAAATGTTAAAACATGGAAAAAATCGAGAAAACCTTCGTAAATGCTCAAAAGTGATGGTTAGGGTTTCATACTGTTTATTATGCAAAAAAGTTTTATGTGTGTTTTTGATGTTACAGTATAATGCAGGTCTTTTTAATTTAATTCCTAACGGTCTTAAAAAGTCTTTAATTTGACCACATGAAACATGCAGTAGCCCTGATAAATGCTGTATTAAATATCTGAACTACCTAACATTTATAAAAATAGGATATTTTGGGACTGCGTTGTGTTTAACTCTTTTGGAAGTTATAAGTTCTCAATTGGAAACAATATGTGTTCTGAGCGATCATATCGAGATTTTATTAGAGGCTATAGAACACTCACACACCCTTTAAAGACCTGTGTGATCAATATACATTTCCAATCAGGGAAAGAAATAGAGAGCAGGGTAACATTAAGGCTTCAGCAACAGATATATGGGGTATGGTGGGGTTGCATTAGCTGTAATGTGTGATGGCTGGAATAATAGACCCTTGGAGAGGCAGAGAGGTGTTGTATGCAGATGAGCAGCTGTCAAACTATGAATAAAGCGATAGCACAGAGGCCGCTGTTTCGACTGTTTCCACAGAACACATCGACGTTACCAAACCTGTCTGAATGAGTTTGGGTGAGCCTGACTAAAGCGCTGAGCTGGACTCTAATGTAAGCGTTTAGACGTGACAATGTTGTACCCCCCGTCAGAGAGATTAGACCCAACAGTTGCATTTTGGCAGTAGAAGATTAACTGAACAGAAGGTGCATGGAGCTGCTTTAGCTGGGAACTGGCATTGGCAGACTACTATACCAGTAAGAGAATCGTTGTATATGTAAATATTTCCCTGGAAATATTTTTGTGTTCTGGTTGATCTGTAAAATAGTTCCAAAGGCTACGAGTAGACTTTATGTTTTTGTATGAATTACATAAAGAAGAGAGGAAACTAAACCGGTGGCTTGAGTGATCAAAAGATGTATTTTATTGGAAGAAATTATTTTAATTGAAGGAAGGGTAAAAAAGAAATTGCATGTTATTCACAAAGTTTTATTCTTTCATTGTAGAGATTTTCATTTTTATGTTATTGTTTTATGATGTTTAGATTCTGATATTTTGAAATTGTCTCTGATAATTCGGAACAGATTTTTTGTAAGTTATAATTTAAAATGTTTTACTACTGTATGGTTGCCTTTTTGTTGGAAACTGTATAATAGTAAACAATTTTAGATAATGTAAAGGGCATGATGGATACTTCTACTTTTTTAAGGAGAAAAAAAATATTGAATGAGTGATTTTTTTAAATAGTTTTAAAATAATTTAACAGAAGACACCAAGAGTAGTAGTGTTAAAGTGAATCGGCCTCCTTTTTAACATGTACATTTTTAATACAATTATTATGTTTTTTGTAATTACAATTAGTAAATTTGAGAATAAAATGTAAAACATCTTTACCCAATTTAAGTAGGAATACAGTTATTCAAAACCTGTCTTCATTTTCATCAAAACTACATTTGTATAAATTTGAATGACTTGTATTACCTTGTGGTGTCCGTGTTTATTTAGTCTAATAATAATTGCTAACCCAATGCAATACTTCAATTTAAACTGAATTAATCGATCTAAAGCACTAATTGAAATACATTGCAGTTGACTCAGTGGATATCTGTGGATGATAATCCTCTTGCAGGTCATTTCCTCTGCTCTGAAAAGAATAGAATCAGAGCAGTGGAGCACACTTTGAGATTCACTGCATTGATGCTGGTGCTGTCACAGCAATACTGGGGCCCTCTGCTCTGTTGCCTCATGAGCACGTGCTGCCTGCCCACAGCTGATTGTGTGTGTCTCTCTCTCCCTCCGTCTCAGGCCTGCCACACGGGAATGCGCTCTTACATTTACAATAAGAATTCTCTGATTGGCTCGCAGGCCGAGCACTGTGGCATGAGGACCTACTTCTTCAGCGCAGACACACAGGAGGACATGAATGGCTGGATCCGGGCCATGAACCAGGCTGCACTTATGCAAAGCCATGGTGTGAAGAGGTTAGTTCCATTTTGCATGAATCTTTGAATAGTAAACTGTTTTATCGTGATCAATTAATTACTTACACCTTCAACCTGTTTATTTAGTTTTCCCAGGTTAGGTTAAGGAAGTTGCATTTGCCCTAAGTCCTAAGCATTTTAATTGCTTAACACTTGGTCAGAAAATTATTTTGTGGTCTGTTCTCTCAAAGCTGTCGTATATCAATCTTAAAACATTTTCAATCAAAAGCTCTTTAGTCAGTAATTGCAATCAATTACTAAACGTAATATTCCTCATGAAGTAAAAGAGTACTCAACCAATGTAGATTACAGTTTGTTGTTGGTTATCAAAGTGTAAGTCTTTTCTCTGCATCTCTGATGCCGGAGACAAGCTGCTGCATTTTCCTTTCTCTAACTACGAACTGTGTGTCTTTATCTTTTATACCACTTATGACCCACTCATGAGTTCATTAGCTTCTGCTTCAACTGATGTCCATGTTCTAGCTGTCAATTTCATGGGTTGCTCACTAGAGCCCCCTCTGTTCATCAGGCAGTCTCACAGATGTCCATAGCTGAATTTTACCCTACATATCTGACTTTTCTTCTACATCTCCTTTGAGTGCAGTTTAAAATAGGAATGTCCAGGTCGGGTTTTTTTGTCCTCGAGTCCGAGTCTAATTCATTTGATTTGAAGATCCACAGATACAAAGTCCCGATCTGATACTAATACATACAAAAAAAGAATAAAGAAGACTGAAGAAGCAGATGTGATTTACTTCTATACCGTATTAAAGTAGATAAACAATCCTGTGTGTATATTGGTTTATTATTTTTTTTAATGGATATAGATTATTGCAGCAGATCTCCCTGCAGACGTCAGTGGATGATTGCGCATGAGAAGCATGTTGGTTAGCTACCGAAATTTCAAATGTGCATTATTATGCCAACCGCTGCCTTTACAAATCAAAATATGTGTGCACATAATTCATCTTTTGTTTATTGTTAATGTGTATCATTAATATATAACCCTATTCCTTAGTGGGCTTTGTCATAATGCAGTTTTTATGTGTGAAAAATGGCCAAATGAGTGAGACCTTGTAAGTATTTTATACGGGACATGTATGAATGGCAGGCCACTCTATCATTTTTATCAATTACGCTATATCGGCTGTAATATCCTGCGTGTTTGCGCTCTCACTGAGCATTTTTTCTTTACTCTTCTTCTTCACGCTTCAAACTCATGCTGCTCTCTTGCAACATGGTGACGTGCTGCACGTGTTGCTATTTTTTTATATAGATGTATAGTTTTGTATTTATAAATATCACATAATCTGATCGGGACATCCCTAGTTTAAATACATTTCTATCCATATAATATGTATGTGTTTTGGATCAATGAGACAATATCTGTAATATCCTTAGAATAGGCATAAAAATAAAGTTCAAAAAGGAAAGAGAATTGCGCATTCTCTTGAGAATGAAACAAAAGTCTTTAACTTGCATTTCTCACCTCAGCATTTCTTTTTTTTCCTGTGTGAGGGGTTTCTCATCAGGGCTTAACCACCTGCATTCAGAATCTAAGTACACGAAACATGGTCCAGAAAAGTAGTTTTTCCTCAATGTAATGTTCAAAATAAAAGAAAGTTTGAGAAATCAACATTGTACGTATTAGCTTGTAAAAAGTTATGCATTCTACAAATATGAGTATGGTCTATTCTACTACAGAACTTTTTGAGAAATTGGTGATGTTTAATCTGTCTAGAGTCTATAGATCAGATGTTAGTGTAAATATATAAAAGCTTCATTATAAAAAAATGTGTTGCACTGAAATACCAGAATACCAGATTAAATGAAAAATAAAATTGATGCTGCCCTGAATATTTTTATGCTTTGTCCTTATAAAAAATTTATTTAAGGCTGTTTTCTATGATTCTCATGAAGAGATCATTGCATTTAAGCTTTAGAACAGGTGTGGGCTCCTTCCTGGAGGGCCATAGCGCCTTGTTTCTGTTCAACCATATTTCAAGAGACAGAAGATTAGCTTCAAACATTTAATCATTTGGCAGCAAATTTAGTCAAAAATGACTTACAGTCGGGAGAGACGGAGTATGCAAATTGTTATAAAGTCTATCTCAGGTTGCTCTCAATAGAACTTGTTTCAGCTGATCTATCAACCATAGAAGGAAGGAAATAAAACAGAAGAAAGAAAAGAAGTTTTCTTTAAACAAGCAAAGAGTAGCTAAATTAGTAGTCAGTTGTGTTGCATGAAGGTTGAAGGTTGGGACTGTTGCCATCCTTGCCCACCTCTGCTTTAGAGGTCATGGTACCAAAAATGTAGACGTGGTACAAAATCAAAATGCCATTCTTCACTCTTTAATGCCAAATATAAAGGGATTGCTGAAAAACCAATCAATTTCATTTATTTTTACAGACAAATATCCAAGAAATTTTTTTTGTGAGTGACGAATGTTCTTACGGCTGAAAGAAAATGTTCTGGAAACAATATTTTCAAAACATTCCTAGTACCTTTTTTGTGAGTGATGAATGTTCTTAAAAAGTTTTAATCTTGAGAGAACGTTCACGGAACATTAAAAAACCTGGACAAACTAGTGTTTATGCAACGTTAGTGGTAACATTCACAGAACATTCTTTTAACATAAATTTGCTAGCTAGGTCTCTGGTGTCCCACACGCTCATCTAACATTTAATATAATTACGGAATATCTCTATCACCAGTGATTGGTTGAAATCAGAAGTTCCCTTTTTTAGCATCCTTTTTTAGTGAAGTACACTGAGTTTAGAACAGTATAATGTAGTCTGTCACCTGCTGCTGATCCCTGGTGCAGAACCAGACACAGTGCACATTTTTAAGCTGCAATTTTGAGTAGGAAAAATTCTGCAGTGCTTTAACCTTGTAAACTTTAAACTAAGAAGTGTCTGTTATAAGAATCTGAGGCTGCCCTCCTCATTCCCTCTGGTCTGTGGAGCGCCACTGCTGGATTGTTTACCTGTTCATTAAATTGAGAGTAGGTGGCTAATAAATCTTTGGGTGTGGTTTGGTGTCCTTGTGGTTTGTTAGATCACTGAGTGCATGCTCTTTACTTGTAACTGTTTGTAAACCATGTTTTTGGGTTTAAAGCAGTGAATTGCTGCCTGTAGTTATGTCTGTCGATAGAAATACATCAACACTAGTTTGGTAACGATGCAGCCTGAAATGTCATCTTTTTTGCTGCCGTTTTGTGTGCATCTAACGTAAAATTGGACTATGTTTGCTTTATTTGGTTAGATTTGAACAGATTTTTTTAAGACTGTACTGCCATCTAGGGTCGATTCTAAAGATTGCAGGTGAAGAATGACTGCGATCAAGATTTGCTTTAATGCTTTGCTAAATGTATTATTATTATGCTGATTTTTTTATCAGTTTATTTAAACAATTAACTTAAAACAATCTAATTTCATCTGTGTATCGGTGTAATCAGTGTATGAATGCCATGTGATTATATTTCAGTTCGCCAGAACAAAGTGTTGAGGGGTCTCAGCTGTTAGCCAAATAAAGTTAAGCAATTAAAGATTAAATAAAAAAAGTTTTTAAACCTCTGCTTATTGCCAGTTAATTTACATCTACAGTAAATAATGTATTTGTATATTATGCCTTTAGTTACCACAGGATTAAACAGGATTAAAGGTGGAAAACGATATTTCAGGGTGTCAGTGTTGAACATTTATATGGTCAAAACAGAAAACAGACTAATAAAGTGAGCAGGACATAAAAATCTGCTTAATTCTGAGACAGTCAATATATACTGTGCTATAATAATAAAGAAATGGTCCCTGAAAATAACCTTTTGTTGATTGGTTACAAGTTTGTTTTGGTTCTTAGAGGACTCAAGCTGATTTTTTGCAGCTATTAATTCCTTAAAAAGTAATATCAAAAAACCTGAAAAGCAACACATCTTAAGAGCTGTTCTCTGAGAAGTTCTCATGGAAACAAAACTGTATTTGCATGTCGAAGGTCACAAGTTTAAAGAATTTGTGTTCTACTGTCAAACATTTTCTTCTCTTTCATCAGAGAATCAGAAAGAAGTTCAAAAGCTGACCAGCATGCTGCCCCACAGACCAATCACTTCAGCAGCACCAGCATCAAAAGTAGATTGTCTCCAGCGGAGGTGGAAGTGTCAGAGCTGAGGCTCGATCGGGATGGCCACGGAGCCTACCTCTACACCAGTGAACTCCCTGAAGATCCCGTTAAACCGATCTGCATCGGAGAGATGGAGTTGGAGGGGCTCTGTCATTCAGGTGCTCATTCCCGCCCGTCGTCCTCTGTTCCCACTCATAGGAACGGGCTCCCTTCCTCAACCAACCCTTCTGATCAGAACGGCAATGTTGTCTACAAAAGGGGTCTTGTCCCGAGAACAGATACAGAGAAGAAAGTACAAAGGAAAACTGCACTGGCTCAAGTCGAGCACTGGATGAAGGTGCAGAAAGATCCCAAAAGGTCAGTTTTGAATTGCGAATGATGCACTCAAGGGGTTTAAACAGAAAAGCAACGCTATAGTGAGATTTATGAGATTTTTTTCTAGTGATTGAGCTCCCTCTAGTGGTGTTGAAAAGAACAGTCAAACTATTGAAGATAACGATGTCTTTTAAAAAAATTTTTTGTTAAACTGTGCTTTAAAATTGGCTTTGAATTATTACCCTCTAAAAATGTGATTAAAAAACACCCAGGGAGAGCGGGTTGGCTGTCCGAAGAGCCCATTAGGGGCATGTGCTCAAATATAAAAAGGGGCACACTAAATTATCTTCAACAGAAATTGCTAAATATTTGGAGGCCAAACTGTTGCTCAGATAGACATTATGAACTATAAATATAAACACAAAAACATATTTAATAGAATTAAACAACCTCTGTATCACTATATGCTTTTAATTACCGAACTAATAAAAAAAATGGCTAGATATTTTTATAATGAATATTTTTTTCATGTAAAGTGATTGTGCTGCTAACAACATATACTGTTAACAGAAATTCTCTAAAACTTTGCAGATTGTAACTGAGCTATGAAGTGATATGATTTTGTGACATTTTACCTCGACAAGCAATCCCATCATATGAGCTTTTATGCCAAATTATTTGCAGAACTTTAAGCAGCTCCCGTTGACAAAACAAAGCCAAGGCAATATTCTAATGTAGAATATATATACTTATATCACATTTCATTTATAGGACATTTCTGTTCATATATGTCTTCCTTCAGCATACGTTCTTATTGATTCCTAACTTTCTTTTGAAACTAATTTATGACTCAAAACATTTCACTTCCATTGGGTGTACTATTTTCACCCGTTAGCTGTTGAAAGTGGTTATTGTTGCTCAGTGAGGCTTACCGATATCTGCACAGTAAGTCTTTTGATGAAAGAAATTGTTGTTTGAGTGACGTGAAGGGACTTGTGAAATCCCTGGTAAAGGGTGTGATCAAACTCTGTATTATAAAACCGTTTGATATATTTATATATGTATATAATTAAATATTATAATTTATATTCTGAAGGATCTCATTAACACGGTTTTTACTAGTGATCCATAAGGGCACTTTAGGCATCAGCATTCCCCGCACCTCCTGCCCGTGCCTGCCTGTTAGCATGATAAGAACGGCAATCGTAATTTACTTCTGTAGTATGACATGGTTTCTCAGATCAGATTAATCTTTATTAAGCTTAAATATGAAATTCTAATATTAGTGCCCTTTTATCATCAACAGTTTCCCAACTGCTGAGTATAGCCAGCCCAGACGAACACCCCCCCTCCAGACTAAATCTATCATGATGGAGACGTACCAGTCATTGCCAAAGCCCACTCGCCATCACTCTGCTAGTAGTTCTCCTCCAGTGCCACGCAACATGCCTAGCGACTACAAGTACGCGCAGGACCGGCTCAGCCACTTCCGCATGTCCACCGATGAGCGCTTAGCCACTAAAGAGGGCATGGTGTGGCAGCTCTACGAGTGGCAACAGCGCCAACAGTTTCGGCACGGAAGCCCCACTGCACCGATCTACACCGGACCTGATTACATGGACAGCTCCGCCTTCAGAGTCACTCTGGAAATGCCACGGTCCATTTCTGTTCCTCCATCACCTAGTGACATGCGCCCTCATGGACACTCCTCAAAATCCCAGTCTCCGCGCAGGCCCCACACACCCGCCGACAGGGTGACCGTGCGTCCGCTGGATGACTTAGCAAGTCTGGGCACTCCAACTTTGGGTTCTCCACGAGGAATGTGTTCCCAGCTCTCTAAGGTAGGGAGCATGAATTAGCTTGTATTGTATTAGTTGTGGAATGTTCTGTTTGTTGTTCTGAAGGCTATTTCATTTGTGTAGCACTTTTCATACACATTATGCACCTTATAGAAAAATCTAAACGGTTAAGAGATAAAAATATTAAAAACTTTTAAAAACTATTCTCTCAATATTAGGTGCAGATTATGTTTTTGTTGTCTCTTTAAGAAAGCTGTTTCTGATACAAACAGTACTGTAGTAGCATCTGCTGGCAACACCCTCGTACGCGAGTGCTACTCCCAGCGCTAGTCACAAACTCAGCGGCGGTCACACAGCTAACATTCTGTCACTCTGCTTACGCCATGACTCGTGTGAACTCACTAATTACATACAACCAACTAACAGAAACATTTACAGAAGCTGTCAAAATCCAGGTCACATATGCGACCAGAATCTGTATATCTGATATCTTATTCCAATTCAAATCCAGTCGCTTTCATATGTGGTCCTGAATCCTATACATATCAGATTTTTACCATGCGACCTCAGTCTGAAAAGCCAGGTAGCATTAATCTAGTTTTTACGTCATTGTATGGGGACAGACATTGCATTTCTGAGCGTGGGAAGGAAGTTTCACATCAATCATGGTTGGCGCTAAAAGAAATCAGTAGAAGTATGAAGTTATAGAACTATTAATTATTTTTTCCTTGTCTTCTTCTTGAAATGATTTGGTTGAAATGATGGCAGCTCCAATTGGAAATTAACTTAAATAAAACCACACAATCGCCTCTAATCTCATTATCACCCATTTTGACTTTCATTTGATGAGGTTGATAGATCTGATCAACAGTTTCCAGTCAAAATTTAATGTAAAACCTGCCTGCCTCAATAAATACCACTCCAAATCTTCACATAGCAAACACCTTTGAGTTGAGAATTTTTTAAACTGATGTTGCGCTCTGATTGAGTCTGAACGTAGCCTTTATAGTGGTGTTATAATACTAGTAGGATCACAAAAATTAAAATAATCTACCTCTAAATTCTAGAAATGGTCATACTGAATAAATTAATTGAGAATCTAAATAAATATGAATAAATTAGAGTGGTCCAATCCAAAGGTCAAGCAATTTACTTAAAAAATTGGTATTACTAATGTCAAATTTAGGAAAACCTTGGAGCTGCCAGTGCTGGTTGGAACACATTGTTTGCATGTTTTGGATTTAGAACAAATTGTGCACCCTCTGTCCTCTCAAAGCTGAACCATACCCAAACACAGAGAAAACATTGCTCCATATCTCTATCACAAGCTATTCGTATTCTATAGATATCTGTGTCTATGATGTACCTTATGCAAATTCTCTCCATATTTTTTCTACTTAAGCTTAAGTTGTGTTGTTCTGCGTAAACCATTACATGATTCACAGATAGATCTTCAATTATTATGGTGCAATAAAAAACTATTTAATACAATTATTTGTTAAACCCTTTTTTGTCATTTTAAGATTAAATAAATGTCCTATTGAAATATACTGATGCCATAAAATAAATATTCCTATGCCATTGTGGTGTGATTTATTTACATGAAATGAAACAAGTAAAAGGGAACCTAAATCTTAAGGGTACATTCCTATTTTGGAGGCCAGTCTGGATATCATGAATTGTTTTCTGAAGAATCACAGAAAGAATTGAAAATCAAAAGGCAGTGTTCAATTGGCAGTCTGTCCATGTTCATATTTACAGCATTGATGATTAAATTAATAACCTAAGAAATCTTCATGGCTAGTGCTCATTAAGGCTGCTTTCATTTATTCAATCTCACACGTGATCTTTGAAGTGTTTCGACTTAGAATTTTATAAGCATCTTATTATATGTATTTTGTATCCCCCAATCTTTGAAATGTTTCCAAAAGGTTTTTCTTTGCCATCTTAAGCTGTGAGATGTGAGCTGTGCAGTCACTTGGATTATTGGTGTAAACCATCCTGTTTCAAAAGCAAAGAATGTGTTTGATAAAGCACTTTCAGGGACTTCTATGGAGGAACACTAGACTATGTTTGGCTGATAAGATTCGCCGGAGGCTAAGCAAATGCCCAATAGCCCACATCTGTAGCGCTCTCTTGTGTTTAAAAAAAGAAAAGTGTATTATGCAGCAAAAAATGCTGTGTCTTGGGATTCACATTGGCAACATTCAACCCACTGCTGCGGTGCTGGTAGCAAACAACATTTTTTTTAAAGAAAGCAAGCTGATGATAATTTATGTGCAGTTAATTAAATCTCTTGTTGTTTATGTACTTTTGAGGTGCTATGATGTGCCTAGATGAGGATTTTTGTTTGTTAAGCAAGACTGTCATACCCTCAAAGCACTATTTAGTGCATTTGAAGTCAATCTCATGCTTTCAATAACCAGGAATTTGTAATATTTTGTATTTCAAAATGTCTTATAGCGTACTCCAAAACCCTCAAAGCAAAATCAAATTATACTTTTACTCGCTATTATCTAAAAAGCTGGAAAATGAGATGACTTGAAATTCTGTTTAAATGTTTCCCCTGAACTCTTGCAGTCAATATTGCTAGAATAGTTTTTTGGTATACTGATATTTAATTATTATTAGGTCATGCTTACTTTCTGTCCTTTTAAATTGTTTTTCACTGGGAAAATCTACCTATGAAGTTTTTAAAGAGTAACCCCTCAATGATGAAATATTAAAAATGCAGGAGCTTGAAGCTTTTATTCCTCTGTAAAGCACTTTGAATTGCCTATGTGTATATCAGCTATTGACTGGTGCTATGATGTCGCATGACCATGATGGCACCTCCTGTGGCAAGAAGGATGGGTATTAACTGTAAAATGGAAGATTCTCTGGCTTTTCCAATGATCATAAATTTAATATTAAACAATTAAAAATTCAAAAGTGTAAAAATGAATTACAAAATTGGACATATTGTTAAACAAAAAGAAAGATTAAGCAAAAGATTAAAAGGAAACTCCATTCCAATGAGAATGTAGTAGTTAATATCTTCTTTCCTTCTCAGAGTATAATTTTGAGATATTTTGGATAAAGGAGAGACTGTTGCCTGGCATTCGGATGTGCACACGCTTTGCTCGGAGTGTGCATTGTCCTGATCATTTTAATTAATTTAATTTGTCAAAAGAAAGGGTTTCTACCTTTTGCATAAAAATCCCAAATTGGGATTAGAAGAGGAACGAAGCATTTACATGCTAAAAACAACATGGTGATTAATGACTAAATGTTTTGTGGAGGAGGATCTCTTTGACATCAAAAACCTAGTGAAACGTTGTAGTGTAACCTGGGTGACGCAAACAAAAAAGATGGTGAAAAGGTTGGTGGAGTAACCAAATTAATAAAGAAAGTATAAGTACTTGTGAAAATGTTTATTAAAATAAAAGTAAAAGTAACTACCAAATAATTTACTTAAGTAAGAGTAAAAAAGTTTTGACTTAACAATCTACTCAAGTACCAAGTTACTAATTACTTCTGATCTGAAAGATAGCAAAAAGGCTAATCTTTAAACTGCTATTCAGTTCACTATCCTCAAATGTAACTTTTTAATGAAATATGTTTCATAAAAAAATCTCTTAGTTAATGGGCACAAACATGTTTAAACAACAAAATAAATAAATAATAAACTCTCGAACATCAACCTCTTCAAAATCTACCAAGACTTGCTTCTTACTGCTATCTTGTTGAAATAAGGTTTTGTTACTCAAAAGCAGACTCAGAAAGTACTAGTTACAAGAAATATTTACTTGGGTAAATGTAACCAGTGCGGTATATATACAGAGTGGGGTTTCTATTTGATCTTAAAAAATCATTGAATCGAAAAGCGAAATGATTTAAACAGCTTTACATTGAGACTGTGACTCAGGCTCCACAAATATGAACAGATTCAGCGCTCAGCTGACCATTGTTTGGAACTAATCGTGGCACCATTACCCAGAAGTAGGCGAGAAAGATCATCTGCATTTTTTCCTATTGCACCCTATGCTTATGACACCAAACTGGTATATGTACCACTCTGAATGTAACTAGTTACTACCCACCTCTGAAAACAGCATGTGAGAGGACTGGTGAAATGACAGTTCTTTAAATACCACCATTCTGCGCTCTTCTGTGTCCTCACAGACATCTCAATTAGAAAGAAGATCCATGCCAACAATGGGATACATCACACATACAGTCAGTGCACCAAGTCTGCATGGCAAAACGGTAAGATTTGCATTTAAAACACTTTGGATGGTTTCCATGGATAAAAAAATATGGGTGATCTGCAGTTTAGATGGCGCTTTAGCCATTTGGACATTTTTTTCTGTGAGTTCAGAAATGTCAAAAAGCCCAGCAGCAGTTATAATTCATGAGGATGGGATCTCAAAGGCCAACTTTCACGTCATCTTGTAGCTAGACTGGTTATAAGATGTTGAAGATCCTTCTCCATATTGTCTCCCCGCTGTCCTGCAGCCGGAGGAGTTGACCCTGCTTCTCATCCAGCTCAGGAGACACCGAGCCAAGCTGGCCACTTTCACACACTTCCAGAACCAGCACAACAGCCTGTTAGACCCAAGTTTGCAGGTTAGAGGGTCACTTCATCCCCTCAGCCCACCCCTGAGCCTCCTCATCTGAGCATACCATGCCCTCTTTCCCTTAACTCCCATCTTGCCCTCATCTTTACCTCCATGCGCTTTTGGTTTTAGATGGTGTTGTGTTGGTTTGGTGTTAACGCTAGCACGGAGTTTATTGTAGATCCTGTTATAGTGTGGGCTGACTGTGATTTTTGACAATGTTTGTTTTTTTTACTTCATTTTGTGGAGAATTATATATTTTTGTATTTCTCTTTATTGGTTTTAAGTCAGATTGGTCATTGGGTTAATGGCATGTTGCTTGTACTTGCCTGCATTCGTTTTGTCTCTATATGATATCCCTGGTCACCTTAAGAGTATTAGTTATTAAATGAATCTGATAACATGACTAGGATCAACATCTGCATTAAAAGTTTGAGAAACATGTTCCTCAACAAATCTGCTGTTTATATATTAATAAAAGAGCTTTGTGAATTGTTATGACATCCTGCATTGTGATGCAGCTTTTTTTGTTGAGGTTTCAAAACAATCCAACATTTAAAATGGAATGTCCGTCGAGCTCTTGTCTTTAAGAAATAAAGGGGTCATGAACAGGTGTATATTTATAGCATATAGATGTGCATTTTATGTATTTATTTATTTCACATTCATGGTCCAATTAAATGGATAACACATTTTTCAGCAAAAAAGATTTTTTTAACTGTGTTTTTACACTGAATTTTTCAGAGCTGACTCCAATAAAAGGAAAAAAAGTTCAAAACTTCTGAAATGTTCCAATAGTTATTGACCAATTTCTGTGTTATTTGTCATGACGTCATCAAGTCCAGAGTGCTCCGCTCTCTCATTGACGAATAACTATTAATATGTGCCAGGCTTAAGGTAACATCTAAAATTGGAGGCTTGGCCCCCTGACACCCCAGCTTCGTTAATATTTTTTTACAAACACGTAGACACTGACTTTCCTTATGGCACATGACTAGTAATCTGCACATGGTATGGCTCTTGAATAAAAGTTTTTAAATTAAAAAATGTAATAGAAAGCAAAGTTCTGGCTCTCACCATATTGTCTGCCAATGCTACAGAAGAGGGCTAATTACATCATGACAACATCTTCCTGTGAAAAAGATCTACTTTTTTTTTTGCTTTCTCCATAGATGACCCCTTTGCTTACAGTTTGTTTTAATTAATTGAAGCATTATTGTTCTTACCAATTTCTAATAAATGAAGTAAGTGACATTCATCGCTAGTTTATTTACGATAAACTTTTACATTTAAATCACTTTATTTAAAGACCATTCTCACACAGTGTTTTTACATCCTGTTTTTCCATTTTTTTTTGTAAAGAAAAAAGAAAAAAAGAGATAATAATAATAATAATAATAATAATAATAGCAACAACTATTGTAGACTGCATTTTTTGACCCAATGTTATGGGTTAGGAATGTTTGTGGATGTGGACAGCCCAGTTGTAAATTCAATGTAGCATTGTTGTCTTGTGTTGCATGCTACCCGTTTGCCCATGTGTGAAGTAACCTGTATTTTTTCAATTGAAGGCAGATGACACGTACATCCAGCTGAAGAAAGACCTTGAATATCTAGACCTGAAGGTGGGTTCTATGATCCATATTCCTGATTTATTTCTGTTTTTAGTCTCTGTAACATCTTGTATGTACACCAACGCTGAAGATTGAATTCTTAAACTGTAGATGAAATACCTTCATTTTCATTTAACCAATTTCACAGTGATGGAGTGGTTTAAGATTTTTCTTCAAAAACAAGATTTTTGTCTGTGAAATATTAATTGTTCCTGGATCCATAGTTGTTTAACTTCAAATTGAGACACTTTCAACTGTAGCTTCTTTTGTATTTATACCAGAAGCATCTTTTGTCTTATCCTTCATATCAGTCATAGTTTAATATAATACTGAATTGTATTCATTTTACTTTTACATTTGTATGATAGTGAGTATATGCTATTAAAATAGTTAAAAACTTTGTTACATTAAATGACCTTACAATCTGAAGATTTATATGTGTATTTTATTTAGAATATCTGGTCATTCTATGACAAACAATTTGAAGTAGGAGTGTTCAAAATTCTCTGATTGACCAAGTTTATCCTATTCAGATTTATAGACCCCCACATGTCACACTTATCAATGATTGCAGTAAAAGTAGAAATGTTTTAACACTAACCTTCCTAAATGATGCAATGACTCCATATGTATGAAATCTGCCATGGTAATTTTGACAAAATCCATTTGTTAACGGCACCTTGTATTTAAAATAGTCAAATTAAATATGCAAATGACTCTGACACCACAATACATGCATTTGTACTTTTGGTCTGTTTTTGTCAGTTGACTCCATTAAAAGGAAAAACAACAAACAATATTCAAATTTTTGAAGTTGTCCATTAGTTATTGTTCCATTTGTGTGTATTTTTATAATTAAATAATTATCTTGTTCTTTGCTTTCGTATGCTTCATGTCAAGTTTACTAATAAAAACATGCTGAATCCCACGCTCTCTTATTTAGGTAGATTTTCAGTTACTTTAACTTGTACACAAATCTTAATCTAATTCTTATCATCATAATCTTGTTCATGACAAAAACTCATTTGTTCTGTGTGTTAACAGGTAACTGGGCGTGACCTGCTTAGAGACCTTTCACCTCGTCCAGTTAAAATAGCTGAAAGTGACATAGATGTAAGTTTGTCCGCTTTTTACCCCAGTCTTCCTACACATTCTGCTCAACACAAATTTTCTCATGATTATGAGTGAATAAGCACAGGAAGCCAAGATGTGGGCTTGTTCTGTGTTGAAAAGATTGAAATTATTGACGAGGGCTTTTTTATTCAATGCTCAATTTAAAGAGAAAAATACATGCAATGGGAGTTGTATATTTTAAGCTAGTAAATCTTTCAGTTTGATATTTGTATGCCGTGCTCCCACTGTTTTTAGCTTCACTGGAGGTAAACAATCTGGAAATCCTGGCTTTTTATCCTCAATATTGTTGCAGTTTAACAATTTATAAGAATTTTGTTGGTGGATTTATCTCTATGCTGAATATTTAATGCTGTTAAAACAACGGAATAAGACTCTAAAATAATAACATCTTAATAATTAATTGGGGGAATGATAAACAGTGGAGAATAAACAGGCACAGTGAAGAAGACAGTAAACAAGACCCTTCTGCAGCTTCTGTCTCGCACACACATACCCTATAACCCATTTTTTCACTGAGAAAATGCTGTTTGTTTCTGCAAATAATGACTCCAAAATTGTCTTGGGTGCCCCGGAGTATATGCTAATGAATGTCTTCAATAGTTGCAAATGTTGAATATGGAATAGCAGAAGAATGTATTCCGTCGGCCTCCTGTTTGAAATGCTTGTATCTTTGTTAATGGATTCATACATCTCTTGTGCCCCCTTTGGTGACCACGCTTAATTCCTGGTGATTGTCTCCCCAGGTAAAGCTAAGTAGGTTATGCGAGCAAGACAAGATCCTGCAAGAGCTAGGAGCCAGGATCAGCACGCTCAAAGAAGATAAGGTGCGTGTAGTTTTCTTACGTTTTCTACAGGCTTTGTTACATGGAATGTTGTGTTAATTAAATGCTGAAAAGTTTCCTTTTTAATAAGCTGTTTGATCTCTGTGGAATTTATAATTTGTTATTTTATGCTCAAAAGTCTGGGGTCAGAATGACTTTGTTGGTTCTTTTCATCGGGAATCCAATGCTTTTAGTCAAAGTGATTGTAAAGGCATTTTCTGGCTTTGAAAATGTATTGAAAATTACTTAAAGTTTGATTATTTTATTAATAAAGGAATTGACCTCAAATGAACATTGATAAATGCGAGACATATTCACTGGGTACAAAGAGATCACACTTTAATTTGTGAAAGATTCTGTGACATTGAAAACTGAAGCAATGGTTGCTGATAATTCAACTTTTATTCTATTTTATGCCATTCATAGAAGAATGTAACAATGCTAACTCAATAAATACCTCACAATTTTAGTAAGTTAGATGAGTTGAAGGACTCAAAAAAAATCAGAGATCATCTTTGTGCTGCTGTTTGAACTGCGAAATTAGTCAATTTTCAAAAACTTTTTAGCGTTAAAATTAAATATATTTGGCTATAGTTTCAAACATAATCTACCAGTTATTATTAGTTTGGGTTTTAAAAAAAAGAACAGAACATAAAAAAAAGTTCAGCCCTAACAAAGACCATCAGCAACCACAGAAATTAAAGAGGTCTGATGATTATGCATCATGACTGATTTATACTAATGCTATGAAGATTATTCACTGAGTTGTCACAGATAAGGCTCCTCCATCTCCAAAGCTTTGCTTAATAACAACATTTCCTAAATGCTAGCAAGGTGTCACTAGTTTTCTCTGTTCATGCAGCAGAAATTTGTCTATGGCGACAATCAAGGGCTCTTCTAACCATTTTGCCTTTTGTTGCTGTCAAGTGATAACGAAAATCCTCCTAGCCGGGTTTTGTCAATGTGTTTTGCAATGCAGCAGACTGGTCTAAAAGCAGAACTATAAATCATTTGCTATTCAAAGTTGTTCCAAAAAATTCATCTTTGTATATTTCATATATAATTGTTATAAATGTATATACATATCTTTAAGATAGGTGCGGACAGACACAGAAAGACAGACAGACAAACAGACAGATAGATAATGCTAGACACAGACAGATAAATACAGATAGACATACAGACAGAGAAAGATGGATAGATACAAAAAGACATAGATAGATAGATGGATGGATGGATGGATGGATGGATGGATGGATGGATGGATCTGATAGATAGATATAGACACAGCCAGACACACTGATACAGAGAGACAGATAGACAGAGAAAGACTGATAGATACAGATAGACACAGAGAAAGAGATGAATAAAATAAGATACATGGAGACAGAAGACAGACAGAACGATAGACACAGATAGACTCAGATAGTCTAAACACAGAAAAGCAAACAGATAGTGAGAGACAGACAGATAGATATCATGGATATCTATATTATATCATGTTATAGCATATCATGTTATATCTCTAAAGTGTCTCCTGTGAGAACAGTTTACCTCCAACGAAGCACTCAGAATTCTATCTATCCCAACAACAACGGGTTCCACCACTGACTGTATATCACGTGTATTGTCTGTGGTATCACTCATAGGTTTCTAGCACAATAAAAAGAGGTTCAAAGTGGGTGCAACCAGTAATTGAAAATGCATCCACAGAGGCGGGACATGGCCATAGTAAATACAACTGATTGGCTGATTGGCCTCAGCTCAAAATTTGGTCAGTTTTAACAATCGAGTGAATGAGAACCTCCCCACTTCTGGAGTCAGCCTCAAGCAGCCACTTGAGGAACTGCAGTTCAGTCCCTTCCTATTATGTTTTGAAAGGGAAAGCAGGAGGTTGTACCTTGGTTTAGACCCTGTAGATCTTCCTACAGTGTGCACCTAATATTGTTTTATTTTTTGTCTAATGTTTTCTTTTTCAATTTGCAGGACAAGCTAGAATCAGTTCTGGATGTTTCCCATCAGCAAATGGAGCAGTACCAGGACCAACCTGCCCATGCAGAGAAGATTGCATACCAGCAGAAGCTGTTACGAGAAGACCTGGTCCACATCCGGGCGGAAATCTCACAGGTGTCCACGGTGAGAAGGCACACATAGACCTGCCCTCACACTTCACATCCCTATGCATTTCGACTAAAGCTTGTATCTCTTTTTTAATAGGAGATGGAGAATGCTTGGGGAGAGTATAGTCACTTGGAGAGGGATGTGGATAGACTGCGTTCAGTTCTTCAAGACCAGATGACTCACAGTGCGCTATCTCAGGTCAGAATCTTATAGAAATTATTTTAAACCAGTAGTTTTAATGACCTTCAGGGTTTAAATGGCAGACAAATATTTTACTCAAGGTCGGGTTTGTAGTTCAGCTTATATTTTTTTAATGCATGCTTCCAAACTAAATTATCAATTTTGTTTGAGCAGCCGCGTGCAGCAGATGATGTTAAATAGTGTCGGGCCCCTTTTCTATTCAGCATGCACCTCTCAGTCCGTTTATTGATAGAGAAAGAACAAAGTGATGAAAGAGAAATGCAGCTCTCGGAGTCGGGGTGAAGATCTAATGTCAGTTTTTGATCAGTGTGATAGAGCCGTAAGAACAAGGCATACTGTGTCTAAGATTATTGATTTCTCAAGTGTTTGTGTGAGAGCGCATACAGACACCGTCAATAAATTATGGCTCTGAGAATACAAATAAGTGCAAATTCTATCCTTTCTTCAGCGCTCCTTTGAGCTCTAAATTTGCCTCTTAGAAAATCAAAGACGTGCCTCGTGGTCAGCATGTTTTTGGGATTCTTTTATTAACCCTAAACAAAGTGGTTAGAAGTACTCTCTCTTCTTCTGTCTTCTCATTTTCTCTCTTTTCTCAAATTTTTTTCTCATTTGAATGTATTGTATTTTGCTCTCTCCTCTTCCCTTCCCTTGCTTTCCTTCTTTCTTCTTCTCTCCTCTCCTCACTTCCTTCTTTTTTCCTCATATTTACACTCTTGTTTTATTGTATTCTATTTTTGTTCTCTCCTTTCTTGTCCTTTTTTCCCTTTTTTCTTGTTTTGTCCATTCTCTCCTCTCCTTTTCTCTTCTCTCTTCTCCAGTTTCTTCTCCTCTCTTCTATCCTCTCCTCTTTTCTCCTCGTCTCTCCTGTAGTCTTCTCTCTTCCCTTGTCTTCTCTTCTCTCCATTTTGTAGACCAGCATATTTCTTGAAAATTTTCCATTCATCTACAGTTGAAGTGTATGTTAAGTGTTACATCAAATCGCAACCTTGAGGGTGAAAAATGTTTTTAAAAAATCATCAGGAATTCTCAAACCTTGTATAGGGGCTTTTTAGAATTTTGCTAAACGTAAACGTCTCCACTTGGTCAGACAAATAGCATACCTCACCTTTAAGCCTGTTATTGTAAATCTAGTCACAACAACAAAGGCTTTGTTTGTTTTGGAAGCCTCTGGTAGCCTAATGTATTTGTTTTATTCTGTCTTTAAATTTCTGTTCTGTGGTACTGTATTCAGCAGGAGAAATCCCTGCTGAGAAAGGAGCTGTGGCGGATCGAGGATGTTCTTGCTGGCCTGAGCTCCAGTAAAGACAACTACAGAGTGACCATAGACTCCTTGCAAAACCCAGGTGAGAGCAGCTCCCTGTCTACAATCACCCCCATGCACTGGAACACAGCCACAGGTATCGAGGTCAAACTTTTACCCCATGCAGCTCAGCCATGAGATTCTACTGATGATCCTGCACGTCTCTTTTTGTCAATGTTTGGGACATTTTGATGATGCAGAAAGGAAACTTGTGCCTTCAGCATCATTATCCGCAGTGCCTTCACTCTCTGCAAGCTCCTCTGTGGTTGAATTGAAAGCCGTTCAACCCAGTCCGCATCTTAGCCCAGCTTCCCAGCAGCCTCCACAACTCTCGAACACAGCCACTCAGCCAAAATGGGTTAGTGTCTCAAAATGTCCATAATGCTCCTAGTTTTTTTTTTTAATAGTTTTATAGCTAGTTTATATCCACAGCCTGAGGAGGATGCTCCGCCCAGACCTCCACTCCCTCATCTCTACAGCCCAGATGAACATCCTCCAGCTGTGCCTCCTCTTCCCAAAGAGACCACTGTCATCCGCCACACTTCCGTCCGGGGCCTCAAACGTCAGTCTGATGAGCGTAAGCGAGATCGGGAGATTGGCCAGTACACCAATGGAGAGCATAAGGTTGGTTTAAATCTATAGAGAAAGACGTTTTTCGATAGTCAACCCAAATTTTCATGCTCTGGTGTTCTGGATCTTTAGGTTGAGATTCGGGCGTTCCTCAGTGAACCTGAACTGCTGGCTGTTGGTGGACAAATCGGGGGCTTGACTCGTGAAAGTGGCTACCAGACGCTTCCAAACCGAGGTAAATGGATCATAGGATTGGGTTTGCAGTAGAGTAGAATGTGTACTTGTGGTATGAATATTTAAATAAGTAATCAAAGAGTATTGATCTACCAATCTAAACACTGGAAAGACTTCAGCATCACAAAAAAGTATTACTCTAAAAAAAAACTGGCAAATAAATATTTATTAAGGAGGTAGTAAAGAATTTGATGGAGAAAATTAATATATTTTTTGCATTGAATTCTTTAAAAGTATTTGCCACATGAGAAATTGACTTTCTTAGTCAATTCCTGCTGTATAATTAATCCAGACCTAAGACGGCTCAGTGGGATGAGTTTCAGTAACTGAATCCTGAATTCTAGAAGCTCTGGTTACCTCTTAGTTAAAAAATGCATACATCTAACTAGAAATGACTATAACTAACTAGATTCACCATGGTTGGCTGTGTATGGTTGTGCATTTCCACAGCAAGTAGAAACGTGCTGCCACTTACAGATTTGTTTAGAAATTTTTTGTGAAAAGTATAAAAAGGTGAACATAAATTTGTAGAGTAACTCAACAAAGTTATCAAACAGATAGTGAATATTTATATTTGATGACTATGATCTCTGATAGACATATCTTTATTTTAAAGAAATATTTTTTTTACTTTATATGTTTATTAAAAGTAATTCCAGTAGAGCAGCAAAGAAGAAACAAAAAAGTACTGGTGATCATAATAATAATTGATAAATACTGGGTTATCTTTAAATATAAATTAAGAATAGGATGGTAAATGTAAAAAAAAATGTAAAGAGCAGAATAGAAATGTGTATGTCCTCTAAAATGTTTGTTGTATTAAAGATATTTACTATAAACTAAACAACCTCACAAATTAAGTAATAGTAATTCTCTGTCGCCCCATGTCCTATCCCCCCTCCACACATACACACACACACGCACACGCACACGCACACACAACGCAGTTTGGCTTACTCTTTACACAGTTATCCCATCTAAGCTAAAAGACAATTTTTTTCTAATTCGGTTTAACTTCTGTTAGGGATGACCAGCTCATCTTCAAGACTAAACCAGTCATCAAACATATCATCGTTTGTCACCATCAGAAGAGGACTCACCACGACCAGCTTGAAGGTAAAAGGACAAGGAACTCCTGAGGTTGTCTTAGGAAATGATGGGACTAGAGATGTTATCGTTAACTCTGGCTTAGTCTCAGCCAGACGTCATGCCCATGGAAAGTTTGTTAAACATCTGATGGGTTTGGTGCTTTGTATAGCAGACCCTTCAAGAATCCTAAACTCGTGATCTGATTGGTTGAATTTGCCCGGATTTTTACGCAAAGCGAGTGAAGAGTTTATATTTATATATATATATATATATATATATATATATATATATATATATATATATATATATATATATATATATATATATATATATATATTTTTTTTTTTTATTATTTTTTTTTTTTACTCATATTTTAATTACTTTAAACTTTGTTTTTATTTTTGTAAGAACTTTTTTATTTATTTATTGAATGCGATGTCCATTTTAATGGACGCATGATCTGAATGGATTGAAGTGAGATAAAATGTAAAAGTACCATTATATCTAAGAAGAAATGAAATCATATTCGAAAACTGTCTATGTAAACTCTTCTGCTCCTTCTCTCCCCACATGTTTTTGTTTGGTTAGCATTATTAACACATGGACTGATGTCTCCTAGGAGAGACCAAAGAGTGCCTTGGAGCGCCTGTACTCTGGAGAGCCGGTGCAGCAACGTGGACGCATGAGTGCTGAAGAGCAGCTGGAGAGGATGAAGCGGCACCAAAAAGCTCTGGTGCGAGAGCGTAAGAGAACTCTCAGCCAGGGAGAACGGCAGGGATCCACCTCTCGCGCTTCCTCAGCCTCCTCCTCCAGACCCGTTTCTGCAGACCTGGGATCAGTACGTTAGAACACAATGACACTTAGCATCCTTCAGAGAGAGGGCTGTCAGCCTGAAATAAATGCACATTCAGCTATTTAAACGAGTTTGATGGAGAACTGTGAGGTTTGGTGTGAAAGTGATCAGCAGTTTTGTAAAGCAGTGTCTGTCGCAGGTAAGTGGGTTTGTGGGAGGTGTTGTAGAAGGTGGCAGAAGGGATGTGTTTCTTGTGTTGTCAGGCCACATTGAAGGTTTTTTTGAAAGACTTCGCTCATTTGTGAAGTGGATTCAAAGTGTGAATGTTTTTAATGTTGAAGGCTCAGAAAGCTTGATGTATGTGAAAGGGTGGAATTTTTGAGAGTGGACTTTGAAAGTGGTTTAATTCAAGAGGTTCTAAATAACAACAAACTAACAACAAAATGCAAATTAACCTCTCCGTAACAACTTAATTCCTCAAAGTAGAATATAAGGTCTGTTGTGTTAATGGTCTAAAATACTAAGCTAGATTTTAAGTTCAAGCTCTCAATGCTATAGCTGCAATTAACAGTAAATTACAGTAGTGCAACTAAAGCATGGTACCAGACTTTGTTGTGCTTACCTGTTTACACTAACATCTCCTATTTGGACCACTCCTTGCTTCATAACGACAAATGACAAGCTAAAATCAAATGCCTCACAGTTAAAGTTGAATATGAGGAAACAATGGCTTGTTGTGTAAAAAAAAATTCTATGTAAAATATCTTTGTATGCTTTTGCACTTTTTTCTGCTTTATTTTTTCACTATTAATGTGAACGAATTTAAATGTTATTTTTTTTGTCTCAAAAAAATATGTATTTTGTGTGCACTAAAAGTGATTTGAGTGATGTGTACATCTAAAAAGCATGTTTTGGAAGCATGAATAACTGGAGTGTTTATAGTTTAATTTAAATTTTTAAAGAAATAAACATTTGCTAATGCAGAAAATACAGGTAATTGTTGTCTTTCTGTCTGATGGGAATATGAGATCAAGTTTTATTTCACAAAACACTGGTTTATTTGTCCTTCCAGTAAGCGCAATAAAGCTTGGGAGTAACGTATGTAAATGAAGTGCATATGGAGCTCTTTTTTGCTCCTTTTTTGGTCTGCAGGAGTATTGTATGCTACGGTTTGAGAGCTTGAACATATGAAATGTCACACACAATAGCTCTAATTTCTATTTGCTACATGAGCGCACTGAGATGAGTAAAAATTACGCTCAAGGACATAGTTTAACTAAGTGTGATGGTTGTTTAAAATGTCAGATATACAGTAAAGCGAGCACCAAACTATATAAATGATGTTAAAGAGGACTTAAAATGCAGCACCAAATATATGCGCTTAATATTAGTAACCTTGATTGTTCGTCTCAGAATGTTGTGTGTTTTTGTGCCTGTAGTTGAGGAGAGAGCAGGACTTTGATTTGCAGCTTCTGGAGAGGGCTGTGCAGGGTGAAGAGAGACCTGCGGAGCACGTAGAGAGACAGCGATCACGCTCGGATGAGTGGCTCACCCTGAGCAGCACAGGCACAAGAGAGCTTGATCTTGAGCCACTCGACTTCAAGTTGGATCTTAGCAAAGAGGTACATGTACCAGATGAATGTGTGGAGATTTTTTCATTAAGTACACGCTTTTGCTGTTTGATAAAATATCAGCAAAATGTGGTTGTGAGTAGAGAGTTTACACAGTGAATCAGCCAAAAAGTTGTTTTCGTGCTTGTTCTGTTTAGTTGTCGAAGCCACAGAAGGTTGCCATCCCAGAGCGCTATGTAGATATGGATCCAGAGGAGCCCCTCAGCCCTGAGGAGATGGAGGCTCGACATCAGAAAGTGGAACGAATTAAGAGCATACTGGCGAAGTCGAGGTAAAGGCATTTCCTGGAGAGTTTCCTGCTGGTCCTGATGTTACTCGGTGCTGGGTTGTTTTTATAAAAAGAGAGAGTAGCGTCAATTAAAACACATACATTAAATGATCCCTTTTAAGAAAATTGAATTCTAAACCGGTCACGGTGCTTCACACCTGTTTTTCTTTTCTAAAACAAGCTTTAGTGTAATCATAAATGTTATGTATAAAAGAATGATAATTAGAAAAAATATTTATATATATATAATATTTTTTTCTACTTATGATTCTTTTATCGATCTGACTTTTCAATTGAGTTTTATTTTATTCATTCTACTTGCTATTCAATATATCTAACTTTCAGATATTTACCAGTTTTTTTCTTTTTTAATAAAAACTAATATTTTATTTTACTTTAATGAACTTACAATTTATATTTTACTTTGATTGACTTACTATTAAAACTGTGTCCTAAACAACATCGTCTATGTTACCATGTTGAAGATGTTTTGACTTTAACCAATTGGCGTGGGTACGGTCATAGAGCCATTTTGAGCTCCCAGAAAAAGAAACAAGGATCAGACAAACATGCATTAATCAATCTAAATATGACTTTAGGCATGTTGTTGATGACATAATACTAAACCATGCCAAACAAAATAAAAAATGTACTTGATAATTCACTTTTGAATCTTCTAGTCACAGTCAAGTTTTTTTTAACTTCTGCTTGTCAGACAGAACTCTGCACGCTTGGTGAACTTAATAGCTTGTGAAATATTTGCTTAATAATTATTGATATATTTGATATGTTCAGTTTTTATAGTGTTTAGTGTTTAGACAGCAATAAAGTTTCCTCACAGACCTTCTCAAAGCTTTTGAGTAACATCAGATGTGTTTGATGATCCACATGTTTGTTTTTGCCTCTGATAGTGTTCAGAATATACCTCCTCCAGCAGCGGTGGACAAGCCAGCAATGCCAGACTCAGCACTACAGGAGCAGGAGAGAATCATCACCATATCATACGCCTTAGCTTCAGAGGCCTCGCTAAAGAGCAAACAAGTAGCAGGTAACCAGAAGAAGAAGCATGTTGCTATATCTGAATTCAGCACTATACATTTCTTAGAACTTGTAAAACTTAACATTTATGGACTTAGAGACTGTTTTGAAATGACATTTGCAAGCCCCCAGTAACTCTAAAAGCACAAATCTGTTAAAAGACAAGTGCAAGGACGGAGTTCAGCG